>LPNX010655851.1:278712-331185 GCA_001517045.1 Pseudotsuga menziesii | reverse complement strand
ATGTCAATTCAACCATTATGGTTGACTCATTTTATTGAAATTCTATTGGTTCTTGAATTCCAACTCACAAAATTTATTGTTGGTGCATTTTCTTATAAGGCTCATTTAGACCCCAAATTTCCTCTAATGGAGAGGTGCACATGAACTTAGAAGTTGAGAATCTTAAAAAAACTTTGCAACAGCATAAATCTCATATTTGTTTTCTAAATGAAACTAATGAAAGTTCGATAATGACCAATAGAATATTAAGAGAAGACCTGGAGGACATTAATACACATTATCAAGAGCTGATAGCTATGTCTAAAGAAGCATTGAAGAGGAAAAAGAAGATACAGAGTCAGGCTGAAGAGTTAACCCAGAAAATTCAGAATCTAAGCAAGCAGAATGAAATGTTATCAAACAAAGTTAGAATTCTGGAGACAAAGCAAGAGTGAAGTAAGAACCAGACTCATGCATTGGAGGGGATTGCTATGTTGGCAGAGGTAGCAAAGAAGTTATGATTGCCATTTCGTCGCCAGCTGTCAAGAATTTTAGTTTGTTATATTATATTTTTTTTATCTTTAACATATAACTATTTTTTGTATTTATTTGAGTGACCTAAAAGATAGTTATGATAGTTATGGAACTACTTTAGTTAGAAAACAATAAAAGTAGGAAAGTTTATGGGGGCAGGGTTTGAATTTTGTTCATGAAGGGGATTTAGAGTTGGATGGATGTTTAAGCTAATTCTCATGACTCTCATGTAAGTGTTGAAGACTCATACTTCTATATATATATATACATAAGCCATTTTATCTTTTATGTGGATTTCTGTTTATGGCCTATTTGACCTCACAATTTATGACTTCATTTCTTGTTTAATGGTTTTATTCATGCAAATGCTCATGTGTTGTGGACATAACTCATACTATGTTTATAATGTTCATGGTTTATATTCATATTTTATGTTGTTTACATCTCAGTCCTTTGTGCCTTTTCATGATTTAGTACTTGTCTTAGTTTGTTGATTATTTACCTTCTTGTTGATGAAATTTAAAACCAAAAATTACAAAAAACCAATTACATTTTGTTTTTTTTGTTTTGAGATTGTACTAGCTTGTTCCTTTTGTAGTCTAGGAACAATATCTAGCACAAACATATTTGGCGTCATTGTCGGGGACATAACTGATGTATATCTTCCCTTGTATATCATTATTCATCTGATTTTGAGAGCTGAACAAAGTCAGAAAATATTTTAGACTACATTTTCACCAAACAGTGGTTCACAGTTGCTACTAGAAAGATTGGGACAAGAGGGAAACCTAATTCACCTTTACATTTATGTGTCTCAGATCTAAAACATATTTTGAAAGAAGCTAGACAACTTTGAAAATATCAGTCTTCTCCTTCTTTGTTTACTCCTGAACAGTTAAAGTTGAAATCACCTTTTGCATATTCTGAAGAAGAAAAACAAAATCTATCTTGGTTAATTCCTTCTATACCAGTTGAGACCTTTCAAATTTTCACTAATCCATAGTCTTATAAAAAATAAAAAACTGAGTCTCCTGGTAGGATTTCTTTGTTTCAATTTAAACCCAGTAAAATACCTTTTCAACCAAGTTCAAGAAAATTTAGTCAGTCATTGTCTTCATCAAATCAAAGTAGTTTCAAAATGGTAGCACATCAGCCTCTTGATATGATGGATAGAATGGTAGTTGTTAGATATGCTCCTTTAGTTATTCCTCATCCCCTTATATCTCTCCCTGGAGGAGATTATCAGAAATACTTACCTAGGTTTAATGGTCAGGGTGTGACTACTGTTGAAGAGCATTGGGATGCATTTCTAAGTTATGCAGAAAATCAAAATATTGAAACTAAAGATGTGTGGATGAGGATGTTTGTGCATATTTTAGATGGGAAAGTAAGGAAATGGTTTAGAGAGCTACTAGCTAATTCAATAAATCTTATAGAATAAATACAAGAGGTGTTTATGAGGCAGTGAGGAGACACAAAATATCATACCTATTACATTATAGAATTTGGAGCTTCAAAAAGGAAAAAAGATGAAACTATAGCAGAATTTTCTAAAAATTTTAATACGATGTATGGTAGGATCCCAGCTGAAATAAAACCTTCTAAAACCTCAGCTAATCTAACCTATGCCAATTCCTTTGATCATGAGTTTTCCTTTCATTTAAGAGAGAGAAGGTCAGTGACTTTATTGAACATGCAAGAAGCTACATTAGAGGTTGAATCCAATATTTTAGCTTCAAATAGGGTTAAAGAACATTCAGATATTCAAATGTATGACCAAAAGGGTAAAAAGGAAGTGATTCCACCAAGTTTTGCATCACAGACAATAGAGAGTAAAATATATGAAATGGCTAAGTTGGTTAGAACTTTGACAAGAATCCTTATTACAAGAATCCTGTTTTTAAAATGTTAGGTGCACATGCTAATCAGATGCCTTCAGATACTGTAAATCTCCAAGAAGAACATCCTAAAATATTTATTGGTTCTACTTTATCTCATAAAACTGAAAATGATTCAAATTCTTCCCCACCTTTTTATATAACCCTAATTGTTGATGATCAAATGATTCATAATTGTTTATTGGATTTTGGAGCTTCTCACAACTTGATGCCTAAAGCAGTCATGAAGGCTCTTGGTTTGAGTATTACAAAAACATATCATGATTTATATGCATTTGATTCCATAGTTGTTAAATTCCTAGGAGTGATTAAGGATATTGTGGTAAATTTGACTCAGTTACCCATGAAGAGTGTCATTATGGATGTGGTGGTTGCTGATATCACTCCTAATTTTGGTATGTTACTTTCAAGATCTTGGGAAAATAAGGTGGGTGGTACATTGCAGATGGATTTATCATATGAAACTATTGATATGTTTGGAGGATAAAATAGAAGGTTGTATAGGGATTTGAATATGCTTATATTTTCATAGATGATAAGATCCCAGCAAATCACCCTATTTATGCTATAGAAAAAGATTTGGGGTCATGTATGCTACATTTCAGTGATTAGGATACAAATGGCATGTTACGAGTGGAAAAGGAAGAACCAATCAAATGTAGTATTGAGCAAAAATATGAGCTATGGTAGATGTATTTTGATGGCTCCTCGTCCATGGAGGAAGCAGGACCAGGCATTGTTTTGATTTCTCCTGGTGGAGAGGTGATCAGTTTGATGTATAAGTTATAATTTGTGACTACTAACAATACATCAGAGTATGAGGCATTAATACTTAGCTTAAGGGCTGCAAACAACCTAGGAATTCAGAATATTTATGTTTATGGCGACTCCGAATTAGTTGTCCAACATGCGAGGGACAAATATCAAGTAAAACATGATTTGTTGAAGGTATACATAAATGACGTATGGGATATTATTGATAATTATTTTATAGCATTCAATGTTTCTTTTATTCCCAGGGATCATAATCAAACAGCTGATTCACTTGCATTGGCAGCAAAACACTTTAAAATTCCAAAACATACCCAGTTAAAATATCCAATTGAAATCAGATATAGACCTTTGTACTTGATAATATGAGACAATGGAGAGTTTTTGAAGATGATTTGGAAATCAAAAGGTTCTTGGAGTTAACTAGAGAGTTTTCAAATTTATTGATTGACCAAGACTAGAATAATCAAGTTGAGGATGGTGATGAATATTTAGAAAATACAATTCCAGGACATAAGATTATTGAGTTGAAGGGAAATTTTATTCCCAAAGGTCCGGTTCTCCTTGAAAGGATTTCTTCTAAATATGACACTCTATTAAATCCAACCATGCAATCCTCAAAAGAGAATATTATAAGTTGTAATATTGGCACAAAAGAGCAACCTAGGATGGTGAAAATTTCAAAAAATCTCTCAGTTGAGCAAAGGAACATGTATATTAAATTATTGAAGGAATATGTTGATATATTTGCTTGGTATTATGGGAATTTAAAAACCTATGATACCAGCATTATTCAACATAAGTTTCCTTTAAATCCAAATGTGAAACCTTTAGACAGAAATGAAGAAGAATCAATCCAACTTTGTTTCTAGTCATAGAAAAAGAAATCAAGAAATTATTGGATACAAAGATAATTGTTCCACTCAAATACTCATCTTGGGTGGAAAATTTAGTTCCAGTACGAAAGAAGAATGGAGAGATAAGGTTATGTATGTAGTTTTGCAATTTGAATAGAGCTTCACTGAAGGATAATTATCCATTACCTAAGATCGAGCAAATTTTGCAGAAAGTGGTAGGTGCCCAAAGAATTTCAATGGTTGATGGATTCTCAGGTTACAATCAAATTGCCATGCATCCGGATGGCAGGGAGAAAACAGCTTTCACTACCCCTTGGGGTACATTTATGTATGAAAAGATGTCATTTGGTTTGATGAAGTTTGGGGCAAGCTTTCAAAGAGCTATGGATATAGTATTTGTTGGGGAAAAAGAAAAAATTGTAGCAATTTATCTATATGATATCAAAATGTTTTCTCATTCCGATGAAGAACACTTCAAACATCTCAGGAGAACCTTTTTGAAATGTACGAAATTTGGACTCTCATTAAATCCTAAGTCTCATTTTGTTGTTCTATAAGGTAAGATTTTGGGACAATTAGTTTCAACAGATGGGATTAGAATAGATTCTGAGAGAGTCAAAGCTATTTTGAAGATCAGTCTTCCAAGAATTAAAAAAGATGTTCAATCATTCACTGGAAAAATAAATTTTCTGAGATGGTTCATTCCAAACTTTGTTGAAACAATAAATAAAATAAAATCCATGTTAAGAAAAGATTAGGAGGTGAAGTGGATAGCAAAATCCAGAGATCCATTTGAGAAGATAAAACAGGCCCTTACAAAAGCACTAGTGTTGGTAATCTCGGACTATTCAAAATATTTCATGACTTTTTCTTTTGCATCTTAGGACACAGTAGTTGTTGTTCTAATATAGAAAAATACAGATGGATTAGAGCAGTCTATAGATTTCTTTAGTAAGACTCACAGAGATTCAGAATTAAAATACAACACATTGGAGAAACAAGCATATCCACTGGTAAAAGCTTTGAAATTTTTTAGAATCTATATTCTAAATTCAAATATTATTGCTTATGTATCTAATGCTACTATTAAAGATATTTTAACTCAGCCATGTAAGGAAGGAAAGCGGGGGAAACGGATTGCAAAAATTATGGAATATGGTGTGGAAATTAAACCTACAAGGCTTGTAAAAGGACAGGGCCTAGCAAAATTATTGGATGATTGAAATTGTGAAACCCTTGTTCTTCATTTGATGGCAGAAAAACCAATATAGAAAGAGATGCAAATAGGGCAGGATAAAGAACATATCATGGATAAATATGCAGAGTTAGAATGGTATGCTGATATACTTCATTTTTTATTGCATTTGCAGTGTCCTATTCATTTGGAGAATAAGGCATCTAGATCATTAAAATTAAAGGCCACCAAATACTGCCTAGTAAATCAGCAATTACATTGGAAAGATCCAGGGGGAGTGTTTCTCAGGAGTTTGGAGAAGTCTAAAATTGAAGAGGTCATTTCAGAATTACATGAGGGTGCCTCTGGAGGTCACAATTATTGGAAAGTCACTGCTTATAAAATTCTAAGGTCTGGATACTACTGGCCTTGTTTATTTTCTAATGTCTATCAGTAGGTCAGAGCTTGTATTCAATGTCAAAAATTTGCTAGAAAACAAAAGCTTGTGTCTTTACCTTTAAAACCCATTGTGGTGAATGCTCCTTTCCAATAGTGGGGTTTCAATTTTATAGGTGAGATCAATCCTGCTTCCTCTGGGTAGCACAAATGGATACTTACATCTACTGATTTTTTCACAAAATGGGTGGAATCCATTCCTACAAGGAATGCAACTGCTAAGGTAGTCATAAATTTCATTCAAGAAAATATTTTGAGTAGATTCAGTTGTCCTAAGAAACTGTTGACTAATAATGCTAAGGATTTCAAGTCTAAATCCATGGTTAATTTTTGTGAACAAAATGGAATTATTTTAAAACATTCTACACCCTATTACCCCTAGGGGAAAGGATTGGCAAAATCAACTAAGAAAAATATCATTCAGAGCATTAGAAAATTGTTAAATCAGAACAAGAGATCTTAGGATTCAATGTTGAAGTATGCACTTTGGGAAGATAGAATAACCACCAAGAAAGAAATTAGTTTATATCCTTTTCAGTTGGTGTATGGTACTGATGTTGTTTTTCCAATCCAATTAGGTATTCCAGTGATCAATTTTTTTCAAGATAGTCCAGAAGAACCTAATGATATCCAAAGAAGAATTTTTTCATTGATTGAATTGCAACAGGAATGTGAAGCTCTAGCTGAAAAACCTCAAGTTTACAGGAAAATGATTAAAGAAATATTTGACAGGAAGGTAAAGGAAGATACTTTTTCTTGTGGAGACATGGTACTTAGATGGGATGCCAGGAAAGAGAAAAAGGGTAGGCATGGAAAATTTGATAATCTGCGGCTGGGTCCTTTTATAATTTTAAATATTTTAGAAAATAACACCTTTATACTGTAGACTATGGAAGGTGAAGAGTTGTCCAATTCAGTGAATGGACGATTCCTCAAGCATTTTTACAGTAACTGAAGGTGAAATAATTGTCCTTCATTGTATATATTGGTGTGAGATAGGTTGAATAAAGACTCCAATTACCCAATGGAAGTTTTGCAAAATAACAGGAAAGTTTAAGTTGAGATGGAAGAAGGCACTGGTCTACAGGTTCTTGTAACCTCACAAGGAGGCTTTCATCCCTCAACAGGAGCCAGATGTTAAGACTAAAACTTGCTCCTAGTCTTTGTGTGTTGTTTTTCAAAGGTTTATTTCTTATTTACTTTTCATTTTTTATTTTGTTTTAAATTTTAATAATGTTGAATGCATTTTGTTTGATTTTATAGGTTTTAGTTGCTTAAATTTATTTTATTTTATTTCTTAAGTTTTTTTTTGGCTTATTAAGTATTATATATCCTTTGAAGTCTAAAAATGCTTATTTTAAAATTTATTCCAAGGCCTATATTTAAGGTCTAACCCTTGTTCTTGAGCCCTTTGTCAAATATTTTCATAAGGATATTCTTGTAGCACAAATTTAGGCTTTATGCAATAAAGCGCTGCAGGAATCCTGAATTATTGAAAAGAGTGGTGGATTATCATGGTTGACATTGTAGTCGAGGATAATGGGAGAATTATAAGCACATGTTGAAGATATTATGACACATGTACATAACATGACTCTTTAATCATGACAAATGTATGGAGTTGTTAGAATATCATTCAGAAAATCATGGTTTTCAGTTGTCATGATTTTTAGGTTGGGTTTTCAACTATTACGATTTTGGTTCTAAGTCTTATTATTGTAGAGATGTAGATTACAATATTTGAAGTTTCCTAAAGAGTTAAACAATATAATATATAGAACAGACATGAGGAAGAGTGGAAATATTAACAAGTTTGATCCTACTGATAAGAGTTGGGCCACTAATTTTCCAGAATGTCATCATTATTTAGAACAGCAGGCTGGTTTAGCTTCTTTGAGAAGATCACTAGTTTCAATCCGGAGGTTTCATATCATTTTGCGCAGAATTTCATCAATGATACTGTAACATTTGATACTCTCAAGTTCCAGCTAACATAGGATTTGATAGTTGAAGCTACTGGTGTCTCAAGAGATGGAGAATTATGGTTTAAAAAGATTCCTTTTAGTTTTGACCCTAAAGACTTCGTACCACTAGGAAATGAAACCCTAGAATGGGGAAAAGGGGTTCATTTGGAAACGTTTAAACTGGAATGGAAAGAATATATTGGTATTGTATAGAGCTATATTACATGCGAGGGAAGATTTGCATTATTATTTAAATACCACATCACATTTTTGCAGCATTTGAATCAGAAGTCAAAATGAATTTTCCTTTCTTCCTCTTAAAAAGTATCTAGAAGATGTCTAGCAAAATCAAAGGACATCTCGACCATACACACTAGTCATGTTTTCACCATGGCCTAATAAAATTAATCATCTGTACAGTTTTACAAAAGAAGAACGTGAGTTGGGATCACTTCTTATTCTTTCAGGTTTTATTAATGAACAAGATGACCAAGTAAATAAAATCTTGATCACTAAGCAGTTTGGTTTTGTTAAGAGGTTGAATAAAGAGATCATTGAATATTTAATGCAGGATAGTATTCAGGAAAATAGTTCATGTCAAGAATTTAAAGATCTTGTTGATGAAGATCGAAGGAAAGCATTGGGTGATGAGCAATATCATGTTCTAGAGGATGAAAAAATGGAAAAGATATCTGATTCAAATCATGAGGAAGATATGGATTCAATAGAACAGAAACAAAGTTCTATATGTGTACAGGAAAGCTCAACTAAATTTCCTGGTGTAGTTGATTTGAAGGGTGATAGTTTGCAAATATCAGATGTAAAGGTACAAAAGAAGTATACTGTGCAGTCAGAAGGATCAAAATGGAGACCAAAGACCAGGGCTAAAAAAAAACTCAGATTAAATATGAAGAGAATTTTAAACCCTAAATTGAAAAAAGAAAAGATGACAGTGATTGAAGATTCTTCAAGTGAATAAAATATGGAAAGTGAAGAAGATTTAATCTCACAGTAAATCTACATTTAGGAGGAACATTCAGTTTCATTAGAACCTGTTCAAGGAGGACATAAAGCTTCAGAAGGGCCGACTACTTTCATTATTGAACAGGGTATGTCTTCAGGAATTCCTTCTGTACAAGAAACAATGAAATATAGGCAGAAAGCTGATCTTATTATTAAGAAGCTTGACATCCCATGGCTATCAAATCAAGATTCTACATTACATCGAGAGGTGCACATGGACTCAGAAGTTGAGAATCTTAACAAAACTTTGCAATAGCATAAATCTTAGATTTGTTTTCTAAATGAAACTAATGAAAGGCTGGTAATGACCAATATAATATTAAGAGAATACCTGGAGGATATTAATACACATTATCAAGGGCTGATAGCTATGTCTAAAGAAGCATTGAAGAGAAAAAATGAGATACAGAGTTAGGCTGAAGATTTAACCCAGAAAATTTAGAATCTAAGCAAGCAGAATGAAACGTTATCAAACAAAGTTAGAATTCTGGAGACATAGGAGGAGAAAAGTAAGAAGCAGTCTCATGCATTGGATGGGATTGTTATGTTGGAAAAGGAAACAAAGAAGTTATGAATGCCATTTAGTGGCCAATTGTCAAGTATTTCAGTTTGTTATATTATATTTTTGTTATCTTTAACATATAACTATTTTTTGTAATTATTCGAGTGACCTAAAAGATAGTTATGACATTTATGGAACTACTTTAGTTATAAAACAATAAAAGAAGGAAATTTGATAGAGGGAAGGTTCAAATTTTGTTCAAGAAGGGGCTTTAGAGTTGGATGTAGGTTCAAGCTAATGCTCATAGCTCTCATGTAAGTGTTGAATACAGAGACTGATATATATATATATACATATAAGCCATTTTATCTCTTATGTGGATTTTGTTTATGGCCTATTTGACCACATAATTTATTACTTCATTTCTTGTTTAATGGTTTTATTCATGCAAATGCTCATGTGTTGTGGACATAACTCATACTATGTTTATAATGTTCATGGTTTATATTCATATTTTATGGTGTTTACATCTTAGTCCTTCATGCCTTTTCATGATTTAGTACTTGTGTTAGTTTGTTGATTATTTACCTTCTTGTTGATGAAATTTAAAACCAAAAATTACAAAAAACCAATTACATTTTGTTTTTTTTTGTTTTGAGATTGTATTAGCTTGTTCCTTTTGTAGTCTAGGAACAATATCTAGCATAAACATCTTTGGCACAGTTGCCGAGGATGTAACTGAAGTATGTCTTCCTTGGTTTATAATTATTCATCTGATTTTGAGAGGTGAACAAAGTCAAAAAATCTTTTAGACTACATTTTCACCAAAAAGTGGTTCAGAGTGGCTACTAGAAAGATTGGGACAAGAGGGAAACCTACTTCACCTTTTTATTTAGGTGTCTCGGATCCAGAACATATTTTGAAATAAGCTAGAGAACTTTGAAAATATAAGTATTCTCCTTCTTTGTTTACTCCTCAATAGTTAAAGCTGAAATCACCTTTTGCATATTCTGAAGAAGAAAAATAAAATATGTCTTGGTTAATTCCTTCTATACCAGTTGAGACCTTTCAAATTTTCACTAATCCATAGTCTTATAAAAAAGAAAAAACTGAATCTCCTGGTAGGATTCCTTTGTTTCATTTTAAACCCAGTAAAATACATTTTCAACCAAGTTCAAGCAAAGTTATTCGGCCGTTGTATTCATCAAATCAAATTAGTTCAAAACTAGCAGCACATCAGCCTCTTGATATGATGGATAGAATGGTAGCTGCTAGATATGCTCATTTAGTTCTTCCTCAATCCCTTAATTCTCTCCCTAGAGGATATTATCAAAAATAATTACCTAGGTTTAATGGTCAGTGTGAGACTACTACTGACTCAGCATTGGGATGCATTTCTAAGTTATGCAGAGAATCAAAATATTGAAGCTAAAGATGTGTGGATGAGGATGTTTGTGCATATTTTATATGGGGAAGTAAGGAAATGGTTCAAAGAGCTACTAGATAATAACTCTTATAGAATAACTACAAGAGGTGTTTATGAGGTAGTGGGGAGACACGAAAGATCATACCTTTTACATTACAGAATTTGGAGCTTTAAAAAGGAAAAAAGATGAAACTATAGTAGACTTTTCTAAAACTTTTAATACGATGTATGGTAGGATCCTAGCTGAAATCAAACCTTCTGAAACCTCAACTAAGCTAACCTATGCCAATTCCTTTGATCATGAGTTTTCCATTCATTTAAGAGAGAGAAGGTCAGTGAATTTACTGAACATGCAAGAAGCTGCATTGGAGGTTGAATCCAATATTTTAGCTTCAAATAGGATTAAATAACATTCAGATCATCAAATGTATGACTGAAAGGGTAAAATGGAAGTGATCCCACCAACTTCTACATCACAGACATCAGAGAGTAAAATAGATGAAATGGATAAGTTGGTTAGAACTTTTACTTAAAATTTAAATAATTTGGAATCAGATAAGAGTCCAAATAAACCTATGTAAGAGGGGGAAAGAAATCCTAATCATTTTAGGTGTCCATTTGTTCCTAGATTCATCCCTAGAGAATGAAGAAATAATGACATTCGAAGGGAAAGAAGGGAAAATGAAGATCAGAGAGTTCCTCCTCCACTCCAAAATAATGTAACAGAGGAAGTTGAAGAAGGTGAAGATGTGGAGTATGAGGATTTGAGTCAGGATATAAACTACTTTGGGGAATTATCATCAGAGGATTTCCTAACTGATATGACTATCAGAATTCTAAGTTTTTTGATGCAAATGTTTATCAAACAGAAAGTCATTTTGGTCCCAAAGTTTCAGCTGATATATGTCAATATGAACCTAAGAAGTCTATTAACTTGAGGTCTGGTCCAAAATAAATTACTCAGATTCCCAAAAACAAGGTAGATCCTCCTACAAAGTAGTCAACTAATCAAACACGGGAAATGAAAAAAAATCAAGGTGACCAAAATAAGGCTGTAGAGTTTGAAGAAGTGAACAAAAATGTGCAAAGTTTTCATTTTGAGAATGAACTGTGTAAGTTCAATATTCTAGTGCCATTAACTAAATTGATGAAGAATCCTTTTTACAAGAATCATGTTTTTAAAATGTTATGTGCACATGCTAATCAGATGCCTTCAAATACTGTAAATCTCCAAGAATAACATCCTAAAATCTTTATTGGTTCTGATTTAGCTAATAAAACTGAAAATGATTCAAATTCTTCTCCACCTTTTTATATAACCCTAACTGTCCTTCATGCCTTTTCATGATTTAGTACTTGTGTTAGTTTTCTTATTATTTACCTTCTTGTTGATGAACTTTAAAAACAAAAATTACAAAAAGCCAATTACATTTTGTTTTTTTTGTTTTGAGATTGTACTAGCTTGTTCCTTTTGTAGTCTAGGAACAATTTCTAGCACAAACACCTCCTTTTATAGATTCTTACATGTTGCTCTCGTCCAACTTCATATAGTTATCCAATAGGCTATCTTTCCTATTCTATAGACACATGTCAGTAGGCATTGATTTCCCGTCTTACAAAGATGCCTTAATACGTGTGGCTTTTGCTGACTCTAGCCGACCTCATACCCACAATCTTTCTGAACTGTCACTTTCTAGTCTTTACACCACTACACGTCTTCTAACTTGGTTAACTCTATTGCATCCTTCCTTGTCACATCCTTTCATTATGTCGTTGCTTCTCTTTTTCTTCTTCTGTTGCAACTTCCTTAGTAACTACTTCTTATACCTTATCCTTCCTTCCTTCCTTCCACAAATACTTTTGTCGCAACTCCTTTTCCTTCTTTACTTCTTCCTTCTCTACTTATGTCACAACTACTTTTCCCTCTTGTGACCTTACTCTTTTCATACTTGGGAATAATTCTAACTGAATTCTACCTATCTTTTCCTAGGCCCAATAGGCCCCCAACAATCACATGTGGCTCATCCCGAGACACACAAATCTATCCTTCCATCTCTTTGGTTTTGTCAACTTGACCTTTAAAATATTGTAATATTTTCACCACTTTCTCTGCCTCCAATCGCACGTCCTCCTCTCCTTTTTGCAAATCTTTCGCAAGGTCAAAACTGAGGTGTTCTGATGGTACAAGCCTTGTTACCTCCATTGCTCATTGTACTCTCTGATGTATAGGATGAGCAATTCCTGTAACTCTTTCATCTTCAGCATGCTACTCTTCAAATTTATCTGCCCGTTGTTGTTGTTGCGTGAGCAACACCATCAATTGATGTTGCAATTTCTTTATTTTTGTTGCCTTGGCCATCTTCTCTACTAAGGGAAACTATTTCATCTCATTCTTCAGTCGAGTTACTTTTGTCTCAGTTATGCACAGCTCCTCTGTGACTTTATCTAGTTCTGTGTCTTCAATCAAGGATTCCCAAGCCTGAGAGACTTGGTCGACAACCTTAGCACATAGTTCCTCTTCCTCTTCTATATATATTCTTTGCATCTTCTGCTGCTACTTTCCTTATTTCTTCTATCACTTATGGTGGAGTGCTTGTTCTTATCTACACCTCTTTGTCTGTGACTTTCTTTCGAAGGTCTTTTTCTATCTCGCTAAGTCAAATGACCTTGGATTTTGGAAACTTTTCCTATGTTATTCCTTTGACCACAAATTTTGTACATGCAAGGGATACAACCTTGTCAAGCCTATGCCTATTTTCTTCCCACATATTTTTATTCTTCTCAACCTGTTGCACTATTTGATTCATCTTATTAACACTTTTATTTGTGACTTTCACCATTTTAATAAAGGCGCGTTCTCTTAATTTTATTTCTATGACTGCAGAATTTTGTAGTGCATATAACTCAGTCATGCACATCTACAAAAATCTATGGTTATCAGCCCTATTCTTCTGGCGAAATCATTAAATTCTTAGGTTCCCATATCAAGCACTTCTCCTTATACCTACACTCTGATTGGTGGAACTGGCATTGGAATCTTAGGTTGCTTTTCTTCGGAAGGGTCAGGTATATCTAACAACTCAATTATCTGAGATGTATAATCTACTGCAATTATAACCTATTCAGTAGCTTTACATAAGACTTTGAGAAGATCAATAATAATACCTGTAATCTCCTTTTGTTTCTTATCTATTTTCTGTAATCCTATCTTCCCGACTTCTACCAACACTTTAGTTAACTGCGTAAGGTCTTCCCCATCAATACTGATGGTATTGGCGGTTCTGTCAACCATTCTTTTCTTATTTCTCTTAGACTCCCCTTTCTCTCTTTCTTCTTGGTTCCTCTTCTCTTCTACAATTGGGTCCATAGGAGTTGAACTCGAGCCACTCTAGGTCAGATCATGATCTTGCACATCTTCCTATAGGTCCTCATCTTGATCTTTCTATCGCAATGATGGTGGTTTGTCTTGGTACAGGTCATCAGTTGATATTTGGTCTTATGAAACAAGGACACGCCATTATTTTGGCCATTCATGAACAATAGTTTCCACTTCTTCTTTAGTTAATAAAAACAGTGTCAACAACCATTGGTGTTGTGCTTCTTGTCACAGTTGTATCATAACATAATGCAGTCCAATATGAAACTTAATGATTTGGTAGAACCATCTAACAGTGTCATCCTCAAGTCTTGTCTTCTTTCGCACTTGATCCCTCAAGGCCGCTCCATGCATACAAAAATCAATATTAGTATCCCACTACATGTCCTTTTTTTTATGTGTGAATTAGAGATTCTAGTATCTAGATCCCCTACAAGGAACTGGTATATCCATGGGCTAGTAGTTTTGTGGGTCAGACCAGAAAAACATGAAATCAAAATTAAAACCCAGGTATAGTGGAAAGGTCTACCAATTTCCCACGATAGAGATGCTTCTTTTAGAAATTCATTCAGTAGGAATTTCCACCAGTTAATATCACTCCCCCTGTGTAGAGTTCATCTAGGGAAACCGCACCTGTAGTACACTGGTCCGGTCATAGCTTGCACAAAATTTTACAGGACAATACCTTAGCAGCAAAGCGAACAATACAGTCATTAATGGAAGAGATTAGGAACCCTCTATTGGCCCTTGTCAAGTCATACTTTTATTTAACCCTTTTCATCACTATGTCCTGCTCTTTTTGTAAATATTGTGTTGGGTATATACTTTCCAGTGGGAGACTTTTTATCACTACAATTAGCTCAAAATCCTTCAACGATAATAATCCAGACTATTCCAGTCCTCTCACCCATTCCATTGGAACCAAGTGCTTCGACGAATCTAGTGTGTCTTGCACAGTTAACATATAATTCTTCCTATCCACATATTTATGTTTCTTGATGTCCTGGTTAGCAAAGGATAGCTTCCAAAGGTTTGACAAAATATCCTTCAACACCTTAGATCCTTTTGGCACTAATGGTGCGATCAGTGGAGTGCCCAAATTCTTTGTAATTTTGACCTTAGGTGCATCCACACACCTTGGTGGAATGTATGGAAGAAACAAATGTCTGGTTTCATACTTCATCCTCCTCAGGTACTAATGGCAGTGATGGTGGTGTTGTTGCTTTATTTTTTCGCTTCCTATTTTCTGTGTGCTTTCCCCATGAAGTACCTGATGGACCTGGTAGATCTGCACTTGATTTTCTAGATGGCCTGACCAAAGGGACTAGAATTTGCTCAGGAACTAGAGCATCCTTCTTCCATGGGTGATGCAGTCACAAATTTAGATTCAACAACTGAACTAGTACTATAGATTGAAATGACCATGCTCTGAGCAATTTGCTTCATCTCTCGAAATTGCACACAACAATCCCTCTTCTCTCATGCAAACAGAGTGAAATGGACTTGGGCACAAAGGTTGATAGCATGCAACAGTTTTACCCCCTAATGTTCTTCACATGCGCGAGCAATTAATAGAAAGGAATCTGTCATTTTAGTCACATGGGTTTATCACTCAAACAATTAAGGAAACTTCTATGCACGTTGTTGTTTAGTTCACACATTGAGTGGTATTTATTTCCATAAAGACTGACGTGGCCATAAATCACACCTCCAAATTACCTTGGAATTTTCAAATTAATTCCCTCCAGCTGCAATGTCAATGGCTCCCGTATTTCTTGTGATAACGTTGCACTCCTTGCAACTTGTTTTCTCTTTTGACAGATCTTATTTTCTTGTGACAAACTAAGTGTCTTTGTCATGAATTTCTAGTCTTCGCTAGACACCGGGTCTATGAGACTTCATATTTATATAGTGGTAGACTAGTAGTCTGTNCTTTTTTTTTCTCTCTCTCTCTCTCTCTCTCTCTCTCTCTCTCTCTCTCTCTCTCTCTCTCTCTCTCTCTCTCTCTCTCTCTCTTATGTGACCAAGTCGCTGCTATCATGATATGGATTCAGTCGACTTCCATTCACTAATCCTTGGACCTATGTTCCATATAACTTTTGCAATTTCACTGTGCCTCTATTAGTGATCTCCATGACATATATACTCCTAACCAATGTGTTCTCAACTTTCCTGGATGCTTGAAACATTTACCGTGATACATAAGAACAAGTCCTCTGACCTGAAAGTGCTTTATCTAATGTGTTGATCATGCCATGCTTTTTTCCTTTGTTTCTCCACATTTTGATGAAATCCTGTAACAAGAAATTCTTCTTCTAGCTGCACAAGTTGCGATAATATTTCTTTGAGAGCATCGACATTTGTCATTGCTATGATCAAAATAATTCTTAAGCTTGGGACAATATAATTCCATACACCAAACGAAATGGAATTTGGCCTGTCAATTTCTTATAAGCCGTGCGATATGCCCATAATACCGCTGAAATTTTATGATCCCACTCATCATTTTGAGCATTACAAATATTTTCCATTTTGTTTTCCAGAATTTTGTTAAAGGCTTCAACAACTCCATTTGCTTGAAGGTGATAAGGTGTTGTCCTTCTATGCTGAATATGGAATTTCTTCGTGAGTTTTGCAATCAACTGGTTGACAAAATGTGTACCTTGATCACTTATTAAAATATTTTGGCATCCAAATCATGTCACGACATTCTCAAATAAAAACTTCACATCAGTACAATCATTTATTGGTACTACTTCAACCCATCTGGTTAAATAGCATGCACCAGTGCGCTTTCCTGTCGAACCGATAGGACCCACAAAATCAATGGTCTATTTATCAAATTCCTGCAATTTTATTTTGGTTACGAATGGCATTTCATCACATTGCGATGAATTTCCAATCCTTTCGCAGACATCACAGCTGTGACCAATGATCCCAGGCATCCGCATGCATGGTGGGCCAACATAATCCTGCTTGCAAAATATTTTGCATCATAGATTTTTATGTGTAGTGGCCTCCTACAACACCAACATGTTCTTTAGTTAATATCAATGGTCACTGGTGCTCCAAAACGCAATGACGAAGAATCTCACTAAGACACATTTTATACCATTGTCCAACAATCAAATGGAAATATGCAGCTTGCACAACCAACTATTTCTTCTACGCAATGGTGAATTCATCTGGCGTATATCTCGTACTAAAAAATTGTATAATATATCTATAATGATCATTAAACATGGGGATCGCAAACAATTTTGCATTAGGGAGATTATCATCCAAGTTACTAGGTTCTTAACCACTTTTTATCCTTGAAAGATGGTCTGGTCCCAAATTCAATCAACCGGGTTTAACAATTATTTCAAAATTAAATTCCTGGAAGAGTTGAATCCACTGATAGATATTCCCCCCTAACACTGCCTTATTGACCATGTATTTCAATGCAGAATGGTCAGTGTACATATTAAAATGTTCACCCAACAAATAATGTTTGAATTTTTGTAGTGCATATACCATTGCTAAAACTTCTCTTTCTATCGTGGTATAATTTTTCTCTGTAGTAGACAACTTCCTGCTAGCGAAGGAAATGGGATGATCGATCGATCCTTCATTAGGATACATCAGCACCATGTCGAGCGCAACAGACGATGCATCGACATGAACATGTGAAAATCCATTTTCCAGACTGGAAATACAAGTATTAGCGCAGAACCAAATTGCTTTTAAATGTGTCCATACTATCTTTGCAACTCTCTTTGTCCATTTAAACTTAGCATCCTTTTTTAAAATATTTTCCCTCGGAGCAGTCGCCTTTGCATATCCTTTGATGAATTTTTTGTAGTATTGAATGTGTCCCAGTGATGTTCTCAGTTGTTTAACTATAGTATATGGTGGTATATCAAGAATGATCACAATTTTTTCCAGGTCGACCAAAATTCCATCGCTACATACCACATGGCGCAAAAAAACTCCAAACGGTACACAAAAGATACATTTCTTCAAATTGAGTGAAATTTGATACTGGAGAAAGCGTTCCAACATCATTCTAAGGATTTCAATATGGTATTGTATGAGCCCAAATACTGTCCAATCATTGAAGTATACTTTAAGTTATTTGTGTATGAAATATTAAAAGCAACTACTACAAATCTAGAAAAAATTGCAGGAGAATTCTTAAGTCCAAAGGGAATCACCGTATATTGGAAACGTTCCCACTCCATCACAAAAGTAGTCTTGTGTCAGTATTCCTTTGCAATACTGATATGATGGTAACCATAAAGTCCATCAGTGAATGAGTACATTTCCTTCCCTCCGACACTCTCCAATACTTCATCTGTAAATGGAGATGGAAACAGGTCATGTAAGAAAGCATCATTCAATTTTCTCAGGTCGACATAAATTCTTACTTTTCCTGAGGTATTTTTCTCTTAGATTACTATTAGACTAATCCATTTTGATTCCTCAAAAATTTCTATAACAAATGGCTCTAACATTCGTTCCAATTTGGCCTTAACTTTTTCTTTGTATCGTGGATTCAACCAGTATGGTCACTACTTAATCGATTTTGCGTTGGGTGTCAAAGGTATTTTCATTTCATAGAGATCTCCAACTATTCCCTTCATCTATGAAAATATGGTAGGGAACAAATCCTGAAAATCATGCAATAAATCAATGATCTTTCCTACACTCTCTTCATCCCAATAATGTCCAATATTGGTGAACTTTGGATTTTCAAGCGAGCTAATATTAACTTTCTTAGCTTTGAGTGGACTCAGGAATTGGTCACTAGAAATACCAACACCCTCCATTGCACACATACCTTATGAATCATGTATGTTTATGTCGAGAGGGTCATCATCATCTGGTTCTCCTGTCACATTGTAGCACTCCATCTAATGGTGGACTCGCGTGTTGCATTGATCGAAATTTGTAATTGCGATAGGGATTTCCTCAAATATCTTCTCTTTCATTACTTGCAGTGCAACATCAATTGTTGGATGATCATCTGCGAGCTAGAAGGTATGTGTGAAAATAGTGTCTAGTTATTCCCAGTCAAGAGTTACTTGTCGTAGTTCAACAGATGTATACAAATTCCATGGTATCATGTCCAATCTATGTATGAAGTGGCAAACCCATTCTTGTCGCAGATATTCCTTCCATGTCATGCAACAATGCTCAATATGTTCGACAAGATTTTTCAATCCTGTATACTTGTGATCAGTATAGCTGATATTTTCTCCAATTATGATCTCCAACAATATTCTACATTGAGTCTATTCAAAGATAGATTGTTTATGTGTACCCCACCATCTAGCGGGCATAACTTTCAAAAAAAAATCCAAGGTGGATAATCGCTTCGATTCTGTAACTTTTGCTTCAAATTCTACTAGAAAAGATGCAAGGTTAGGAAAACCTTCATATGTAGGTATTTCGCTCACCTCAAATCCTACCCGTCGCACATATCTTGTGATTATCGCACATCTTCTCATGGAAACTTTGTGCATCCCATTCTGCCAATTTTTTAATGCTTTACAGGAATCATATGTATAGGATCTAACACTCCTCCAACTCATCTTTCCATAAGTTGTTGGATTTATATAATCATCTTGAGAGGACATATTGTCATATATATGATCTAGGTAGTCACCTTGTCCTTCATTGTTCACTAATTCAACATATCTATGTCCTTCCAATGGATCAATTGGCACGACTGCCCTTATCTTTCAATATTCAAATGACAATATTCTTTGCTTGAAATTAATGATGGTTTGATTATCTATCACCCAGTCAATCCCCAAAAGCGTAGGATATTGACTTGTATCATCAACAATGTCGATCACTTTAAAATATGCATATGTTCTCAGACCTTTTACCTCGACTGGTACTTGAATCAGTCGACCAATGGGTAGAACCTTGGACTGATTTTCTAGCCTTAATTGAATGGGAGACCAATCTAATCGCAGCTTGTTCATGCTTTCCCATGTCTTCCTTGTCAATATATTGACATCAGAGCCCAGATTTAAAATGATATAATCCATGTCATAGTCTCCTATCTGTGCAGTCATTCACAACTCATGACCAACTTTTAGTCTTTTCCCAACATGGTTAACTCTTCTTTCATGTCTCAACTCTTCTGGAGTCTCTTCTATGAGTGTTTTCAATTCTACAATAATATATTTATCATGGATTAGTGCTAAGAAACTTTTGAAAAATTCTTTGAGCTTATTAACCTTTCTTATGGGTTGCTTCAGGAGTATTTGATCAAACCTTTTGAGCATCTCTCTTACTTGTCTAGATGTCGATGCTTGATTTGTGTCAACAAATTTTAGTTGAAAATCGAAGAATACTTCCTTTTCTTTATGGACATCGAATGGTACTTTATTTTATGCTATCGATCACACATGTGGTTGTCCATGTTGTGCATCCTGGTCTGCAGTAGTCGCAACACCTTCTCTTGTGACGACATCAATGTTTGATTCCCTTGGCTCATAAGAAATCATCTGAATTTTCTAATTGGGATTTGGATTGGGATTCCACATAGGGTTGGTATTTCCCACAATTAGAGCCTTCCACTTTGCAATCAATTATGGACAATGTTGGACAACATGATCAAATGATTTACAATATGAACATGTATTCGCAAGACTTGCACAATATCGAGTAAAGTGTCTTGGTTTTCCATGGTTATAACAAACGATTTGGCCTCTTCCTCGACTAAATTGTCCTCCTCCTTGTTGGTGTTCCTTGGCTTCGAAAATTTCCACCCTGCCTAGGTTGAGGGTAGTGTTGTTGTGGTGGATACTGGTTTTGTTGATATTGCAATTGTTGAAATTGTGCCAGTGGATATTGAGCAGGCTGGTACTGAGCTTTTCTCTATTCATTATTCTTCATCAAGTAGGTATCCACCGTCTTCTCTTGCAGTAGTTGAAATGCTCTACAATATTTCTCATCGTGTCCTACAGATTTACAAAATTTACAATACAAAGTAGTTGGTGTACTTATAATATTCTATAAATACAAACATTCTTTCGATCGATGGCCTCTTTTTTTCCATATTATACACCAATGAATCCTTAATTGGGTGTTTATCGGGTTTGGCACTCCTGTTGTGACATATTTTATGAGTTCTAAACAATTATCTTTATGGTGTCCTTCTATTCTACATCTTGTACACTGTAACTCTTCTTGAAATTCATTTCCTTTTTTGATGTCCTGGAGTTGCACTGTAAGGTTAGCTAGTTGTGATTGAATATGTATCATTCCTGCACCAGTTTCTCCAATCAGCAAGGATTCTAGCTTCATGGCTATTTTCGGAGCTTCTGTCTATGACACAATCTTCTATTGCATCAATGGAATCTGGATGTGCGGAAACAATGCGACAATGAACCATTCCTTGTGTTTTACATGTGACATCTGGAAGCTTACTTTGTCCATTAATGTCATGAATCTTTGGTCAAAATCCTAGACAGACTATGTAGGTAACTGTTTGATTTCTTTAATCTCTGTAATACATTGCGTCTTAGATTTCGGCTTTTTTAAATCATCTATCATTCTGACTTGAATTCGGTCGATCGTTTTCTGCACAAATCCTACTGGCGTTATGGAAAACTTCATGTACCAATCTAGCGCACGACCTCGCAGAGTCATGACCATTTTTTATTTCTTTATGTCTTCATCTTTGATCTATCCCATAGTCCAAATGGCTTCACACAGAAAACATGTTGCTTTGGATCTTCCAACCCATTTCCATTAAATATTAGAAACTTAATGTATGTTCCAGGAATTGTATTGGCTCCAGATACACTTAGGAAAATTTTTTGAGTACCCAAACTCCCTTTTCCACATTTCACAACGTTATTATTACTATTATTAACAACTATTCTTAGAGACGAGTTTCTAGATCTTACCTCCAATGATGTGTGCAATGTTGTGGGAATACCATGCTCGTGTTTTGGTATTGGAGTTTATATTGATTCTTCTGATTCTTATTCTCCTTTGGATATCCACTAATACTCTTCTTCCTCATCACAAGAACCTTCGTCCACATCTGACACAAGATCGCAGTCCTCTCCTCTAGTCATACTATAACTTCCTCTTCCTATGGCATTCTTTCTTCTCTTCCCTGACATAAATATTCTTCCACTTCTTAAATAACCAACCTCTAGTTCAGCTCCACTATCTCTAGGAAACATATAAAATTAGTTTGTGTTATTTTTCACACAGTTCTATTGTGACATATCCATCCTTCTGTGCACAGTTCTCAACTATCACATTCGTAAGATCCCTTTTTCGCATACAAGCATCTTTATCCAAGTTTTCAAGGATGACAAATATCTTCTGCAAGGTCCTTGGAAATTTTTTCTCTCTGCCTCAATATATGAGGTTATTTTGTCAACAACAAACTCAGTAATATATCCTTGCAAAATTCTATCCACCCAAAAATCAACAGCCCTTGACACAGGGTTACTCACACTTTTCATTCGTTGAATCAACTTAGGATTCCACTCCATTATTTCTCCTCCTTAAAAGTTTCTTTGTTGGGTTTCCGAATTCGAGAACCACTCATGCAACATAATTGGGAATTCGAAAAAGAAAATCTCATGAATATCTGTATACAGCTATCGACCCAACCACTCTCTTGGATTCAACCGAGATCTTTTACTCTCTTCTTGTGCAAACTCTAATGCTTTAAAATCCACCCAGTATTGGATTTCCTCCTTCATTGGATGCCACAACATATCCCTCACCATAATGATTCACAGTCCTGTAGACGTAACCATTTGTTGGATTTTGGTCTCTCTTTGACCCAGGTTCAGTCCCTTCTTTGCATGCAACAAAGCCCATGATATCGGTCTGACAGAGAAAGGCTCAGTCGGTAGCACATGCGATGCTAATGCAGTCTCACCTGAGATATCTTTTTATGGGTAACTACCAAAACTGTGTTTTTGCAATTGGGTGGGGGATTTCTAGTCCCTGTTGCTAAATTTATGTGGTGATAGGTTATTGGTGATGTTGTCAGAGAAACCACGGTATCGAAATGACCAAGTCGATGTTTCGGATCCATATCAGGATTCATCATCAGGACCATGTCGATTGTGGAGAAAGCGAGAATCATTGATAAATACTGAACTGGGTAGGAAAAAAAGGGGGGATTAATGTCGGCTGTGGAGGTTAGGGTTTGCTAAGTTAGAAATTTTAGTGCAGAATTATTGTAAGCTAATTAATAATTATTTGAATTATTAAAACCAAATTGTTAGCTTAAGTCTTTTTTATAAATATTATTAGAAAGCTAATGAAATCCCTAGAACCACCAAAAACCTAATTCACCAAATATTTACGGGAAGTTTTGTAAGGTTAAAGTTTATTAAAAAATTTAAAATTAAAGTAGCCTAAAGAAGGTCAATAATAATTATTATACCCTAATTTTTAGGGTCAATAATTATTATTATACCTTAATTTTTAATTTTTAATTAAACTAAGAGAATTCAAGTGTTTATTAATGTGTTTTAAAGGCTATTCAACCTAACTTTATTCAAAAGATATTACTTAAACTAGGTCTCTCATGTGTTTATTGACATGTCTAGGTTATCCTAAGGTTTGAAGAAAATGCTAAAAATGTGTTTAAAGGTAAAAATATAATTTAAGAATTATTATTGTTAAATAACTTTGAAGCTATTTTTGGTTTGACTATTAATTTTTAAATTGATTCTTAAGTTTTTAATTTTTTATATTATAATTATTAATTCTTTAATTTTAATTTTAATTTATTAATTAGGTTTTTAATTTGTTTATTAAAATTATTAATTATTAATTCTTTAATTTGAATTTTATTATATTAATTACGTTACCAATGTGTTTATTAAAAAAATTTAGTCTTATTTAGGGTCAAGAAGGAGGACTTAAAAAGGATTGGAGAATTGCTTGAAAGAGGGAGAAGGGTACAAGGGGAAAGGTTAAGAACAGGGGGAACAAAGTCAAGGGATAGAGTGAGGCGGAAAGTTGCCTTCCCGATTGAGAATAGAGGGAAGCCAACTTGTGCTCACCTCGAGGCTGCCATCCCTATTTAGATTATGTGGGATTTTGATAATCTCTAAGGCATCTCTGAATTTTCTTTTGAAGTAGTTGTCTTCTTTTGCGAGGATAGTGGTGTCTTCAAGGAAAATGTGATGTTTGGTTTTGGTAACATGTTCCACAAGGGCTGAGGAACAGATCCGTTCTTTCCTAATGTCTGCACCATGTTCCTTTAGCCGCGTGTGGAAAGAATGCCCCATCTCACCTATATAGCTAATATTGCAGGAGCACGGGATCTTATAAACTCCTCTAAATTGTGTGTGGTCAACATGATCTTTAACAGATCGCATTCTCTTCTTAATGGTCTCTAGGGGTTTGAACAAGGTCATAATGTTGTTCTTCCTTAGAATTCTGGAGATCTTGTCAGTCACCCCTTGTATATAAGGTAAGTAAGCCCGTGGATTGGAGGTGTTCTTGTCATCAGAAGTTTTTAACCCTGTAAGGTTCTTGTTGTGGGTTTTACGAAGGGTCTTCATAATGGAATTGGGTTCATAACCTATATCTGTGAAGAAATCTTTGAGGTGGTCCTTCTCCTTTTTAATATGTTCTGAATCCATGATCCTGGAGGCTCTCACTACTAGGGTGTTGAGAACTCCTATCTTTTGGGAAGGATGGTGGTGGGAGTCTGGGTGGAGGTAGCTATCTGTGTGAGTATTTTTACGAAAGACATCATGTCCCAGAGTGCCGTCTTCTTTCCTAGTAAGGAGGACATCAAGAAATGGGATGCTCCCGTTTTCTTCAAGTTCCATTGTGAATTTGATGTTGGGGGAGATAATGTTAAGGTGTGTTAGGAATTTCCTGAGTTCGTCTTCTCCATGTGGCCAGACTACATTCGTATCATCCACGTACCTCTTCCATTTTGATGGTTTTAACGGATAGGAGTCTAGGGCTTTCTTCTCAAAATTTTCCATAAAGAGGTTTGCAACTATGGGTGAGAGGGGGGATCCCATAAAATTAAAGAATTAATAATTATAATATAAAAATTAAAAACTTAAGAATCAATTTAAAAATTAATAGTCAAACCAAAAATAGGTTCAAAGTTATTTAACAATAATAATTCTTGAATTATATTTTTACCTTTAAACACATTTTTAGGATTTTCTTCAAACCTTAGGATAACCTAGACATGTCAATAAACACATGAGAGACCTAGTTTAAGTAATATCTTTTGAATAAAGTTAGGTTGAATAGCCTTTAAAACACATTAATAAACACTTGAATTCTCTTAGTTTAATTAAAAATAAAAAATTAGGGTATAATAATTATTATTGACCCTAAAAATTAGGGTATAATAATTATTATTGACCTTCTTTAGGCTACTTTAATTTTAAATTTTTTAATAAACTTTAACCTTACAAAACTTCTCGTAAATATTTGGTGAATTAGGTTTTTGGTGGTTCTATGGTTTTCATTAGCTTTCTAATAATATTTATAAAAAAGACTTAAGCTAACAATTTGGTTTTAATAATTCAAATAATTATTAATTAGCTTACAATAATTCTTCACTAAAATTTCTAACTTAGCAAACCCTAACCTCCACAGTCGACATTAATCCCCCCTTTTTTTCCTACCCAGTTCAGTATTTATCAATGATTCTCGCTCTCTCCACAATCGACATGGTCCTGATGATGAATCCTGATATGGATCCGAAACGTCATTTCGATACTGTGATTTCTAGTCCATCAGAATTCGACCAAGGTGCTCAATAGAGGCTAATGGGTGGGGTATTATACTTATTATGCATAGTTAATTTGTGATACAACTCATCCTTAGATGGATATTATAACAAAAACATAATGCAACATAGATACAACGATAATAGTGTGAAAAATACATATAAACTCGTTCATAAGAAAATACATAAACATACACTCACATTAACATATATATGCGACTTAAGCACATTCATTATTCATACATTTGACATAGTATCTAACGTGGAAACCCATCCGAGAAAAAACACAAAGGCTCTCTTCATCTGGCATGAGAAATATATGGCACCCGTTTGTTTGCACACTAAGCTACAAACTATGTATAGATATTTCCTTCTTATCTATACATACTTCTTTATCCTCTCATGCTCTCTAGTATTCTATTGTTACTCTTTCTATACTTAAATCTATTAACTATTTGCACATAGAATGGATCAACTCAACTTCCTCTATGACTCTACTATTAATATTCCCACAGCCTGGATCGACTCAATCTCTTCTACAATCCTGCAAACTTAGCTACAGGTTCTTCAAATCCTCTCTATGACTCAACACTCTAACAGATAACACAACTTACATAAGGTAACATGACCAGAGTGACTATGTGTCTAACATCACCAATGTCTAATAGAGTCTAAATTACCAGAGGCTACTCACATACAACTTGGGTTCCTCCTTTTATAGATTCTTACATGTCGCTCTCAGCCGGCTTCATACAGTTAGCCAACAAGTTGTCTTTCCTATTCTATCGACACATGTTAGTAGGCACTAATGACCCGACTTACAAAGATGCCTTCATACGTGTGGCTTCTGCTGACTCTAGCTAACCTCCTACCCATGATCTTTCTGAACTATCGCTTTCTAGCCGTTACGCCATTGCACATATTTTGACCTAGTTAACTCTATCACGTTCTTCCTTGTCGTATCCATTCCTTGTGCCATTGCTTCTCTTCTTCTTATGTTGCATATTCCTTCCTTACTACTTCTTCTACCTTATTATTCCTTCCTTCCTTCCATAATTGCTTCTGTCACAACTCCCTTTCCCTCTTGCAACCTAACTCATTTCATACTTGGGAAGAATTCTAACTGAATTTTGCCTATCTTTCCCTAGGCCCAAAAACCATGCTTTTACTCACAATAAGCATATCATCAACATACAATACTAAGATAATGAATATGACATTCAACCTTTTGAAGTATAAACAATGATCATATTCACTTCTAGTATAACCTTGGCTCACCATGAAGAAAACAAACTTCTTGTACCATTTCCTGGGTGATTTTTTTAGGCCATACAATGATTTCTTGATATTGCAAACTAATCTACCTTTAATATGCTACACAAAAACTTCTAGTTGTTCCATATAAAAATCCTCATCTAAATCTCCATGCAAGAAAGTTGTTTTAAAATCTAGTTGCTCTAACTCCAAATCAAGCAATGCAACTAGTGTTAACACAATACGATTAGATATAAGCTTGACAACTGTTGAAAAAATCAATACCTTCCATCTGAGAATACCCTTTTGCGACCAATCTAGATTTGTATCTTTCAACCTTACCATCAACTCATTTCTTCAATTTGATGACCCACTTACAACCAACAGTTTTTTGGATCTTTGGGGAGTTCAACCAACTCCCATGTCTTGTTTTTCTCTAGAGAATCCATTTATTTTTTCATTGCTACCTTCCATTTCACATTGTCAACACAATCAATGGCATCCTGAAAAAAAGAAGGTTCTCCATCATCAGTATATAAAACAGGCAAGACAAAATCGGTATACCTCTTAGGAGGATTTCTCTCCCTTGTTTATCTTCTTGGTGTAGGTTGTGGGTTTCCACATTTTCTTGAATTTATGCATCTTCTATAACTTCTCTTTCACTAGAAACTTTTTCTTTCTTCTTTTAGTCATAAGAAGATTGGTTCTCCAACTGAACTAGTTATTTTGACAGTATCTGTTCCTATTCCACATCAATTATTACATTCGAGGATTGTTGTTGTTTCCTTGACTGTGAGGAAGAGTCGACATTGCATGGACGTGAAGAAAACACTTGTTTTCTAGACCACATTGCATATATTGCTCATTTTTCTAGACTGTAGAGAAGGCATGGAGGAAGAAGATGGAGAGACCCACCCATTTGCATATCCCGCACTTGCTTGTCTATAGAGGAGGGAGAGCCCATGTGAAGAGGTTGTGTGTGAGACTGGGTGTGTGGAAGCATCACGCATGGAGAACCTTGGTTGCCTAGATATTGTGAGGGACCATTGACTGTGAATCCTGTCTGCATGAGAGGAATCCTGCAGCCACACCTCCAGCTATGGAGGGAAGCTATTTTAAGAGTTCTACAATGTAGACAAAATTCAAAGCAGCTAGTCATGTTAGTAAAGGTGTTCTTGATTACGTTCATTTTGATTTTTGGGGTCTTTCTCCTACCATTTCCTATTGGGGGGAAACATATTATGTATTGTTTATAGATGATTTTTCAAAGAAAGTTTGGGTCTATGTCTTAAAAAGAAATTTTGATGTGTTTAAAATGTTTAAACAATTTAGAGTTATGGTGGAAAACATAAATTTAGGAAAATCAAGTGTTTAATGATGGACAATGGAGGTGAGTTTACTTATTTAGAGTTTGAAAAGTATTGCAAAGATGAAGGGATCGTAAGACATAAAAAAATTATACACTCCTCAACAAAATGGCATTGTAGAGTGCATGCATATGACTCTTCTAGAGAGAGAAAGGAGCATGATCAGTAATGCTAATTTGGGGCAAGAGTTGTGGGCATAAGTAGTTTCCACTATTGGTTTTCTAATAAATTGATCACCATCAATGGCAATAGATTGTAAAATTATGGAAGAGGTATGGATTAGTCATCCTTGTGACTATTCAAATTTGAAAATATTTGGTTGCTAAGCTTATGCACTTACTCCTAAAAATCAACATTTTAAGTTACACCCTAGATCAAAGAAGTGCATTTTTGTTGGATATGATGATGTAACAAAAGGATATAGATTGTGGGATCCTGCTACCCACAGGATTGTCATTATCAGAGATGTAATTTATGATGAATCTTCTTTGAATTTATAACAACCAGAAAAAACAAGCAATAGATGTAGCATGGTATAGAAAATGAGTGCTTTCTTCACGTCCATTCATTGTCCACTCTTCCTCATGGTCAAGGAAAAAACATCAGTCCTCTGCTCCTTCTCAATTCCAATGTCTCTCTTCCTTTATGAGGCTTTGATACCACTTGTTATAAATTCAGAGACAAAATCTAAGAAGAAACATCATCATAGACATAGATTTTAATGTGGTAAAACCCCATAAGGGGAAACTTCCATGCATGCAAAGTATTGAAACTCATTAACCAAGAACAAGAGATTACATGATGAGCCTTCATCCTTTCTAGCTACCATTACATTACATATCCCAACCATGCAATATATACTTCATGAAATAAGTTACATGAGTAAAACCATTGTCAGTTATGCCGGTTATGAAAAGTTACCATAAACACATTAATTTAGTTTTCATTATTAACATCTCCATTCAATTTTTCCTTTCCATTTCCCTCTACTTGAATCATTTACCCTGTGCTCAGGGGGGTTTCTTTGATTCTGAAAACCCTAACTTTCATCAACCCCACTGAGCTATTTTATATCAAAACCCTTTTCACTAAGTTCAGGAACTCTAACATCTCCACCTGAGCCATCACAATAGTCATTGGAATATTTTTCCTTATTGTGGTCAAGATAAGCAAGCAATGAAAGGGAATCCTCAGCCCTCTCATCCTAAATTTTAACAAAAACTGGCACAAACACTCATTTCTTCTTAGAAGGAAATAAATAATGCACCGAGGGCTATTGTTCCTTCGATGTGGAAGGTTTATTTTATCCCCTACCTGCTTTCCATGCTTATCCTTTAACGAATCAACCATATTTCCCTTACTTTTCCTTTATGGTAATAATATTCCATGCATGTATTTCATACTGCCCTTATCATCATAATTGAAGGAATCCATAGATGTGCGCTTGTAATGTTTCCTGTGAGAATTGTTGAAACCCTAAAATGGTTGTCTGTGACCTATGTAACGTCAACGAACGATGTGAAACAATACCACAGTCCTAAACACATGCGGTCAAAACCACTTGTGAGAAAAAAACCTTAGTTATTAACAATTCGCATTGGTCTCCAGTTTTTGTGTGGTCGATTAAGACATTCAATTTTCCTGAGAGAAGGGAACCATCATTGTGCACGTTTCCATTGGCCATTGTGTGACTGAAGGAAGAATCTAAGACTGTCAAAAGCATAAGGGTTTGACCTATTCTCGATCAAACCAAACTAGGCCTTAGGTTCAAATCATGTCATAAAATAATAAAGAGAGGTTACTTTAAAATTAATCATGTCTTTCTTGTTAAAATTCAGAGACACATTTAAATAATCAGACAATGAATAACACCATTAGAACAAAACATTTCATGTGGTAAAACCACAAAATGGGTTCTTGTAAACATTTGTAATGAGAAACCTCCCATAAACACATTAGTTTAGTTGTCATTTAACAATCTCCACCTTGACAACAAAATTTACAAATACTTTTCCAAAGACTATTTATCACCTTTTCTTCAAACCAAGAGAAGCTACACACCAACATAACTTCTCTAACAATACATGTTTTGTGAACATATCTGCACAATTTTCTTTAGTATGGACCTTTTTCAGATCTTCTCCACCTTCACTAGTGGCTTGTCTTACAAAATGAACATCAAAATGTTTAGTCTTACTATGAAAAACAATATTTGTAGCCAAATGAATAGCACTTTGACTGTCGCAAAAGACAAGCACACTGTTCTGCAACCTTCCAATTTCTCTAAGCAGACCTCTCAGCCAAATTGCCTCTTTGCAAGCATGTGAGGCAGCAGTGTATTCAGCCTCTGTAGTGGATAAATAAACTATGTCTTGAAGCTTTGACATCCAACATATAGATCCACCTGCAAGATTAAAGACATAACCTAAATTAGACCTTCTCTTGTCCAAATCACCTGCGAAATCTGAATCAACAAAACCACACAAAGAATCACTGTTACTATTAAAGTTGATACAATAGTCACTTGTTCCTCTTAAGTACCGAAGAATCCATTCCACTGCATTCCAATGTTCTTTTCCTGGATTTACCATGTACTTACTAACAACACTTGATGCATGTGAAATATCAGGTCTAGTACACACCATTGCATACATCAAACATCCTATTGAATTGGCATATGCTACACGAGACATGTAATCCTTTTCTTCAACACTACTAGGCCATAAACTTGAAGAAATTTTAAAATGGGAAGCCAAACGAACATTCACAAGCTTTTCCTTATTCATTTCGAATCTTTCAAGTATTTTTTCAACATACTTCTTCTGTGAAAAAATGAGCTTACCATTTTTTCTGTTTCTGTATATCTCAATACCCAATATTTGTTTTGTAGCTCCAAGATCCTTCGTATCAAAATTCCTATCCATCTGAGCCTTCAGCCTGTTAATCGCGTCCATGATTTTGCTCACAATAAGCATATCATTAACATATAATAATAAGATAATGAATATGTCATTCAACTTTTTGAAGTATAAACAATGATCATACTCACTTCTAGTATAACCTTGACTCACCATGAAATAATCAAACTTCTTGTACCATTTCCTGGGAAACTGTTTCAGACCATACAATGATTTCTTGATCTTGCAAACTAATCTAACTTTATGAGGATGTACAAAACCTTATGGTTGTTCCATATAAATCTCCTCATCTTAATATCCATGTAAGAAATTTGTTTTAACATCTAGTTGCTCTAACTGCAAATCAAGCAATGCAACTAATGCTAACACAATACAAATAGATACAAGCTTGACAATTGGTGAAAAAATATCATGATAGTCTATACCTTCCATCTTATAGTACCCTTTTGCAACCAATCTGCCTTTGTATCTTTCAACCTTACCATCAACTCCTTTCTTCAATTTGAAGACCCATTTACACCTAACACTTTTTCTATCTTTGGGGAGTTTAACCAATTCCTATGTCTTTTTTTTCTCCAAAGATTCAATTTCTTCTTTCATTTCCAACTTCCACTTAGCATTGTCAATAAAATCAATGGCTTCCTGAAAACAAGAAGTTTCTCCATCATCAATAAATAAAACATACAAAACAAAATCAGTATACCTCTTAGGAGGATTTCTCTCCCTTAATGATCTTCTTGGTGTGGGTTGTGGGGCTTCCACAACTTTTTCATCTTCTATGACTTCTCTCTCACCAGAAACTTCTTCTTATTTCTTTGAGTCATTATAATATTGGTTCTCCAACTGAATTAGTTATTTTCATATTACATGTTCCTGTTCCACATCAACTCTTACACTTTCGTATTTAATCAGAGAAGATTCATCAAAAATTACATCTTTGCTAATGACAATTTTGTGGGCAGTAGGATCTCACAATCTATATCCTTTCATTGCATCATCATAACCAACAAAGATGCACTTCTTTGATCTAGGTTCTAACTTAGAACGCTGATTTTTAGGAGTAAGTGCATAAGCTTCACAACCAAATATTTTCAAATTCGAATAATCACAGGAGTGACCAGTCCATACCTCTTCTGGAATTTTAAAATCTAATGCCATTGAAGGTGACCGATTTATTAGATAACAAGTAGTAGAAACTGCTTCTTCCCATAACTCTTGCCCCAAATTATTATTACTAAGGATTCTCCTTGCTCTTTCTAGAACAGTCCTGTTCATGCGTTCTGCAATGCCATTTTGATTAGGAGTGTATACATTTGTTTTGTGTATGATGATCCCTTCATATTTACACTATTTTTCAAACTCCAAAGAAGTAAATTCACCTCCATTATCTGTCCTTGAACACTTGATTATCCTACCAGTTCTTTTTTCAACCATAACTCTAAATTGTTTAAACGTATTAAACACATCAGCTTTTCTTTTTAGGAAATAGACCCAAACCTTTCTAGAAAATCCATCTACAAAAAATACATAATATTTTGCTCCCCCATAGGAAATGGTAGGAAACAGACCCCATAAATCAGAATGAACATAGTCAATTTACAATTCATTAATACCTGAATCCTTTTTTCACTCATATGACCAAGACGTTGATGCCATAGTTGAGTGGGTCCTGACTCTTCTTCAAATACTAATGTGGTACCATTAACTTGCATCCTTCCAACCAGTTTGTAAAGGTTTCCTGTCCTCTGTGCCTTCATGACCACTAAAGCACCCTTGGAAACTTTTAGAGTTCCATCAAAACCTGTAAACTTATGAACACAAGAATCCAATACTCCCAAAGAAATTAAATTTTATTTTAACTCAGGTACATGTCTAACATTTGTAAGTTTTCTTATTACTCCATCAAACATATTAATTTTAACACTTCCAACCCCAATAGTTTTACATGAATGATTGTCTCCTAAAATAACTATTCCATCATTAGCTATTTGATAGAAAGCAAACCAATCTTTATGAGGACAGATATGGTGTGAAGCACCCGAATCTAATAGCCATTCATCATTACATTCAAAAATATTACAAACAGACAAGACCTCATCAATCCTACCTGAATCAGAAGACTTAACTGAGTTTTCCTCTAACTTGGATTCATGTCTCTTCCAACAGTCTTTCTTGAGATGAACATTTTTGTTACAGTACCAACATTTTAATTTACTCTTTATTCCCTTCGATTTAGACCTAGAAGTACCTCTTGATTTTTATCGTTTCTTCTTGGATCGACCTCTAACAAACAAAGCTTGTAGTGAAGAGGTTTCAAGACTATTTTTCTTCCTTAATTCCTCAGACAATAATGCTCCAACCACATTGTCAAATTCTAAAGTATCAGTTGTACTAAGGCTAATGGAAGAAACTATCTTTCTTGAGATGACCAGTTTTGTTACAATACCAACATTTTAATTTACTCTTTCTTCCCTTCAATTTAGACCTGGAAGTACCTCTTGATTTTTATCGTTTCTTCTTGGTTCGACCTCTAACAACCAAAGCTTCTAGCGAAGAGGTTTCAAGACTATTTTTCTTCCTTAATTCCTCAGACAATAATGCTCCAACCACATTGTCAAATTCTAAAGTATCAGTTGTACTAAGGCTAATGGAAGAAACTACTTGACCCCAAGACTCAGCTAAAGCACATAAAAGATTCACTGCTTTATCTTCATCATCAATTTAAACATCCATACTACTTAACTGGAAATTAAAAGTGTTAAAAACATTTAAATGATCTGCAATATTCAGACCTTCTTTCATTCTCATACCATACAGCTGTCGCTTCAAGTAAATGATTTTTGTCACTGATTTGGTCATATACAAACTTTCTAATTTGTTCCACAATCTTGCTACTAATGTTTCTCCAATAATATTAAACAACACATCATCCGCAAGACATAAACAAATTGTGCTTAGCACTTTGGCATCTAGATTTTCCCATTGATCATCTGTCATGGTGAGAGGTCTTTTCCTTTTCCTGTCTAAACTCAGTAACCCCTGTTGAACTAATAAATCCCACATCTTTAACTTCAATAGTTCAAAAAAAAATTTACCATTAAATTTTTTAATCTCAAACTTTGTGCTAGACATTTTTGAAAAAATATATATATTTTCCTGAACAAAAAATATTCCCGAACAAAAACAACCGTAAATTCTTTGGATCTTAAAGGGCTTGAATATATATATATTCCAAATAAAAAAATTAGCACGTTTTTCTTATTCCAAACTTCCAATAAACTTCACCTCTTTTTTATTCAAAACTTCCAATAAACTTCACGGTTTGTTGGGCTATAGGGAAGACCCGGGTTTATACCATTAACTTCGCACCAACAAAAGACCCATAGTGTAGGCCCTTTCGGCAACAACCTGCGAACAGGTTGCAGTCTCACCCGAAACAGCTATGGGGTGCCGCAGAACTGGGTTTCTGTAAGCAGAAGAGGGATATTACTGTACCTTTAGCCTTTAACCAGTTATTAATCATACAATACAGAGCTTTGACAACACTTATATAACTTCGCAATTAGATAAACAAACAGTTACTTGCTTAACCCTTACTGGGAATTCACAGCGAAGTTATTATTTAGTAGTGATCTTACTTATCAGTTATTTACTTATCAATGCATAAAGAACATAAAAAAAACAACACAAAAGAACCACAACACAAGATATAACGTGGTTCAGTCCCAGTGTAGGAGTTACGTCCACAGAACTGTGTTTTATTCAACTCTTTACAAAAACCACAGTTCTGATCTGCGCACTCAGCTACAGAACCCTTCAAGTCCTCAAAGCCGTGCACACAGCTACAGGCCTCTGCGCACATAGCTGCAGATCTTCTTAATCATCCAAAACCCTATGCACACACAGCTACAGAGGTCGTCCACGCACACAGCTGGGACTTAACCTTTCTTACAAACAAACCTTAGCTTCACATCAATTCATCTTACATCAAAAGCCTAAACTAACTTCTTTACAAGAGTGCTTATTTATACAGTGCACTTATTACAAAACCATGGGCTGAAACCATGGGCACCTCGAATCCTAAACCCTGGACTTAAACCATGGGTTTATTACAAAAAGAGGGCTTTGACTCAACCTCGACACCCTTAAGACTATTTTGAGTCGTAACTCCGCTTACAAGCTTCCACAAAAACTTGTAGAGTTACCCAACTTAAGGACCATTAAGGTCGGAGCCCCAACAGGCCCCTAAGACTCACTAGTGGCCCGTCCTGAGACACTCTGCTGCTTGTCTGGTGGGAGAATATTGCTAGCGAAGGTAGTGAACTGCTTGCTCCTTCTCTTCATAATATTTATGCTCGTTAGGGCCTTCTAGATCTATCAGCGACCCCATCCTTCGAACTGCCTTCCTATCATGTCCTATCGAACATTTTACTATCCACAACTTGGGGTTCTTAATAGATGATACTCCCAGAATTGCGTGCCAATGTGCCTTTGCATAAAACAAACAGCCGCCTCCATTCTGCCAAACCAAGAGGATACATCTCGAGATCCTCCAGAGTCTTTCGTGAGGCCTTGTGCCTTTCTTTGCTCCGCCTAGAGCAAACTTCTGCCTTTCTTCGTCCTACTTAGAGTGAACTTCTGCCTTTCTTCATTCCTGGTTGAACATGTCTGCATAGGTGGATTGCTCAGAAGGTTCTGCAGAACTCTCTCCCTGAACTCTCGTAATAACTTCTGGACTTCATGATTATTCGACATGGTCTTAACTGAAGAAACTGTGGAATTTGAAATGTGCAGAGCTGGGTGTCTTCTTAAGGAATCCTGTGATCAGATCTGTCATAATTGTGCATCATAGATAGCAATTCGGACCAAAAGGTGGTAGATCTCGTCCACCCGCCATTAGATTTCCTAAAATCTCATTATTACGGATAATCAATATAATGCACGTGCCGGCGCCGCCAAGTCTAATATTCCCCAATGGTCATATTTTAAGCTACGACACAACTTCAACTGCGCCATACTAAAGTCCTTCGACATACCCACTAACTTCAGCTTCACCTTAATGAGTACCTTCAATACAATATTTGCCTTCGACCTATCCTGACCCAATCGGCAACCAAACTTCAACCTTCAAATTTTGACAATCTTCAACACGTCAAAGCTTGAGAATAGGTTCATTATAGTCTAGTGCCCAATTCCAATTGTTCTTGGTACTTAGACTGTCCTTCTTGCTGTTACTTCTGATCAGGGGGTCCCGGCCTGTCCCTGTACTTCTTTAACCTACTTCCATTCACCATGGAAGGTAAAGTTTCTCCATTCAATTTATCTAACTGGACTGCGCCACCATCAGTAACTCTCTGCACTATGTATGGTCCTTTCCAATGTGTCTTGAATTTACCCAGGAATTTTCTTGAATTTACTGTCATATAAGAGCACAAGATCGTCATTCTGGAACTGCTTCTTCTTAATGGGTCTATCATGCCATGCTTTTTCTCTAGCTTTCTGCACTTGCTGCTGGAACCCTGCAATGAATCTGTCCTCTTCAAGTTCTAGTATCTTGGCTATCCTTTCTTTCATCATAGCTGAGTCATTCATCTCTGTAAAATCATATATTCTTAGCCTAGGAACAATGTACTCCATGGGCATGACTGCTTCTTGTCCATAAACCAACCTAAAAGGTGTATGGCCTGTCAACTTCTTGCAGGTGGTTCTATAAGCCCATAGTACTACTGGAATTATAAGATCCCAATCATTTCTGTTAACATTGCAAACCTTCGTCAGAGCATGTTCAAGGATCTTGTTAAAGGCTTCGATAGTTCCATTTGCTTGAGGATGATAGGCAGTACTCTTCCGATGATATACTTGAAATTCTTCAATCAATACTTCAATAGTCTTATTTAAGAAATGCGATCCTTGATCACTCATAAGAATTCTAGGACACCCAAATCTTGACAAAATGTTATTGAAGATGAACTTCGCAGCTGTAGCAGTGCTACAATTCTTGACTGGTTGAGCTTCGGCCCAACGAGTAAGGTAGTCAGTTGCTGTAATAATGTATCTTGCACCAGATTTCTTCGCAAGGGGATTGATTGGTCCAACAAAATCAATAGCCCACTTGTCAAAGGCTTGTAAATTTACCTATGGAACTAAAGGCATCTCATCCCTCCTAGATGGTTTGTATGTCCTCTAACAGATGTCGCAGCTATGTCAATACTCTCTGGCATCCTTGTGAATTGTGGGCCACCACAATCCAGCTGTCAGAATCTTCTTTGCTATAGATTTTCTTGTGTAATGACCTCCTGCTGCTCCAGAATGTGCCTCAGCCAAAATTAATGGATTTTCATGCTCCAAGACACATCTGCGCAGTATTTCATCTGGTCCCATCTTATATAGCTATCCTGCGATTAGGGTAAAGTCGTCTACTCTAACCACCAGCTTCTTCTTCTGCTGTGTTGTCATTTCGGCAGGTGCAAAACCTGTAGACAAGTACTGAACAATATCCTGAAAATAGTCATCAACCATCTGGATGGTGAACAACTGGGCATCAGGAAGACCTTCGTCCAAACTTGTGGGCTCTTCTCCTGACTCGAGCCTCAACAAATGGTCAGGTCGTAGGTTAAGTCTTCCAGGATTAACTATGATCTCAAAGTCATATTCCTGAAACAAAATCAGCCATCTGCATATCCTTCCACCTAGCACAGGCTTGTTAACCAAGTACTTCAAAGCAGAATGGTCAGTGAACATCTTAAAATGAGATCCTAGCAGATAATGTTGAAACTTCTGCAATCCATAAACCATAGCTAGACCTTCTCATTCTGTCATAGTATAATTCTTTTCTGCTGTGGACAATTTTCTACTGGCAAAAGCAATAGGGTGATCAATATTACCTTCACCTGACTGAGCCAATACTATACCCATAGCAATAGAGGATGCATCGATGTGCACATGAAACTCCTTATTCCAGTTAGGAAATACCAAGATAGGGGCAATTACCATCTTTTCCTTCAAAAAGTCCAAGCTTTCTTGACACTCAGGGATCCATTCAAACTTAATATCTTTCTTCAACTGCCTTTCCATAGGGGCTGTGATCTGAGCATATCCTTTGATGAAATTCCTATAATATCTAGTATGACCACGTGTAGTGCGAAGTTGCTTAACAGACTTCGGAGGTGGCAAGTTCACAATAATGGCTATCTTCGCAAGATCCATCATCAGCCCTTGCTTACATACAATGTGACCTAGAAGAATTCCAAAAGGTGCACAAAAGATACACTTTTTCAAGTTCAAGGAAATCTGATGTTGTCTACACTTATCCAGCATAAGTCTTAAACTAGCTATATGGTCTTTTAGTAACCCAAATATAGTCTAGTCATCAGAATAAACTTCTAAAAATTTATGTATAAATTCCTTAAATGCAAAGATGACTACTCTAGAAAACATAGCAAGTGCATTCTTTAATCCGAAGGGCATAACTGTATACTGAAAGGATCCCATTTCTGTAGCGAAGGTTGTCTTATGTCGATCTTCTAGAGCAATTCTAATCTGATGGTAACCTAAAAATCCATCAGTAAAAGAGTACACTTCTTGACCTCCAACATTGTCCAAAACCGTCATCTATAAAGGGGGTAGGAAAAGGATCATGTAAACAGGCATCATTCAACTTCCTCAGATCAACATAGATTCTAATTTCTCCCTTGGTATTCTTTTCTTGCACCACCATAGGACTGACCCATTCGGATTCCTCAACAGGCTGAATGATTCCTACAGCCAGCATCTTATCGAGCTCCATTCTAAATTTTTATTTATACTTAGGGTTCAGCCTATAAGGGCGCTGTTTCATAGGCTTCGCATCAGGTTTCAAAGGGATCTTTATCACTCCTATATCACCAAGAATACCTTTCATTTCTGAGAACTTCATCAGAAATAGGTCATGATACTCATAGAGAAGTTGGGTCACTTTGCTCACCATTTCTTCATCCCAATAATCTCCAATGGTACCATACTTAGGATTTTCTTTTGATCCAATGTTTACGATCCACGTCTTCAGGGGCTGAGTCACTTCAGGTTCTTCAACTGCTGGTCCATGTACTTCGCAGTGTCCTTCTGAATCAGGAATGTCAATGTTGCGCGGATCGTCATCCTCGTCAATTGCGAGGTTGTAACATTCTACTGCATTAGCTTCTTGTTCCTTCCAATCCGGTTTGTATTCTTCTATCTCTTGATCATCAAACACCTTAGTATGGATCAACCTAATAGCTGCGTCTAAAGCAGGGAAAACCTCATTAATAGAAAATGTCAGCACAAAACTATCAACAAGAGTATCCCAACTTACAATACCATGGCGAAGCTCGACTTCCACATACCAGTTCTTTGCTACAGGTTCCAGAGTATGCACAAACCTATGTACCCACTCTGCACGAGGTACATGCTTCCAGGCTTCGTAGCATAGCTCCAAATGGCCTTGAGGACTAGTCTTACCATTAAACCTGCAGCACACCTCCTGAGGTTGATCTCTGAATCTTAGACAGAGGGACTTCTGGCACACTTCCCAACTATGAATGTACTTCTTGTGACCATTCCACCATCAGGTTGCTGTGGCTCTGAATGCTGAATCTAAAGTCTCCATTTTCTGTGAGTCTGGTACCTACTCTGAGAATTGCACAATAAACTCTTCTGGGTCTGTCGAACCATCAAAAATAGGTAAGGCTCTTGTCTGTGAGCTAAGCCATCTGAGAGACTTGGTAATTCTGGCACAGTGGTGTCCATGTAGTTCATAAAGTCTATTTTTCCAATTCTCTAGACCATCATCTGAATCCGTCATGCATGAGCTGTCACACTGCCAATCCATGATACCTTCGGTAGTAGGATCAACATAATCTGCTTCCTTCGCTGTGATATTGTAGATATGGTCCAAAACATCTTGATCTTCATCTTTGAGTGGTTCTGTGTACCTTTCTCCTTGAGAAGGGTCCAATGGTACTATGACTCTCAAACCTTTCCCTTCGAAATTCATATGTCTCTTCTTAAGGTTAATGACTGCAGCATTTTCCATTGCCCTTTCAATTCCTAATAAGGCTGGATAGATTACTGTCATCAATTATCTCAATAACTTCAAAGTCTGCTACGGTACTGACTCCATCAATATCTACTGGGACACTAGGAAATCTTCCTAGGGGCACAATCTTCTATTGATTGGATAATATCAACTGTATAGGGGACCAATCAAGGGTAGGTTTCCTCATTGGTTCCCATGTCTACTTAGTTAAGACATTTACTTCTGATCCTAGGTCCAAGATGATATCATTCATTTCATACTCTCCTATCTGAGCATTCAGTCTCATTTCCCTGCCAGTTCTTCTGAGTCTATTAACAGTTTTTTCCTTACCAGAACTTCGCTAAGGTTCGCAAGAAGAAATAACTTTCTGCAACTCATTTAAAGCATTCTGATTCTGTAAGAGCTTCATACAACTCTGTAAAAAGGAGGACAGTGTACTTATTTTATCCGTCGATACTTCTTGGGCCTGCGACTACTGTTGAGGTTGTTGCGCAGGTGCTACTGATGCGCTTGGGTCAGCAAAGTCTCTCTTGGCTTCCATAAATGCCTCTTTTTCTCTTTCGACATCAAATGCTGGGATTTTTTCTGGGGCCTTATGAACCCAAGCCTTGTCAGGCTGTTTTTCCTTGTTCTGCACTTTCATCGTGGCTCTACTCCTGGTAACAACATTAATGGCTGGGACAGGTCGTTGCTCCACAACAATCAGCTGAATATTCTGAGTCGGGGCATTATTTCTTTCCTAAATCTTGGCTATCAGCTGCAAGCACTGCTCAATAACATGATCTACGGCTCTGCAATATCGACACATCATAGTTGGGTTCCGACAGTCTCTAGCTAGATGTCCTTCCTGGTTACAATTATAACACACAACCTAGTCGTGGCCTCTTCCAGCCATACCACCACGACGACGACCTCCAAAAGTTTTGCAACCTGATGTACTACCACGGTAACCATATCCATCATTGCCTTGTCCATCGTTTTGTAATCGGTAAGCATCATAAGTTTGTTCTCTCATGAGGTCAAAGCTGCGACACTCATCTTCGTTGTGTCCAACTGACTTACAGAACTTACAATATGGGTTCTTAGGGACTTTCACATACCTCTGCAGTAGATAGCAGTCTTCAGGTCAATGCTGGCCGGTTGTCCTACAGATCTCACAATATAGAACACTAGGGTTGAATGGGTTTGGCGCACCAGAATTCAGGTAATTTCTTATTGCAGGACATTGTTCCTTATCGTGACCCTCTGTCCGACATCGTGTACACCAAACCTCTTCTCGAATAGCTTTACCTTTCTTCATGTCGTGAAGCTCCAGAGCCAACGCTGCCAACTGCGCTTGTATTTGGGCTATACCAGAATTATCTTCGACAGGGGTTGTTTCAAGCTTCATAGCAATTTCCAAATCCTCTTGCTGATCAGCAACCTTCTGTTGCATGAGTGGAGTCCTAATATGCGGTAACAAAGCTGCAATGAACCATTCCTTATGATGCGCTAGTCCAATAGTGAAACTGACCTGATCTAGCAGAACTTTGAACCTCTGATCAAAGTCCCACACTGATTCTCCTCGCCTCTGCTGAATTTCCTTTAGTTCAGTGATACACTGTGACTCTGATTTCAGCTTCTTAAATTCCTTTATCATTGCTGCTTTTATATCTGCCAAGACATGGTTCTGAGTACTGGAAAACTTCATGAACCAGGTTAAAGAGCGGTCTCTAAAAGAAGTAATCAGCTGCGCTCTTCTTGTATCTCAATCTGTAATGTTCTTAGCAGTCCACACTGCTTCACATAAGAACCAAAACTGTTCTAGATCCTCTGATCCAGTTCCTTTGAAAACAGGGAGCTTAATATTGTCATTCATATGGGCCATCGCGGATCTCGGGGGGGAGGGAGGGGGACTGGTAGTAGGTGGGGGGGAACTTACTGGAATAGAATGACCTATGACAGGAATACCTGGGCTAGGGTTACTTTCATACTACGATGGGTTCTCAGGGATAACAGGTCTGCGCTGCGGGGTTACCGGAGGGTTTCCAACAGAAGGGGTTTCTTCGGGCTTGAAGGCTGCTGGACTTATAGGGTTAGACTCAGTATTCTGACCTAGGGTATAGGACTCAAAATTTCTCTTGTACCTTTTTCCACTTCGCAGCAAACTACTTTGCTCGTCGAAGGTACTTTCACTTGCAAACATAGGTTAGTAATACTAAATCTAACAGTTTGATTCAATAAGCAATATACTGTTTTCAGCCAATAGCATTTTAATTCTCAAACTAAATGAATTCAAATACTAACCCCTTGGTCCTTTGAAAAATTGTCGTTCAGCTTCGCTGAAGGACATACTTGTGTTAATGGCGAACTCTGTCACAAATGCTTCAAGGGTTCGCGTTGTTAAGAAATCAATAGCTCGGGATATCTCGTTGTTCACCCTTTTCAATATATTAATTCTTGCGGGGGTCCAATCAGGAAACTGACCTTCTTGGAAGTTCGTCCTTCTCTCTGTCAACTTGGATAACCATTGGTGCAACTCTATGTGGATAGTACCAAAGAATATTTCATAAACATCAGAAAAAACGTACCTTTGTAAAAAGTCGCTTGCACTACGACGCGGATCTTTGTTCTCTTGCTCAGCAAATTTCAAATAAGTCTTTTCAATCCAATCACCAATTTATTTCACTGAGGGTATCCAAAACATAGCCCTTTAGGTACAACGTGAACCCCTCTTGAGCAGATATTGAGTTCAACCGGCAACAGAACCAATTTGTTGGGCTATAGGGCAGACCCGGGTTTATATCATTAACTTCGCACTAACAAAAGACCCACAGTGTTGGCCCTTTTGGCAACAACCTGCGAACAGGTAGCAGTCTCACCCAAAACAGCTATAGGGTGCCACAGAACCATATTTCTGCAAGCAGAAGAGGGATATTACTGTACCTTTAGCCTTTAACCAGTTATTAATCATACAATACAAAGCTTTGACAACACTTATATAACTTCACAATTAGATAAACAAATAGTTACTTGCTTAACCCTTACTGGGAATTCACAACGAAGTTATTATTTAGCAGTGATCTTACTTATCAGTTATTTACTTATCAATGCATAAAGAACATAACAGAAACAACACAAAATAACCACAACAAAAGATATAACGTGGTTCACCCCCAGTGTAGGGGTTACGTCCACAGAACTGTGTTTTATTCAATTCTTTACAAAAACCACAGTTCTGATCTACGCACTTAGCTGCAGATCCCTTCAAGTCCTCAGAGCCATGCACACAACTGCAGGCCTCTGCACACACAGCTGCAGATCTTCTTAATCATCCAAAACCCTCTGCGCACACAGCTGCAGAGGTCATCCATGCACACAGCTGGGACTTAACCTTTATTACAAACAAACCTTAGCTTCGCATCAATTCATCTTACATAAAAAGCCTAAACTAACTTCTTTACAAGAGTGCTTATTTATACAGTGCACTTATTACAAAACTATGGGCTGAAACCATGGGCACCCCGAACCCTAAACCCTGGACTTAAACCATGGGTTTATTACAAAAATAGGGCTTTGACTCAACCCCGACACCCCTAAGACTATTTTGAGTCGTAACTCCACTTACAAGTTTCCACAAAAGCCCACGGAGTTACCCAACTTAAGGACCGTTAAGGTCGAATCCCCAACACGGTTTTATTTTTTATTCCAAACTTCCAAAAATTAGCGCTATTTTTTAGTTAAATTTGAGAGACACATTTAAATAATCAAACAATGAATAACACCATTAAAACACGTCATTTCATGTCGTAAAACCCCAAAAGGGGAAACATCCATGGGTAATGAATCCCTTTGGCTCCTTCAAACATCTTAATTTTAACACCTCCAACCCCAACAATTTTACATGAATGATTGTCAAAGAACTATTCCATCATTATTATCTGTTTGATAGGAAGCAAACCAATATTTATGAGGACATATATGGTGTGAAGCACCAGAATCTAATAACCATTCCTCATTACATTTAGAAATATTACAAACAAAAAAGACCTCATCAATCATACCTGAATCAAAAGACTTAACTAAGTTTGCCTCTAACTGTCTATGAGTTTGAGACCATCTTGTATTCTTGCCTTCTTCATTAATGAGCTTTAATACTTTTCATGTTGATGTTTCCAAGTTTTGGGGTTTTACCACATGAAGTGTTGTGTTCTAATGGTGCTATTCATTGTCTGATTATTTATATCTGTCTCTGAATTTTAACAAGTGGTAGCAGAGCCCGGTGTGTGAGAGACATAAGATTTGAGAATAAGACCACCATTGCAAAGCCATCCTGAACCCGACTGCTAAGGGTGGAGGTGAAAACATAGAGAAGTGTGAAGTTGATCCGCACGTTTGAAAAATGCATGGAAGAGAAGGTTGGTAGACGTGGAGGAATGCGAGCAACCTGCGTGTTGTTGAATTTTGAGCGTGGAGATGATCTGAAGAGTTCAGTGGATCCTACATGTCCTAAGAGCTATTGGTTGATGTGTTTGGTCGAAAGAGAAGTGAGGCCCATTTTAATGACTGTGCTGCTGAAGAAACCAGCGTGAATTGAGATGTCTTATGTTGCTGAAGAAACCAGCGTGGAGGTGAGTTGGCTATAAGTGGATTGTTTGTTGCTGCTGGGGTGCTGGACCGTATCATAAGTCTGACTGTTGGCTTCATATTGTAAGTCTTTTCTTTGTGGAAACCGTGTAGAAATCGTATTGATTTGTGTTGTTTCTATGCAAGGAAGAACCATGAATGAGCCAAAGGGAGCCATTTCCCGTGAAGGAGCAGCTCACTGCCAACTGCTGCTGGGAAAGAGTGGTAATTTTTTTTTAATAAAAATAAAAAACTATGTTAATTTTTGGAAGTTTATTGGAAGTTTGGAATAAAATAAAACGTGGTAATTTTTTTATTATTAGAAGTTTGGAATATATATATATATATATATATATATATATATATATATATATAATAAAAGTTCAATCCCTCTTAGCTCCATAGAATTTACGGTTGTTTTTGTTTGGGAATATTTTTTGTTCAAGAAAATATATATATTTCAAATTTCTAGCACAAAGTTTGAGATTGAAAAATTTAATGGTAAAAACAATTTTGAACTATGGAAGTTAAAGATGCAGGATTTATTAGTTCAGTAGGGGTTACAGAGAGCTTTAGACAAGAAAAGGAAAAGACCTCTCACCATGATAGATAATCAATGGGACGATCTAGATGCCAAAGCGTTAAGCACAATCTGTTTATGTCTTGTGTATGATGTGTTGTTTAATATTATTGGAGAAACATCAACATCAAGCTTTTGGAACAAATTATAAACTATGTATATGACCAAATTGGTGACAAACATAATTTACTTGAAGCGAAAAGTGTACGGTATGCGAATGAAAGAAGGTACGAAGATTTAATAGCATTTAAATGTTTTTAACACTCTTATTTTCCAGTCGAGTAGTATAGATGTTAAAATTGATGATGAAGATAAAGCAGTGAATATTTTATGTACTTTACCTAAGTCTTGGAGTCAAGTAGTTTCTTCCATTAGCCTTAGTACAACTGATACTTTAGAATTTGACAATGTGGTTGGAGAATTATTGTCTGAGGAATTAAGGAAGAAAACCAATCTTGAAGAAAGGAGAAAAATCAAGGAGAATTATTGTCTGAAAAGATTTGGTTGTTAGAGGTCGATCCAAGGAGAAAGGAAAAAAATCAAGAGGTACTTCCAGGTCTAAATTGAAGGGAAGAAAGAGTAAATTAAATTGTTGGTACTATAACAAAAATGGTCATCTCAAGAAAGACTGTTGGAAGAGACAAGAATCCAAGAAGGATGACTCCAAGTCAGAGGCAAACTCAGTTAAGTCTTCTTATTCAGGTATGATTGATGATGTCTTGTATGTTTGTAATATTTCTGAATGTAATGAGGAATGGCTATTAGATTTTGGTTCTTCACACCATATCTATCGTCATAAAGATTGGTTTTCTTCCTATCAAATAGTTAATGATGGAATAGTTCTTTTAGGAGACAATCATTCATGTAAAACTGTTGGGGTTGGAAGTATTAAAATTAATATGTTTGATGGAGTGATAAGAACACTTACAGATGTTAGACATGTACCTAAGTTAAAGAAAATTTTAATTTATTTGGGAGTATTGGATTCTTATGGTCATAAGTTTATAGGTTTTGATGGAACTCTAAAAGTTTCCAAGGGTGCTTTAGTGGTCATGAAGGCACAGAGGATAGAAAATATTTACAAACTAGTTGGAAGGACGCAAGTTAATGGTACTGCATTAGTATCTGAAGAAGAGTCAGGACCCGCTCAACTATGGTATCAGCGTCTTGGTCATATGAATGAAAAAGGGCTCCAAGTATTAATGAATCATAAATTGCTTCCAAACTTGAAAACTTTGAATATTATGTTTTGTAAACATTGTATATATGGAAATCAGTGTAGACAAAAGTTTAACGAAGGTATTCATGTAAGTAAAGGTGTACTTGATTATGTTCATTCTGATTTATGGGGTCTGTCTCCTAACATTTCCTATGGGGGAGAAAGATATTATGTATTGTTTGTAGATGAATTTTCTAGAAAGGTTTGGGTCTATTTCCTAAAAAGAAAATCCTAAAAAGAAAAGTTGATGTGTTTAATACATTTAAAAAATTTAGAGTTATGGTTGAAAAAAGAACCAGCAGGACAATCAAGTGTTTAAGGACGGATAATGAGGGTGAATTTACTTCTTTGGAGTTTGAAAAATATTGTAAATATGAAGATATTGTCAAACACAAAACAAATGTATACACTCCTAAAAAAATGACGTTGTAGGACGCATGAACAAGACTCTTCTAGAAAGAGCAAGGAGCATGCTTAGTAATGCTAATTTGGGGAAAGAGTTGTGGGTAGAAGTAGTTTTTGTTGCTTGTTATCTAATAAATCGATCACCTTCAATGGAAATAGATTGTAAAATTCTGGAAGAGGTATGGACTGGTCAATCCTGTGATTATTCAATTTGAAAATCTTTGGTTGTGAAGCTTATGAACTTTCTCCTAAAAATTAGTGTTCTAAGTTAGACCCTAGGTCAAAGAAGTGCATCTTTGCTGTTTATGATGATGTAATCAAATGATATAGATTGTGGGATCCTACTTCCCACAAAATTGTCATTAGCAGAGATGTATTTTTTATGAATCTTCTTTGATTAAATCTAAAAGTGTAAGAATCGATGTGGAACAGGAACATGTAATATCAAAACAACTAATTCAGTTGGAGAACCAATCTTCTAATGATTCAAAGAAACAAGAAGAAGTTTCTGGTGAGAGAGAATTCATAGAATATGAAGAAGTTGTGGAAACCCCGCAACCTACACTTAGAAGATCATTAAGGGAGAGAAATCCTCCTAAGAGGTATACTGATTTTGTTTCGTCTATTTTATTTACTGATGATGGAGAACCTTCTTTTTTTGCAAGAATCCATTGATTATATTGGCAATGCTAAGTGGAAGGTGGCAATGAAAGAAGAAATGGATTCTCTAGGGAAAAACAAGACATGGGAATTGGTTAAACTCCCCAAAGATAGAAAAGTTGTTGGGTGTAAATGGGTCTTCAAATTGAAGAAATGAGTTGAAGGTAAGGTTGAAATATACAAAGCCATATTGGTCGCAAAATGGTACTCTCAGATGGAAGGTATAGATTATCATGAGATTTTTTCACTAGTTGTCAAGCTTGTATCTATTTGTATTGTGTTAGCATTATTAGTTGCATTGCTTGATTTGGAGTTAGAGCGACTAGATGTTAAAAAATCTTTCTTACATGGAGATTTAGATGAGGAGATTTATATGGAACAACCAGAAGGTTTTGTACAGCATCAGAAAGGTAGATTAATCTGCAAGATCAAGAAATCATTGTATGGCCTGAAACAGTAGCCCGAGCAATGGTACAAGAAGTTTAATTCTTTCATGGTGAGCCAAGGTTATACTAGAAGTGAGTATGATCATTGTTTATACTTCAAAAAGTAGAATGATATATTCATTATCCTAGTATTGTATGTTGATGATATGCTTATTGTGAGCAAAAACATGGATGGGATTAACAGGTTGAAGGCTCAGATGGCTAGGACTTTTGATATAAAGGATCTTGGAGCTGCAAAACAAATCTTGGGTATTGAGATACATAGAGACAGAAAAAATGGTAAGCTCAATTTTTCACAGGAGAAGTATGTTGAAAAAATACTTAAAAGATTCGAAATGAATAAGGCAAAGCCTGTGAATGTTCCTTTGGATTCTCATTTTAAACTTTCTTCAAGTTTATGTCCTAGTAGTGTTGAAGAAAAGGATTACATGTCTCGTGTACCATATGCCAAATCAATAGGATGTTTGATGTATGCAATGGTGTGTACTTGGTATTTCACATGCAATAGGTGTTGTTAGTAAGTAGATGGAAAATCCAGGAAAATAACATTGGAATCTAGTGAGATGGGTGCTTCGTTACTTAAGAGGCACAAGTGACTCACGGGGGCTTCACTTGTTGACCAATATCCTATCACGTTAGTTCATATTGTGGGTTTTAAAATTATTAAAAATTGAACTAGTATATTGCAGGTATTGGGGGGATGGAGGGTTTAAGGTGGGGGTGGGTAGCGTGGTTTATAAGGATTGAGGTATAAAAAGGGGCAGGGAAGAGGTTTTAAGTATTGGGAGGGGGTTTCAACAAAAAGAGTTTGGGTCAATATCTCTGGAAATTAAGGGTATTCTTTAATATCCCACGATCGCACGTGCTATGTGAGATGTTCACTAAGTGAAGTCCCCATGAAGTGACTATTGTATCACCTATAATAGTAACAGTGATTATGTGTGCATTTTGTTGATTCAGATTTTGTAGGTGATTTGGACAAAAGAATGTCTACTTCATGTTATGTCTTTACTCTTGCAGGTGGAGCTATAAGTTGGATGTCAAAGTTTCAAGACAAAGTTGCTCTATCCACTACAGAGGCTAAATACATTATTGCCTCACATGCTTGCAAAGAGGCAATTTGGCTGAGAGGTCTACTTAGAGAAATTGGAAGGTTGTTGAACAGTGTGTATGTCTTCTGTGACAGTCAAAGTGCTATTCATTTGGCTACAAATCCTATTTATCATAGTAATACTAAACATATTGATGTAAAATATCATTTGTAAGACAAGCCATTAGTGAAGGTGGAGTAGATCTGAAAAAGGTCCATACTAAATAAAATTGTATTTTCACAAAACCTGTATTGTTAGAGAAGTTACGTTGGTGTGTAGCTTCTCTTAGTTTGAAGAAAAGGTGATAAATAATCTTGGGCAAAGTATTTGTAAATTTTGTTTTCAAGGTGGAGATTGTTAAATGACAACTAAACTAATGTGTTTATGGGAGATGTCTCATTACTCATGTTTATGGGAAGTTTCTCATAACCAACATAACGGGCTCATGTAACTAATTTCATGAAGTCTATAGTGCATGGTTGGGATACACAATGTAGAGAGTTGTCTGTGAAGTTGATACCATCTTGTATTCTCTCCTTCTTCATTACTGAGCTTCAATACTTTGTTCGTGGATGTTTTCCCTTTTAGGTTTTTACCACATAAAATGTTGTGCTCTAATGGTGTTGTTCATTGTGTAATTATTTAAATATGTCTTTGAAATTTAACATTGCCTTAAAGCGTTGAGAGAAATCAGTCAAACGTGGTTAGCTAAACATAATTTTGATGCGAAGGAAGGACTCACTCACAACACGGCTATGTTTAGTTTGTCGTGTCCTGTCTGAATCTGATGGCTCGCTTGCTTAACCCAAAAATAAATATAGAATCCAATTGTTAGACAGAGTATGTTTAGTCTCCTGGTTAATAGATAAACCATAGCTTTTAACTATGAACAAAACTGGGCGATTACGCATAGTAAATCCAGGCATTATTTTATATCCAAGGGATTACTTAATGGGACGCCATCCAAAAAATAGTTGTGACATGGATAAACCCTGTAACAAATATTACAATATGAGAACTCAAGCATATACACAAGATTTATAAGTAGAACACAATAAAAATATGACGAGTATTCCATCCATTTTATATGGCTAAAACTCGGTTGTATCCAACATTCAATGGAATATAGTTGTAACGATTTCATGAAGAAATAAATTGGGTCATTAGTATTACCTGTAAGTGTATAACCACGCTGAGCAAAATGGCATTCATCTGGTATCAATTCGATAAACTTTGTAAGAACCTCTAAGATATGGGAGTTGATCATCTAAATTTTATGGCTCTTAGTCCAATGAGTAAACAGTAAAACCAGAATGTCATTGTGGCAAAGTGTTAACAAAAATATATTGGGGGTGTAACCTCTACGCTTACATCATTAAATAGGTCTTGGTACAAATAAATAGATATTGGGGCTTAACCTCTATTCATATCTCATTAAATAATAATAATAATTTGTTTTTAAGGTTACTTCCAAGAAGATACTAATTTGGTGTATGAGACCTTATTGTTTGTGGGACACGAGACCCCTATACAATAGTGATTTAACTGCTATACATACACTACCCTCTCTAAGTTTGAACCTGTAAATCAATAACCTCTTAAAAAAAAACTCATGATATTAAAAAAGAAGCTAATAAAATGATATTGTAACTTAATTATAACCGTGGATCGCTAAATAAAATCCCATACCAATTCTTTGGTTGCCAACGTAACCCTAAAGATGAAACAACATAGTACTCGAGCGTTGCGCGCGGAAGAACGTGCTTTTAATACTAATGTGACCATTCGAACAATGCATAGATTTCGATCTATGCAATGAAACCATAAAGTGTTCGGAAAATGTAATGACTGCAGGGTAAGCCGCCAAAATAGCAAACCCGTCAAAATAGCTGGAAGATGAATTCCAAATCGAGTAACAAAATAGTATAGAGATATGTGCATGTGTCCATTTTTTATTGCATCAATGGAGTAGGAACGTAGCTACAATGTCAAGACCATGTGTTCTTTGAATAAACATATTCAGCTTAACTAGGAACCTTAAATGTCTTGGAAGTTACATAACATAGCCTTAAATTAAATGCACATGTTAGCCTTCAATAATTTTAAAATAATTTTGAAATCCTTTCAGGTATTCAAATACTTGAAGTCTGAAGTTCTCTACCCAATTATCCAAATATTCTAAAATTATTCAAATATTTGAGTTTGAAAGTGTTAAGTTTGGATTCAATAGAATTTAAAATTGAAATTTGATATATATTTATATAAAAATGTTTTACAATGTGTATTTTAAATTTGGAGTCAACATGTACTTAGTTTTATAAAAATAAAAAATATATATATAATATATGTTTAATAAAAGTGCAAATATATCCTTACAATAACAATGACAAGTTAATAAATAACATAATTCATGACAATCTAATTCTATCGAAAAGGACATGAGATTTCAGAATCTATAAACATGGATCTTATACTACAAAAATCGCCTAGATAACATAGACATTATGCCCCGTTTATGTGAGACTTTCCCAATGGAAAGTCACTGTTATTCATGATAGACTTGGATATGTCATGTTCTGAGCGGAAACAAGCTCTAGAACCAAAGTTAATGCAAATATAGTTATAACATCAAAGGCAATTCAATGCAAGCTTGAAAAAATCGCCGAAAAATCGGAAAAATCGTGAGTTTTTCCTCAGGTTGATTTTTCGCCGAGGAAAAATCGCAATTTTTGAAAAAATCGTGGAGGCGCGATTTCTTAGGAAAAACCGCGATTTTTGAGGAAAAAGCGCGGGTCGAGGGAAAAAATCGCCCAGGCAGGCAATCCGCGGCCTAGTAAAGGGAAAACTTGGTTTTTTTTTCTCATTTGGCAAATGAGCTTGTTGGAAGTGGAGGAGAAGGGCTTGAGGAGACCACCAACACCTTTGGAGGCTTTCAAACACCATTTAGCATCTCAACCAAGGATTTTTGTGGAGCAAGTGTTGAAGGTATGTGCATTTTATTCATTGTTTTTCTATCTTTTCCATGGACTGTTTGAAAGATTTCTTGCATATTTGTTTTACTATTTCGTTGCCTATTTTTTGTCTATTTCTTTGCTATTTGTTTTTACTATTTTGCCATTGATTTCCATGCCCCAAAAAATGAAAAACAGTCCCAATGTAAATGGGGT
>LPNX010655851.1:260684-278496 GCA_001517045.1 Pseudotsuga menziesii | reverse complement strand
GAAGGCTTAAAGCATTCCAAATTTCCAATTGCAAAAATGCCAAAGATATTGGACCCATTTTGGCAGTATGGTGAGCCCGAGGATGGCAACAATAGGAAAAATTTGACTTGCAAATTATGTGGGCGTCACATGGCGAGAGGGGTTAACAGGTTGAAATACCATTTAGCCAAACTACCTGACCATGATGTTGGCATTTGTACTGCAGTGACCCCAGAAATCATGAGAGCTGCCCATGATGCCATCCATGAAAAAATGAGAAAGAAGGATGAGATCACTGCAAACAAAGTTGAGCTTGCAGCTTTTGGCCAAGCAAGAAGTTTAGGTGCATCTATATATACCACTATCGGTGAGGGTAGTGGGAGGGGCTCCACAGCTTCACCTCGTGGGAGGGCGGGGCACACATCCCATTATGTTGGACCAGGCTCACAACCTTCTATCAAGTCAGTTATAAAGAAATCGAAAAAGGTAGAAACGGACAGGGTAATGGGAAGGTGTCTTTACTGGAGTCACATACCTCTTAGCATTGTTAAAAACAATCCATTTTGGCAGCTGATGTGTGATTCCATTGTAGTAGTTGGCCCAGGTTATAAAAGTGCCACCTTTGAGGAGTTGCGAGGCCAAATCCTTCAAGCAGAAAAGATGGACATCGGTGCTAGGTTGGCAGAGTTCAAGTAGGCAATCCGCGGCCTAGTAAAGGGAAAACTTGGTTTTTTTTTTCTCATTTGGCAAATGAGCTTGTTGGAAGTGGAGGAGAAGGGCTTGAGGAGACCACCAACACCTTTGGAGGCTTTCAAACACCATTTAGCATCTCAACCAAGGATTTTTGTGGAGCAAGTGTTGAAGGTATGTGCATTTTATCCATTGTTTTTCTATCTTTTCCATCGACTGTTTGAAAGATTTCTTGCATATTTGTTTTACTATTTCGTTGCCTATTTCTTGTCTATTTCTTTGCTATTTGTTTTTACTATTTTGCCATTGATTTCCATGCCCCAAAAAATGAACAACAGTCCCAATGTAAATGGGGTTTTTAAAAAATTAGAATGGAAAATAGCATGCTTGTTTTTTTACTTCTTAGCCACCCTCTTCTTCTTATCTTTCATGGCTTAAAATCTAAATTTAGAGGTATGATTTTTTAAGCTAGAATGTTGCTATTATTTTCCAATGGAGTTTAATGTAATCTTTTTTTGTTTTTGTGCCCTAGGGTTGCATTTGAGTTGAAGGCTTAAAGCATTCCAAATTTCCAATTGCAAAAATGCCAAAGATATTGGACCCATTTTGGCAGTATGGTGAGCCCGAGGATGCAACAATAGGAAAAAATTGACTTGCAAATTATGTGGGCGTCACATGGCGGGAGGGGTTAACAGGTTGAAATACCATTTAGCCAAACTACCTGGCCATGATGTTGGCATTTGTACTGCAGTGACCCCAGAAATCATGAGAGCTGCCCATGATGCCATCCATGAAAAAATGAGAAAGAAGGATGAGATCACTGCAAACAAAGTTGAGCTTGCAGCTTTTGGCCAAGCAAGAAGTTTAGGTGCATCTATATCTACCACTATCGGTGAGGGTAGTAGGAGGGGCTCCACAGCTTCACCTCGTGGGAGGGCGGGGCACACATCCCATTATGTTGGACCAGGCTCACAACCTTCTGTCAAGTCAGTTATAAAGAAATCAAAAAAGGTAGAAACGGACAGGGTAATGGGAAGGTGTCTTTACTGGAGTCACATACCTCTTAGCATTGTTAAAAACAATCCATTTTGGCAGCTGATGTGTGATTCCATTGTAGTAGTTGGCCCAGGTTATAAAAGTGCCACCTTTGAGGAGTTGCGAGGCCAAATCCTTCAAGCAGAAAAGATGGACATCGGTGCTAGGTTGGCAGAGTTCAAGCAGGCAATCCGCGGCCTAGTAAAGGGAAAACTTGGTTTTTTTTTTCTCATTTGGCAAATGAGCTTGTTGGAAGTGGAGGAGAAGGGCTTGAGGAGACCACCAACACCTTTGGAGGCTTTCAAACACCATTTAGCATCTCAACTAAGGATTTTTGTGGAGCAAGTGTTGAAGGTATGTGCATTTTATCCATTGTTTTTCTATCTTTTCCATGGACTGTTTGAAAGATTTCTTGCATATTTGTTTTACTATTTCGTTGCCTATTTCTTGTCTATTTCTTTGCTATTTGTTTTTACTATTTTGCCATTGATTTCCATGCCCCAAAAAATGAAAAACAGTCCCAATGTAAATGGGGTTTTTAAAAAATTAGAATGGAAAATAGCATGCTTGTTTTTTTACTTCTTAGCCACCCTCTTCTTCTTATCTTTCATGGCTTAAAATCTAAATTTAGAGGTATGATTTTTTAAGCTAGAATGTTGCTATTATTTTCCAATGGAGTTTAATGTAATCTTTTTTTTTTTTTGTGCCCTAGGGTTGCATTTGAGTTGAAGGCTTAAAGCATTCCAAATTTCCAATTGCAAAAATGCCAAAGATATTGGACCCATTTTGGCAGTATGGTGAGCCCGAGGATGGCAACAATAGGCAAAAATTGACTTGCAAATTATGTGGGCGTCACATGGCGGGCGGGGATAACCGGATGAAATACCATTTAGCCAAACTACCTGGCCATGATGTTGGCCTTTGTACTGCAGTGACCCCAGAAATCATGAGAGCTGCCCATGATGCCATCCATGAAAAAATGAGAAAGAAGGATGAGATCACTGCAAACAAAGTTGAGCTTGCAGCTTTTGGCCAAGCAAGAAGTTTAGGTGCATCTATATCTACCACTATCGGTGAGGGTAGTGGGAGGGGCTCCACAGCTTCACCTCGTGGGAGGGCGGGGCACACATCCCATTATGTTGGACCAAGATCACAACCTTCTGTCAAGTCAGTTATAAAGAAATCGGAAAAGGTAGAAGCGGAAAGGGTAATGGGAAGGTGTCTTTACTGGAGTCACATACCTCTTAGCATTGTTAAAAACAATCCATTTTAGCAGCTGATGTGTGATTCCATTGTAGTAGTTGGCCCAGGTTATAAAAGTGCCACCTTTGAGGAGTTGCGGGGCCCAATCCTTCAAGCAGAAAAGATGGACATCGGTGCTAGGTTAGCAGAGTTCAAGCAGTCATGGGAGAGCACTGGATGCACAGTCATGTTAGATGGGTGGACAGACGGTAAGGGTAGAAGCCTTATCAACTTCTTGGTACATTTTCCTAGAGGTACCATGTTTGTGGAAGGAGCGTTTCAACCCAGAAACGGAAAATATGACAGTTTCCCCAGTATGGATCCGCCTTTTCTCCCTTCCGAGTGAATACTAGGACCTAGAGACTCTACGTGATATAGGAAACAGTCTTGGAGAATTTATAAAGGTTGTAGAAAAAACAAGGATCCAACGTTACACAGCCTTTGCTAGGATCTGCGTTTATATGGACCTATCCCAAGAACTTCCTGAAGCAATCAGTCTAAACTAGGAAGATGAAGAGTGGATCCATCCCATTAACTATGAACAACTCCCCTTTAAATGCCGACTCTTCCATGAATACGGACATTTAGGGAGGAATTGTACCAGAGATAGCCCTAAGATGAACTAGGCGACACCTACGCCTCCCATTTCGGTGGTTGATGAAGGGTTAACGATGGTTAAGAATAAGCGTCGCGACAAGGGGGGAGGAAAACCTTTGGCGTGCTTGGATACCTTGACCAGTGAGAAATCCCAAGGGAACGCTTTTGAAGCTCTAGTGACCCTGGAAGAGGGTGAAGAGCTGCAGGCTAGGACACAAATAGAAGGCCAGCAAGAAGACCTCCCAGCATCCCCAGGGCCAAAGGAATCCGAGCAGATGGAAGGAGTGGAGGAGGACGAGGGGGAAGATATGGACTTGGGCGAGCTTGACCTAGATGCCTTAGAGGAAGAATGTAGAAAGAAAGGACAAGGGTATGTCTCATGACATCAACTTGAACTTCTCCAGGAGGCCATTATCCGAACAGGCACGGAAGAATGCCTGGGAATCGATCCAGGCGCCCAGAAGGGCAGCAAAAGGAAGTCTCCCGAGGAGGAATTGCGCCGTGGAAGGAAGACCAACAAGCAGCAAATAGCAGCGGTGGGAGTCCGGTTGATTGAATCTGGACAGTACCCCATGATCCAGGTGGCCTTCTCTGAAGCCAAAAAGGTTTGTCAATTAAGCTCATATCTTGGAATATCATAGGGTGTAGTAACCCTAGGAAATGGAAAGCTTTAAACCGTAAGCTTAAACAGGAATCCCCGGACATTCTATTTCTTCAGGAAACCAAATGCATTTTTGGAAGTCTGTTGAAAATCAAATACAGGATTTGGAAGGGCAGTCAGGTTATGGCCATCGATGCTGCAGGACAAGCAAGAGGTATTGCTATTCTGTGGCAACCACGATCAATCGAACTCTCAAACTAGTGGGACAACAAGTTTACAATCATGGTAAACTTTTGCTTTCTAGACTCGGGAGTTCGGGGCATGACGGAAAACATCTATGGACCCAGCAGCTTCCAGGAGAAACAATCCTTTATGGGTTTCCTCCAATGGATCCAGGAACAAGCGGAATAAGGTCAATGGGTTCCTAGGGGTGATTTCAATCTAATTGCAAACCTTGAAGAGAATAAGGGCGTTCGACGAACCATGGATAAATTCCAAGAAGCATTCAGTGAATGTCTGGCTCGGGGACCGCTGGTTGACGTGGAAACAAGAAGTGGTTGGTTCACGTGGAACAACAAGCATGGTGGGGAGCATTTGGTTGCCTCTCATCTGGATCACTTCTTGGTGTCAGAAAATGTCATGCACAATATGGGGGAAATTATGGTGGTTGTTCTCCCGGTGAATGGCTCAGACCACTGGCCCATCAGCCTCTCCTGGGATTGGACTGGCTCCCCCAGAGGGAAACCCTTTAGGTTTGAAAGCTTTTGGATGGAACATAAGGACTTCAAAAACCTGGTAGGTCAGTGGTGGTAGGAGATGGTCCCCCCCCCCCAGGAACCGTTATGTTTCGATTTCAACAGAAACTCAAAGCTTTGAAAGCAAAAATCCGCAAATGGAACCAGGAGGAATTCGAAAACATTTTTTAGGACAAGAAACAACTGTTGATGGAGTTGGACCTCATCAATAGAAAAGGCATGGAAACTGGATGGAATGAGGAAATGAAAAAAATAGAAAAGGAACGTATGGAATAGTTGGAAGCTAGGGAGAAACAAGAGTATCTATATTGGCAACAGAAGGCGAGAGTTAGATGGATGAAGGAGGGTGAACGAAACACTAAATTCTTTCACAACTCGGTGATCCAGAATAGGAACAACTCTAGAATTCAGAGGCTTAAAACCAGAAATGGAGACAGAGTGGACACTAGGAGGGAAATAGAAACCGAACTCACTCAATACTTCTCGGAGATCCTCAGCGAAGACGGGGGAGAAAGAAGTAGGGAGATTGAGCAAGTCACCAGGTTAATTCCCAGCATGGTTACTGCTGAAAATAATGAAATGTTGAATAAGCCCATTGAGATGCAAGAAGTGGAGGAAGCAGTTGACCAGATGGCTCTGGGAAAGGCTCCTAGACCAAATGGGTTTACTTCCAACTTCTTCCACCTCTTCTGGGATATTGTCAAGGAGGACATGCTGGCTATTGTGGAAGAATCTAGATTAAAAAAAGGGGTCCTCAAAGCTTTCAATTCTACTTTTCTCACCCTTATCCCGAAATAAGCAGGCGCGGAGTTGCCTGATAAATTTAGACCTATTGAGTTATGCAATGTCATATACAAGATCATCTCTAAAGCCATTGCTAACTGACTCAAACCCCTCCTTCCGATGCTTATAAGCCCAAAACAATCAGGTTTCATGGAAGGAAGGAAAATCTTGGATGGGGTTGTTCTGGTTCATGAAGTGCTGCACTCACTCAAAAGCTCCAGAATCCCTGGGATGATGATCAAACATGACATTACGAAAGCTTATGACAAGCTCAATTGGGAATTCATGGAAAGAATGCTGGGGGCTTATGGATTTTCTCCCACATGGGTGGAATGGGCTATGGGCCTGGTTTCCTCTCCCTTCTTTAATATCCTCCTTAATGGGTCCCCAAATTCGCCCTTTCAACACTCTCGGGGCATTCGCTAAGGGGACCCCCTGTCCCCCTTCTTATTCATCCTCATGGCAGAGGGTCTGAGTCACCTCATTTATGCCCAAGTCGATCGTGGGACAATTCGTGGAGTGAGAGTTCAGGAGGGGACACCCCCTCAGACGCATCAACAATTCATGGATGACACCATGCTCATGGGGCACCCTTCAGTCCAAGAAGCCAGAAGCTTCAAAAAAATCTTGGACCTTTTTGCTCAAGCCTCTGGTTTGGCTGTTAATCCTAACAAGTCTCAAGTTTTCTTTGTTAATACCCCCCGACCACCCAGAGAAATATCTTGAGAGTCTTGGTTTTCTCTAGAGGAGATCTCCGGTCCAAATACCTTGGTATCCCCATGGGGCTTGGAAGGCCAAAAATAGCAGAATGGCAGGAAATTTTGGACAGACTAAAGCAAAGACTATCTAGCTGGGTCCTTCGCACCCTTAACTTTCCCAGGAGGTTGACCTTGATCAAGTCTATCTTATAAGCAATGTCGACATACCTTTTCTCGGTCTTAGAGGCTCCAAAATCTATCCTCAAGCAAATATGAAGAATCCAACGTAATTTCCTTTGGGGATCGAGTGGGGAAAAGGACAAATTTTCTTTGGTAAGCTGGGAGGATGTTTGTAAACCTAAGGAACAGGGTGGCCTTGGCCTTAGGGACCCTGAAATAATGTCAGAGATATTGGGGGCCAAGATTTGGTGGAGATGGGTCACCCATTCATCAGAATCTTGGGCTAGATTGTGGAGCATAAAATACACCAGGGGCAAGCCCAGTCATATCCTGATTTGTTTCAATGAAACGCCTAGTGGATCTTCCATCTGGTTAAAGGCCTTAGCTGGAAGATCTATAATCCAAGAGCACAACTTCTGGGAGATCAGGGATGGAGGCCAGGCGAAGTTCTAGGATGATTCATGGAATCGGTTCCCCATCCTCGGAAGAAATCCCTAATGGAACCTTATCAAACAGCAGGAGATTGAGAAGGGAAGGATTCTGGTGAACCAGCCATGGAATCTGGGAATACAAGAAGACTATCATCGGTGGGAATTTCCCGAGAAACCAACTCTTATGAGTGAGGAGAATTGGAAGGCCTTCCAGGAGGAACTGAATAAACGTTTTGTCAAAACTCAGGAGGGCCCTGATATTTTACGGTGGGGATATTCTCCAAAAGGATCCTTTAGCATCAAAGAGGCCTACAGCATCAGGATGACAAGGAACGTGGAGATGGATGACATCTGGGGAAAAATTTGGGATGTCAACTTATGGCCTAAGGTGGCTTTTTTTGTTTGGCTTGTAGTCAGAGGAAGAATCCTCACTTGTGACAATCTATGAAAATGTGGGATTTTTGGTCCATCCCAATGCTGCATGTGTCATCAAGCGAAGGATACGATGGGCCATTTACTGGATAGTTGCCCCTTTGCGGCAGCAATCTGGGATAAGGGGGCATTGATGTTTAGAAGGAGTGACAGGATCCGGGGGCGGCCCCCCCAAACTATAAGAGACTAGAGCCCCCGAGCCTTCACAAACCCCATCATCAGAACCATTTGGGATGATTTTTCGAGCATGGCAATGTGGTGTATTTGGAAAGAGCGAAATGCTAGGATCTTCTATGGTCGAAGCAAAAACATGGAGGCAGTATGGAATGCGGTGCAAGACAGCTTGGTATCCTCAATTAAATGCATGCAATGGAATGAACATGATAATATTATCCCAAGGGAAGAGCTCCGAATTGCAGAGAACTGGGGGTTGAATAAGCCTATGTTTGAAGCTCTGTGCTATCGGGATAAGTTGTGCATCCCATCCAGCCCTGCTTCATGGTTGGCTCCACCCCCCCCGGCATTTTTAAACTAAACTTTGACGGAGCTTCTCGTGGAAACCCTGGTCAGGCTGGTTTTGGTGGTCGAGACCATGATGGCCGAATCAGGATAGTGTTTATGGGAACCATTGGGGAGGATACCAATAATTCAGCAGAGCTGGAAGGCCTCATACGTGAAGCAGAAATGTTGATTAGGAGGGGTTCCTCCCAGCGATAATAGAAGGAAAATCCAACATCCTTATCTCAACGGCCAAACGCCTCCTAAATGGTCAAAGGACCGAAAAAATCTCCCCAAGCTAGTGCCTTACTCACAGATTGGAATGCCTGTGTGGCCTTCTTTTGTTGCACCCCGCCACCTCCTTTCACCATGTCAGAAGGGAAGTGAATAAGGTTGTTGACTGTTTAGCAAATGCCAGTGTGGAATGTCGCGTCAGTTTTCGATGTGACAGACTTGATGTCTTCACAGAGGAGGGATGCGCCCAGCATTGTAGCCACATGGCCATCAAGGATCTATCCGAGGCCTCACAGCTGGACAATCAATCGTACGGGAGAACAGGTGGCAGTAGGAGGCATGAGCACGCCCACATGCATCAATTTTAATGCAAACAACGACGGTTGGCATTAAAATATGCTGACGATGGTGTTGGTCCTTCCTCATTATTTCGCTTCTTGGCGTCGGCCTTTCCATGCTTGGCCCTGAGTGCAAGGATTATTGTTCGGACAGGGATCATTATCGATACAGGACAGAGGCTTGGGATATCATGATGGGGATGACATAGGAAATTCTCAGGGATTAGTACGTTCCCATGGACGACCATCCGTTATATTTCAGCAACCCTAATATTATCCAAGACAAGTTATCCGCCAGAATTCACAGGTCTGTGCATTTGCCTTTTGTCTGGTGCAACGCTGTTGAGCCCGGCCCTATTGAGAGCCTCCTCTACTTCTTCTTGTGGTCTACCTTGCCCTTGGATTTTCCCTCAATGGCCCCCAAGCAACAACTCAGGAGGGAGGGAGGACCGGGAGAAGTGCCCAGAATTACGCTGGTTAAAGGCAATTCTGCCAAACGACAGACTCGTCAAGCAACTCGCGTGCAGATTCAAGCTGAAGAAGAGGCGAACCGTTACAAAGAAAATGTCCCGCTCAATATTAGGCTTGAAGTCGAGAGGGTGGTGGAAGGGGCTTTGGGCGGAGGCGAAAGCTATGCCCAGGGAAAACCTTCATGCTGAGGTTGCTGAGTGGGTCTTGGACCCGGGTAATACTGCGGGACGTGCCTCTACTTATGATCGGATGCTCATGACATATTGGGTCACTGTCCATCTGGTTGGGCATTCTACTATGATGCGGGAAGCAAAGCAGGCTAGGGATGTTGAACTAGTTCCATTCTGGAAAGAGCACAATGCGGAATGTCACACCATGCACCACAAATTAGATGTTCTCGCTGCTCGCCTGGGGTTTCCATTCCACCCAGTGGACCGTCGTGCTCTGGAGATGGCTCGGCCTCGGGAAAGGACTGGTCATTGCGACAAGGAAGGCCTCAAAGGTCGGGAGGAGCCTCAAATTCCCACAGGCGCCATGCTTCCATCGGCATCGCTGGTGTCAGGCATGCAGCTCCCTGCTGCCGGAAGCCCTTCTGCTGCTCCTCCTCACTGGAACTCCCTCCCTCCTGGTGGGATTTGAATTTTCTTATCAGTCAATGTTTCTCTGTTTGTATTCCTGTAATATGATGTGTCTCAGCCTTTATAATTATAGATGGTATACTACTAGGAAGTATGTTTCCTTCTGTGGAATGTGTGGCGATAGGACCATTAAATCGCCTTTTTTGTGGGTGGGGAATCATTGTAATAGGATCAGGATCCATCACAGAAATAGAGATACCATGGGGGGTAAAAGGGTATTGGAACTCACTGTAACTTTTTGGCTAATCAGTTTTGGTCAAGTCCCAGCTGGGATTTTGCTGGCTAGGACTAAGGCTCCCCCGTTTTTGGGCCAGCCGTAGTTGTTTTTCTGCTCTGTAATATGGACTATGTACAGTAATTTAAAGTTTTATTTACAAAAAATACTCACTTGGACATCTTTGTCAACTAAATCTACATGGAGAATTTGTGTTTTTACATGAGAAATTTTGTTTTGTGCAGGTCCATACTGCCAAGATATCTCCCTCAAAGACATTGTTATATGTCGTTGAACAAAGTTGGATGATAGTAGATGGTTGCAATTGTGTTTGCTTTGAGAAGGAAAAGGAAAAAGAAAAATCAAGATAAATGGATGACACTTGGCAAATGAATTTGTATTAGACAAAGTAATTTGCAACAACACTTTTGTTGTGATGATTCCATAGGAATGGTGCAACTAGAAGCGGTGATTTTTTTGTTGTAATGTCAATATTTGCAAAATGGTTGAGAAACAAAAAAAACTTATTACCTTTTTGGGCTCTTGGCCTGTGATGTTGCTGCCATTGTATGTTGAAAAGGGAAACAATGATTGTGCTTGCAACAAATCCTTGGAATATTGAAAATCATTATTTTTAACAGCTAAGTTTAAAAAAAAACAAGAAAAGACTACAATAGTGGAGAACAAAGGGATGATGGGGATACCTTCATTTGCATCAAACAAACACATCTAGAAAAAAGAGATTTGCAATAGTGATTTCCGAAATGTGTTTTTTTTCTACTATATATGGGCCTAGTATGTTGAATATCTTTTTCTTTCTTTTTTCCTTGGTGTTTTTTCCTTCTTTCATGGTCAACACATTATTAGTGTGCTCTAGTTAGATTGTTGGTAAATGGTTATATGGAATCAAACATGTTCTTTTTATTTCATGATGTGTCTTTTCTAGTGTTTCAACTATGTTGAATCGTTGTGCCAAAGAAATGTGGAGACATTGTTTTTTGTTGCTTCTATAAAAAAAATTCTGACTTTGTTACTGAAAACAGATTTGGGAACAATTTAAGAGGTCAATAGGACCTATTTGGGAAATTTGAAAAGTGGCATCAATAGCAATTAATTTTGAGTTTGCAATATCAACCTCTATAATACAGAAATTTTCTATTCAATTTTGTTGGGATAGATAGGAAAGTGACATAGTGATCAATCTAATAAGCATCTAGAATATTGGAAGCAAGATCGAGGTGGCATAAGTTTGGATAAAAGTGATTGAACATGGAACCAACATTTGTTGTTGCCTTTGTTGTTTTTAGTGTCATACTTTTCATTTGCATATATGATTGCAATTTTTTTTGACACTATTTCTTGCAACATGTCAATGTTAAATTCACCAGCTATTAGAATATATGTACATGCTTTAGTATTTGATAAAATGCAATCCAATGTGCCAAAAAGGGTATCAAGTAGCATGTGCTCTATTATAGATGTTGATGAGATTTAGAACATTGCTCCCAAACTTGAGTTCAGTGGAAATTACCTCAATGGAATTCTCTGTGTAGTTTTCTATGTTAATGATGACAATGTCTTTTTTTATCAATGAAAGGATTCCATGTACCAAAAAAGCTGAAAGATAATTGTATTTTTACATAAAACTTGTTTGGTTGTCAAGTGAGTGAATGTGAGTTTGTTGGAGACATAAGATGTTTATTGCATTAGCTCACGGTCATTCACAACATCTTCACTATGCAAAATCAAGTTGTGTATGTTCAATGAGAAAATGAGTATATGCATAACATTTGGCATTGATCGCAATCCATATTGAAATTGCCAAGATGCATCTTTTTCCAATCTGACCATTTCATTAACAACTTTTGGATAGGTTGAAAAAATATTTTGTTCTAGTATATATTCAAAAGGTAAAGGCATTCAACGTCTTTGACACATGAAAGTACATTTTTAGTGTAAACAAGACCATGTCTTATAATCCCCTTTGGACCAAACACCCATTTTTGCATTGTCATCCCTTGAGCTCTATGTATTGTTCGTGCACATGCCAAATGAATTGGAAATTATGCTCTCATGAAACTTTTTCTATTTGTGATTTATGTATTGTGATTCTTTTGATAGGTGTCTAGTTGTACATGATATCAATTGTATAAAGATGATGCATAAGCGCTCGTTCTGCCACACCAAATTTTGGATCTAGAACCTTGATCCAAACAATATCAGGAATTCCTTGTGTATAATGTCTAAATAAAGCCTTCTACACCATTTACCAAACCGTCTTCAATTTAATAATTGCCTCCAATTAGTACAACATGCACGTTCCTTTTTATAAATATTGAAGGAGACAATCTCATTGTTTTTTTTCACATTGGCGGTTTTTTTAATTGGATCAATTCTATTGTCATATGCCATAAATTTGTAAATGTTTATGTTTGCAACTTTGCATAATTGACAACATTTTTGAAATATGTTATTGAAAATCTTTGTTACTATGGAAAAGATATGGAAATGTTGGGTCTATTGGTGCTTGGCTATAGCAATGTTGATTTAAGTAGTCAATGTAATCTATGCTTTGTGAACATGTTCTAATTATATTTAAGATAGATATAAATGCATCGCTTTTTTGTCTTACCGTTGTTTTCAGTTCAAATAAATTTATGCTATTGCACCTAAATTTGTATGTAAATTTGTGCCCATGGAATGTTGATTGTTTAAAAATCCATGAATCATGGACAGGCCGTGCTTCACAAAGATCGCCACAAAATATGACGTTAAGACCTCCAAATGGCGTTGTTGGAGTGTACATAATTTCACGAAGTATTTCGTCTATGTTGTAGAACATTCAAGATCCAATCAAGGACACTTCATGAATCGACAATACTCGTAGTTCTTCATATTCTTTTGTTAGTAGATCCACGGTGTTTGAATTTAGTGGAAGTATGTTTGATGAACTTAATGTTAATCTTAGGTAAGAATGGACTGTAACACCATTTGCATTGTATGTTGCTTTTCCAGTAAATGCAACCACTAGAACGTTTTTTTCAAAGGGTCACTTTTGATTTGCTTGTCGTTCTAATGCAATAATGCATCATAGATTATCTTTGCAGCATAGGGAAAAATAGATTGGACTCAATGGGCTATTTTTTCCTTGCAATAATTTCTTTCACTATTAATTGTTGTTCATTATTAAGATTTTTTCTAATGGCATAGTACTCATCCACACTTAAGAGAAATGGTTTTTTTGTCAAGTTGCATATGATGCTATGTTCAATTGCATGAAACGGTTTTCTATGTACTAGATCGTGTTGGATGTCATATTATTTAAATGGATGCACAAGAGTTGTTTCCTTCTTTGTTAGGGCGTATTGAAACATCTCTTCAGACTAATCTACAATTGTTTTAGCTACAATGTCAATGTTGCCCCACTTCGTTGTTCTTTTTACCACAAAAAATTGTTCAATGAGATATATTTGTTCTTTGTAGTCCATGTATGCTTGAAAGCCATGTTACGAAGTTTCCTTTTAGTAATTGCCATTGTCCTTGTGTGGCACAAAGAGAATAAATTTTTCCTAGAAAAATTATCAGGGTATTTTTATTTGTTGCAGAGAATGTATCGTATTGCACATCGTCTATTTCTTCTTCTTGTAGTTGAATGAATGCATAAATAAGAAGACACATATTCTAACAATGATATGTTCTCAAGATCAATAGGACGTGTAATGTATTTGTCCAAAATTGAAGGGCAGATAATGTCCTCATAATAATCAGGCTCTTTTTGCAAAAGCAAAGGCCTTTTTAGTACAAATTTCATTTTGTCCCTTGGTGCAGTGTTAATGAAGGTTGTCTTCTTTGAGGATGAGTGCAAAGAAAATGAAAGGACAATGCGAACTACATTTCTACTTGACATTTGTTGCATGTTCAAAAGTGGATTTCCAAGTTTGCATTAGTTTCAATTCATTTGTCGTTATGAAGGAGACATTGTTCCTTAATTTTATTGAAAGCATATGTCATGGTTCTATCTAATTTGGTTATGTAAGATTTAACATATCTTGTTATGCCAAAGGCATCCAAGATATATTATGCATCTGTGTTTGTTGCTATAGCCTTGGCATTGCCTTTGCAAATTGATTGATCCAAAGTTTCTTTTTCAGTAGCAAAATCTACTCATCTATAGTTATTTGTAGCGTTAGTAGGACCATTGTGAAAGAAATGTTCTAAGGACATTTTTCATGCTCAAAAAATAGAGAATACAGTGCATTTTGTTTTTCATTTAGGCCATTTCCATTGTCGTCAAGAGGTTTTAATATCATGGCTCTATCCATAGGAGGTGTTATCGGTTGAAATGGAAGTTCAAATCACTAGCAAGCATGTGAGGAGGAAGTAAGCACTATCATGTTAGTCAACTTCTCCCAACTGCTTCAGAAGCCTAAACCTCCTACGGGAGAGCCCTAATTCAACTCTGGAAAGATGCAAAAACACAAAAGAATACCTCTTTCAAGGTTGTTAATGACCAGTTCCTAATGGATTCTATTCAAAGAGTTAAGTCCATATATAGAGTAGACTAGTCTAGTAATCATGAATGAGACTAGTTGTCATAAGAACATAGCAACAAAATATTTTTTATTAGTCAATACTGTGCAACTAATAGTGCCAAAGAAGGGTGCATGCATAAGTATGGAAGTATATAAATATGTAGTACACTATATCTTATGTTAACATTTACTTTTATGCATGCATACAATAGTTTATCAACGTGTATCAGATGTTATAACAACAATGGTATGACAGATGTAGGCCAATGTATCAATACTACATAAGTAATTCACTTATATCTTGAAACATAACAACATTAAGAAATAAACATCATTATTTATGTACTAGTAGGATGTTTCAGTCAGCCATTTACTCAAGTAATTACAACAACACTAGACAATTGAAACACAATAATGAATAACAACATAAATAATATAGCGGTGTGTATCTATATTCATAGAGACATCCAATACATACATTAAGTAACCAATATGAGGTCTAAAATTGCAAAGGTATAGTATACACCAGCATTAAGTGTTTAGTATATCAGCATTATGTATTCATTAATTTAGCCACAGTCACATTATAACAACATGGTAGTGTTAGATTCCTTATTGCACACAAATATGTTCATTTAACCAATAGTGCATTAGCTAACTAGCAACAAAATGTGCTTAGAACTAATAATTTGCAGACTATGTGTATGATTAAATGCAATAATATGTCATGAAAACAGTAGAATTCAGTCATCTATTCATTGTTGGAATATATTATATTCCTTGGAAGGTAATAATGTCTTTGTATTATGTCGAAAATTGTCTACAATCTTATGTAAAAGAGTAATACATTTAACCCATAGTTATATGGTGTTGTATTTACTTGTGTAGAGTATTTGTCCATGGTATTGTATTAAGAGATGTTATTTTGGAGAATTGTATTATCCCACATGCAATATGTGAGAGTAATTCCTCCTCATCTCTTAGTATATAATAGGGTAAAGTGAGTCTCTACACATTATGTATTCTTGATGTAGTAGTGGTACTATTGTGACACTTTTGTACATCATCTATATTCTTTGGGGTGTTTGTGCTTCAAGCTCTCTTTTAATATTGGAGAAGACATTATGGAGATAATAGAATACTACCTTCCTGTGGATGTAACCCATTAGGGTGAACCACGTATATCGGTGTTCTCTTGTCCTTTTCTTTTCCTGTTCTTATCTTTTACGATATGTTGTTGGTTGCTTAGATAGGTTAACTAGTTTATCTTGACTCTACTATTCTAACATTCATAAAAACATTATTGAATTTTCACAAACAACAATAATATAAATTTATCATTCAATAGGTAATGTATATATGCATTAACCAAACAATTTCACCAACTTGGAACCATGTTGTAGTCTGTGAATATGATAATGCAAAGAGGTGTGTGCAAGAAGTTAAGGGACCTTTTAGATGCAATGGTAGAATGAAGTCAATCACTCTTGATCCATAAAATAGAAATCATCCCAAGCAATCCCGACCCTGCCAAGCCTAATCCCAAGGCTGCCAACATGCATGCCAATTAGGATAGTACACAAAAATGCGCGCATGTTTTACCTTTCAAAAACGAGCTCCCGTTTTGCTTCAATAAAACATGCTCATGTTTTGCTTCATTAAAACGCGCTCCCATTTTGCTTCATTAAAATGTGCTCCCATTTTGCTTCAATAAAACACGCTCCCGTTTTGCTTCAATAAAAATCTCTCCTATTTTGCTTTAATAAAACGTGCAAAATGGGGGGGGGGATCCTTAGTGGTAAGGGGAGACATAGGGATGTGTGTGTGTGAGAGAGAGAGAGAGACAAAGATAGAGGGGGGGGGGGGGGGGTCCTTGGTGGGATGGGGGGACCTGTGGATGTGTGTGTGTGTGAGAGAGAGGAAGGGGTGTTTTAGGATTTTGGGAGTGGGGGGGGTTAGATTAATGTGGGGGTGTCTAAGTGTTGTAGAGGGGATGTAGTGGGGGAGGGGGGGTTAGAGGTAGTTCAATTGGTTGGGGAGTGATATAAGGGAGGGGGCATTAATCGTAAGGGGAGACCTATGGATGTGTGGGGGTGTCTAGGTGTTGTAGGTTATAGGTTAGGGGGTGTTAGTGGTAAGGGGAGACATAGGGATGTGTGTGTGTGAGAGAGAGAGAGAGACAAAGATAGAGGGGGGGGGGGGGGGGTCCTTGGTGGGATGGGGGGACCTGTGGATGTGTGTGTGTGTGAGAGAGAGGAAGGGGTGTTTTAGGATTTTGGGAGTGGGGGGGGTTAGATTAATGTGGGGGTGTCTAAGTGTTGTAGAGGGGATGTAGTGGGGGAGGGGGGGTTAGAGGTAGTTCAATTGGTTGGGGAGTGATATAAGGGAGGGGGCATTAATCGTAAGGGGAGACCTATGGATGTGTGGGGGTGTCTAGGTGTTGTAGGTTATAGGTTAGGGGGTGTTAGTGGTAAGGGGAGACATAGGGATGTGTGTGTGTGAGAGAGAGAGAGAGACAAAGATAGAGGGGGGGGGGGGGGGGTCCTTGGTGGGATGGGGGGACCTGTGGATGTGTGTGTGTGTGAGAGAGAGGAAGGGGTGTTTTAGGATTTTGGGAGTGGGGGGGGTTAGATTAATGTGGGGGTGTCTAAGTGTTGTAGAGGGGATGTAGTGGGGGAGGGGGGGTTAGAGGTAGTTCAATTGGTTGGGGAGTGATATAAGGGAGGGGGCATTAATCGTAAGGGGAGACCTATGGATGTGTGGGGGTGTCTAGGTGTTGTAGGTTATAGGTTAGGGGGTGTTAGTGGTAAGGGGAGACATAGGGATGTGTGTGTGTGAGAGAGAGAGAGAGACAAAGATAGAGGGGGGGGGGGGGGGGTCCTTGGTGGGATGGGGGGACCTGTGGATGTGTGTGTGTGTGAGAGAGAGGAAGGGGTGTTTTAGGATTTTGGGAGTGGGGGGGGTTAGATTAATGTGGGGGTGTCTAAGTGTTGTAGAGGGGATGTAGTAGGGGGGTGGGTGTTAGAGGTTGTTGGATTGGTTGGGGGAGGGGGTTGGTAAGGGGTTAGAGGTAGACATGGAGAGGTAGTGTTAAGGAGTTAGAGGTAGAGATAAATGGGGGTGTTAAGAGATTGGGGGTAAGTGGAGAAAGGGGGAAAGAGAGTGAGACAATGTGTTAGTAGGTGGGGAGATAGAGAGGAGGAGGAGGGGGGGAGTAGAGGTCGGGAGAGGGGGAGGTGTGTGTGTGTGTGTGTGTGAGAGAGAGAGAGAGAGAGAGAGAGAGTTGGCGAATATATAGGGGGGTGTGGGTTAGTTGTAGTTTAATGAGTTGGTAAGTAATAGAGAGTGGAGGAGGGGGGGTGTTAGTTGCAGTGGGAGACAAAGGGATGTGTGTGTGTGTTTGTGAAAGAGAGAGATAGAGGGTTGGGGAATAGATAGGGGGTTTGGGTTACGTGTATATAAAT
>LPNX010655851.1:10501-260628 GCA_001517045.1 Pseudotsuga menziesii | reverse complement strand
GGGTGCTAAGTGATTAGAGATAGAACAATAGGGGTGTTTAAGAGTTAGAGGTAGAGGGAGAGGGTTATGGGTTTAGGGGTGGGGAGAAGGGGACATATAGGTGTTAGTGTTAAGGGGAGACATAAGCATCAAAGAGAGAGAGAGCAAGAACGAATGGGGCAGTGGGGTGTTTGGAAGAGAGAGGAGTGGATTTTAAAGTTAGGGAGAGGAGGAGGGGGGATTAGAGGTATGGAGAAGAGGAGGCAGGGTTAGTAAGAGTTAGGGGGAAGAAGGGAGCCAAGGGGCACATAAAATAATAAAAGTATAATTGACAAAACAAGCACTCATTATAGTATTTAAAAACGCGCTCCCGTTTTGCTTCACTAAAATGTGCTCCCGTTTTGCTTCAATAAAACGCGCTCCCGTTTTGTTTAAATTCAAAAATGTGTTCCCTCCAAATGATAAAGCCGAGCCTCGACCCATGCTTGCATGGAATTCTTATGCCTATGTGTCTGCTTCGTACTTTGCTTCGGATTCAACATGCCTATGCCTTGGAGTATGATAAACCATGGCTAATTCAACATTATATCCAAATTTTCAATATGCTCGTGTTTAACCGTTCATCTGATTATGCTGCACACCTCCATTTTTTATGAGATTTTAGAAACAGATATGGTTTTTTTTGCAGATTCCAAATATGTAAATTTTAACAGGAATACATTATTTTTTCTATTTTTTTCTTATTTATCTTCTATCATCACTCCTCAACTCAAAAAACACACTGTTAGTGTTTCATCCATATCTCTTTCGTTTCTCAACCATTTAAAAAAAAAATTGTATGGTGCACTAAAGAACACCGAGATCTACATGCTATAAAAAAACCATTTCCAAATAATTGTATTAAGACATTCAAACGGTGCACCCACAATTGACATACCGTTTTCAAGGTTTGATCTCTTAGATAATAAATAAAAAAATTAAAAATATTAGTTTTATTATTGGAAAAATAGTCGTGCACTAGTACTATATGTTCTCTATATATATACCGATTTTTGTAAGTTTATTCCATCATTTAGTCACTTAGACGCTGCACCCACAAAAACATATACCTTATAATTTGTCCAAAAAATAAAAAGTTCCCGTTAAAAAATATGTAACTTCAGATAGTACACAGCATTTTCAATAGAAAAAAAGTATATATTTGGAAAGGCCATTCAATTTCCTACATTTCTTGTGTTTTACTCATCGTAAGATTCATTGTGTAAGTGTCTCAAAATATCCATGCAAGTTGATGCATGTCTGTTTTTTCGGTTTTCTATTGCATCTAACGCACCAAAAGAGACCCTCATCTTTGTTGACTCACCCAAAGGTGAGTAAAATCCAGTTAGTTGTTGAAATTAGGTTATTAGAAGGCTAACCCTTTGTATGTTGTCGTGTAGGACAAGGAGATTGTACAATGGCTAAGCGAAAGATTGCCACTGTAAGGGAAACCCTAAGGCAGGGGTAAAGAATTGAAGAAGAGGCTTGCTACTATAGCAGCCATGGATCAAAGGAAGGATCAACCTTAGGGTTGTCCGAAAAGGATGACAAGTGGGTAGGGAGACGCTTAGGATGGAGACCAGTGGAAAATGGAAAACACATGAGTTTAGAAGAGGTAGCAATGATGGTTTAGCAACATTCTAAGTGTTGTCTCTAGAGAATAGTAGGATTTGTAGGTTAGGGTGCAGTAGGAGGCTGAGGGATAGACTTGGTCTACGAGGAGGTATGGGAGATAAACCAAGGTAGGAGGGATAGTTAGCTAGCAACAATGAGGTATAGGACCAGCCCTAGGGAAGGAACTAAGGGTGTTGAAAGGAGAAAAAGGACTAACCAACAGGTTGTAGGGTGATCAAGGGTCTAGGATAGGGTAAACAACATGCCAATATACTACAACAAAACCCTGTGATTGGTGTCTCTTTTAGCTTCCTTTTTAGCGTCCACTATCACTTTTAGTGCAATTTTCATCATTTTTTGGACAAAGTGGAGTCTTTTCCACGGGATGGCACTTTTAATGGCGTTATTTGTGTCCCTTTTAAAAGTTGGTGCTATTTTGGACGCTATTTAGAATCTCAATTAACGTCCCAATTAGCGTCCCTTTTTAAAACTTGAATTTATTTTGGACGTTAATTAGCATCCCAATTAACGTGCCAATTACTGTCCCAATTAGCATCCCAATTAACGTCTTAATTAGCATCCCAATTAGAATCACAATTATCATCCCAATTAGCACCCTAATTAACATCCCAATTAACATCCCATATAGCACCCAAAATAACCTCCAAAAAAATATTTTGAATAGCATAACACCATAAATTAATCCAAGGTTAGCAATAGGAATTGCACCATGAATTTTGATAGGAAAAACATCCAACATAGCACCAAGTATAGAGCCAGGAATTGCGCCCAGAAAACATCCAACATAGTGTCAGGTATAAATCCAAGAATAACGCCTAGAATAATGCCCGAAACTTTGAAAGCAATAGAGCTAGGAATTGCACTGGGTTTAGAGCTAGGAATTGTGTTTGAAAAATGTCTGACACAACGTCAGATATATCAATGTCAATGTCAAAGATCATGATTCATGTGATAGTACTTTTGGATCTTGATTTATCATAGTAATACCTAAATGGTCATAATCATGGAACTTTTGGATCTTGACTAATCCTAATGAGGGGTAAATTACCTCAATGTCACCGAAATTGCTCTAATGGAATTTGAGTGTCCCCAACAACATTTGATAGACCCTAATTGCATATGATTGGCAGGGATAATTTTAGGGGCGAATTTTAGCACAGTGGGCTATTTCTCCCTGTTTTCCTCTCAAAAAAGATTCGCCATTTTGCATTTTTTGAAGCCCTGTTTCGCCCAATTTTGATGGGGTAAAATTTTTTCACCCTAAAAATCACCAAATTATTATATAATCAAATATAAAATCCTTGGAAATTAAAATAGTTTTTGAAAAATATCACCAATCATTTGATAGTTTGCATTTTGAGAATTGGTAATATTCACCAACATTTATATACTTTTAAATAAGTATGGTTCCTTAAAATCACCCCTACTGATTGGCCCTAACAACACGACGATGATGCATTACAATAATTATGATGGAGCATATGGATATGATTTGATAAGTATAAGACTATATCATCCATTCTTGTGAGGTAGTAGGGCTCATTTCTCATTATTATTGTAATAAAATTGATGATGACTACGACGACAACAATGATGTTGATTTATTGTATGATGATGACGACGATGTGGATGTCAATGATGATTATGCATGTGGTAGCACTTTTGGATCCTAATTGATTCTAATGACACCTAAATGTCTGTAAGGACATCTAAATGACCCTATTATCATCGAAATGACTGTAATGAATTATAAATGACCTTAACAATTATATGACATGAATCCTCATGGCGACAAGTGATTAAGAACACTAATGGCATATGAGTGACCATAATGACAATGATGAAGATGATTTTGTTGATGATGTACTTAATGGTGACGATGATGATGATAATGAGGATGATTATCAAGATGATGTTGATGTACCATATGGAATTGATGATGATGATGACAACGCCAATGTCCATGATGATGATGCATGTCATAATACTTCTGGATACTGCAAGACTTGAGATATTGAAGTTAACAACAAGTAATAGAGGTTATGAGGTGTTGACCATAAAAATATTGTTAGTCATTGGGTTTAACATAAACTGATAAGGACATTGGGTTTAGTAGCTCCCCCACCCCACCACCCGTACACCCCCCTTGCAGAAAGATAGTATTGCAATACCACCTATCATGGTGCTCCCAAAATGTCACCCTATAAGTTTGTTTTGGACAACCCCACCATCCATACCCTCATTTTTACCAAGAACATCCAAGGCACAAGAATTGGATATCAATCTTAACACGAAATCTAACTTTCGTTGTACTCTTAAGGACATTTTGGTGTTGGTTTAAAATGGAATGAAGTAACAAGCATTTCAATAATGCTCATAGTGTTACTTTGAAGAAGTGGATCAGATTTTTTTACATCTTTGGCATTATAAGAGGACATCTCTTAAGGAAAAAAGCAATTATTTTCTCAAGTTTTATGGCCCCTATCAAATATTCTAGCATTACGCTACACTATTGACCAATGTTTGATTCCCATGGAATTTATTTTACGTAGTAAAAGAGTGATTGAAATCATAGAGGTAAATGCCCAACTTAGAACACTAGAAGATGGGAATTCACATGGACACACACATCACACACACACACACACATTTCATATCTAAGCTTGTCTATATGTACTCTTCAAGAGTGACTTTTACTTGGCACTTTAAGTTAATCACAAAGGAATTTAGAGATGTGCATTGAACTTATAACACCAAGACACAATGACTTGTATAGAGAATGGATGATGTATTTTCTTGGGGGTGAATTTCAAAGATACTCTTCTTTTTCTAATGATGTGTGTCTTATTACTTGATGCACCTTTGAGATGATTTATTTTGGCTATAGGAGTAGATTCAATATCATGTAGAGGAGATATCATTAATTCTAGTATGTCAACAATCCAAGTTCACTTTAAAACACACTTTGGATCCCCTTTACGTAGGGCGTGCAATGACTAGAGATGATTATTATTTTAAAGTGCTACAACTGTTTTTTGTTTTCATCTATATGAAGGTACATTTCAAGTCTGTAGGATTCAAGTGGTCATATATGTGAGATATCTCCCTCAAAATTGGGGAGGTTGTGGGTTTGACTCTCATCGATTTCCTTGGGGCGAGGTGCTTAAAACTTAGGCATTGCTAATTTACCTTGGGTACCTTCCTTGGATAAGGGAAGTGGGTCACAGTTTTCCCTCAGTTTTCTTGTGAAATGCATTTCACATAAAAATTATTGCACATGTGCCGTGGCTAAGTCAACACTACTGAATAAAGGTATTTGATTGCTTTGCATGTTTATAAATTAAAATGAAAAAAAAAGAGTTTCGTAATGTAAGAAAACAAAAACAAAAAAGTGGATTATTATTCTAATGTAAAAAATATAATAATAAAATCAACCATCATAGATCTACTCTAGATCTATGTTTATTAAGAAACAATTCTCTATTGATTAGAAACTTTCTGGATATTATATTATATGTTGGGTATTTTGTTTTGTAAAAGAATAGCTATTTAATTTGTTTGCGGGTGGTAATTAATCGTGATCCAAAATTTTCTATATCATATATTGAATTTTACCTTATTATGATTGACAAATTTTTTTTTGCATCATTGCACTCCCACTTTGAAATTTTGCTTGCATTTAGCCTTGATGTTTTGATCTAAAGTGGAATAAAACTTTGGAAAAACCTTCACCAAGATAGTTGGTTAGAACTAGTATGGGAATAACTATAGAAATATTGGAAGAGTGCATCTTTCAAATATTAGTTAGAACTAGAAGCAATTTCATCATTTTCCCTTAAAGCACAATCCAATGCATAGACAAAATTGAGCTATTACAGTTTCCTTTTAGCAACTAACTAGAAATATGGAACATGTTTTATCCATTGGGGATGTGCAGTACTAGCCTTGGTTCTTGAGTTGGTTTAGGTCCTAAGAATAATTTTTTAAGCCTCATAGTTAATTTTAATATTAACACTGGGAAACTTAATATTAAGAATCTTGTTGGTTGGTGCTAGAATCTATGGGAATTTAAGTACCCTATTTCCCCATACATATGCTACTTATTTTCATTGTTTCTTAGGCACATGTCAAAATGAGTGGGACCATGTTTCATTTTCATTATGGTTGGCTCTATAGAAACATGCAAGGTTCCATACGACCTTCTCATGGTTCCACACCAACTTAGCCATATTGTCTACTTTATAGAAACGACCATTAAAAATAATTTGAGAATATTTGGGGTTGTTTTTTCATCAAATCACTTCCAAAAGTTAAGTTAACAATGATTGTGGTAAAACTACCCTGGAAGTTCTTGAAATTAGAGAGTTTGAGGTGGTGTTTAAAGCCACCCCACACATGCCTAAACTTGGAGATGGCTAGGTGGTTTGTACACAGTCATCACTAAAAGGCAATTTTCACTAACTCTTTGGGGTGTTCTAATAAAAGGTCTCATCACTAGTAATACTTTTGGGATATTTTTAATATAATTTTTCTTAATATAAAATGTTTGGAGGTGGTTTTTGAAGGGACCATCATGAAGCAAAATCACTGGAAAAGGGGTAATTTGTTATAATGGAAGGAGTAAAAAAAATGACTCATCTTTTAGTGTAATGCCTATGTTGGAAAATCATGATGGTGTTAGCAATGACAAATAATTCAAAGCTCTGACATTCTTATTTCTTTTTGCCACTTTTAATATTGCATTGGAATATGTTGAAGGCAAACTCTATAGACTTGTTCTATTGTTTCATGATTCAAGTAAACATGTACTTGAGCTCTCTCTCTCTCTCTCTTGGAATTGCAACAAAAATGTTAGGTATTGTGGGTTTCTTAAATGTAATGTCACAATTTTTATTCAATTAAGATTCTATTTTTAGTTAACTTAATGGAACTAAGACTTCCTTTTATAAAAACAAAATGACCACATAGTTAATAGTTTGTTAGTGGTAACAAATGGCTCTAGGCATCTTCAAGCTATCTCTAATCACTAACATAGTTAGGTGAAAATTTTGACATTGTTTTTTAATGTTGATGAAAAAAGTCCATTATAACATATATGTTTTCTAAATTGATTGAAAATTACTCTATTTATTAGTTGTCCCTAATTATGGTCTTAATTACATCAATATCTTTACCACACCATGGTCCAATATTAAAGCATCATTGGTCCATATCATATTTTTGTGGGGTTGAGAAGTCTATGTTTAGGTCATCAAGGAAATACACATACCCCTATCATAAAGAATATTTGGAATCTTGTACCTTGCAATTTTAATTCTAAATAATATAAATAATCATTGATTCAGAGACGAAAAAGGGAGGTATGCATTAAAAAAGATAAAAAGAATTTATGTTTCCCATATTCTCTTCCATATGTTTGGAGAAATAGGCGAGGGCCTACCTACACCTTGCTCGTTTCACACTGTGCAAAGGGGCCATGTGTTCCACATAAGTCTATTTATAAACATAAAAGATCTTATTGTATGGTCCTCATCTTATGAAGGATGTCCGATAAATCCCTTTAGATTGGGGATTTTTAAGTGGAGAACTTTAATGCTGTGGGGATTTTTAAGTGGAGAACCTCAATTCTAACAGAAAATAAGGAAAGGGTTAAGAAATCGACGTTAACAGAAAATAAGAAAAGGGTTAAGAAATCGCTGTTAATTTTGACAGAAACTTATCCCGCTCAAACCACCAATTCAAACACAACACATCTACCAAAAAATCCAAGCAACAAACACAATACTTTCCTTATAATTTCAAATAGTTTGTCTTCCGTTTGAACCCAAGCTTGGGAGGTCGATTGATCGAATCCACGATGGGAAAAGTTGAAGAAAACAACCATAAGTAGTAGAGAAAGAGACTGGACGACTTTTATTTGTGCATCCAGAAGATCCTGAATGAAGGCTAGCAATTGTAAGCTCTACGTCCGTGTAGAATCAAGAACCATCATCATAAGGGATCAAAGGGAATAACTCCTGAAGGAATGGTGGCAGATATTGAGGCCCTTATTTCTCATCATGAAGAGGGAACCGACCATGGAGAGGATCATCAAACTTCTTGTTGCCTTCGCAGCATATAGGGATGAAAGGCACGGGGATGAAATTTGCAATGCATTCTTGGAAGAGTTCTTTGGCATTTTTCTATACTCATCTGATGCGTTTAACAAGGTCGTTCGGTTTTGAACATGCCAAATCTTTTCTAAGGTATGAATGATTATTCTCTGAAGAATACCTATAGCTATCGAGCTCATTCAAATGTTTACAAATATTGAAATATGAAATCACTTTAAAATGGTTAAATGTTTACATATTTAGGTATATACCTACATATTTAGATGTTCGGTCGTTTATCCTAAAAATTTTAACAAAGTAAATGCCAGATTAACACCATACCATGCGCTTCTGGTTGAGGCCTGGTAAAGAATGTTCAATATTGAATTTGATTTCACCAACATTTCAGTCATGTGTATTATCATTGTTCTTCCTTTTGCTTTTTTTTCTTGGGCTTGCTACTCTCGGAGGCCTCGGTGTTATCCATTGGAAGTTCATACAACTTCAAATATCTCTTTGTCTTTGGGAACGTCTGGAATAAGTTGAGCATACTTATCAATACTTATTGCAATAGCATGACGACTATCGTCATGTTGGAAGACTAGCGTCAAATGCTTTTACAACCTTATCAGTGAAGGGCATTTCCATGAATCTCAGCAGCCCAGTACCATCTTAGAATGGTCCCCGTTCATAATTTTGGCATTCTCCAACTCAATTTTCCATACACGGTCATATAAATTGTACATTTTCAAATCCCCCTGTCAAATTATATCCTTTATCATTTTAGAAACTTTTGAGAATGTTAAGTAAATTCAACTAAATCGAATTGCTTACCATGATTTTGACTTCATGTCCACCCTCCAGATGAGTAAGAAATTGATACATACATTGTAATAGCACATCAAACTCTTGTAATGTTCGGTCGTTTATCCTGAAAGTTTTAACAAAGTTGATGTCAGATTAACCCCATACAATGTGCTTATGTTTGAAATATAGTTGTAATCATATTCATTCCCTTATCTTTAAAACTTAGCTCTAAAACATGTAGTGTTACTCATTTTTAAGCAAGTTCTTTGAGGAGAAATTAAAGGACAAATCGTATATTAAAGAAAAATGTAGCCCCTTGGATATTTCTCTTGTACATTTTCAAAATATAAATAATATTAAAATCCGATAAATGTCCCATTTAAAAAAAAATATTAATCTCCCTGAAAAAAAACATGAACAAAAAATACAATCCTCAAGTTCTATAAGAACAAAAAGTAGAGCTAGCGGCATAATTCCCAAAACTAAAAAAACTCTGAGAACCAAACCTTCTGAATATTCCTATTCTTCTATGGCATCATGCTTTATCTATCTTCAATATTGTTAATCATCTAGAAATGTACAGAAAATGAAGGGGAATTAGTGCAAGAGGAGATCAATTCTCCCCCTTTGTATTATACTAATCGATCCAATATGAATTCCTAGAGCCTATTTTGAGAGCTTGTCAGCAACTGTATTGTTCTCTCAGTAGACATCATGATAGTAATAATAATAATATAATATTCAAATGGCACGTGAGACATTTATTTTTCCAGGAAAAATCACCGTTTTTATTCGAGAAGATGATAAATTACATTCCTAATCTACTGCTGCTCTTTCAAAGCATTAAAAAAAAAATCTTTATCGACTCCCTCCAAAAACAGACTCCTAATACATCTTCAACTTGATTTTTGTGTATTAAAAGAGCACAAAGACAACCCATTACCTATCTTGTCTTCATTCCTATACATTTCTATAAAGTTACTATGTCTTTATTTCTGATAGAAAACAAAAAGATCAATTTTTAACTGGCATTATGGCCTGGAACTTTAAATAGATTTCGATGATCATATCTATAGAAGCATCCTTAAATAATAGATTCCAAGACATAATTTCTCCAGCAGAGTTGGGGGGGAAGACGAAGAAGCAGCGAAAAGGAGATGGATAAAAGACATAGGCCAGAAAGAGGTTGCAGTCACAGCAAAGGGCAGCTTTGAACAAAGTATGTACATTCTAGACCCTAGCTGCCAATATCCGAGTGTAAGAAGATTTTATATTTATTTGTAAAACCCTAATATTCCATTCTTCTTCCCATCGATATAGTCCTTGAGTTTTTTAGCCCGGACAGGGATTTCTCCAGCAAAATCCTATGCTTAATTTATGCTATGGTTTCATTTAGTGTATGGTTTCTTATTATTGTTTGCGCACAATAAATTTTTAGTCTGTAGCAGATTTGTTTACTCAGATATTGTCAATTGTGGAAGCATTTAATGACACACATAAATACTACACCATTTTCAAGAAAACACATGCTTTTCCTACGGTAATTATATTTAGCATAAATGGAAATAACATTCAGTTTGGGGCAATGTGTTAAATTCTAAAATTTGTTAAAACCATTGGAGAATTTTTTTTTCTTGCTAGTTAAATCAGATAATTGTTGTATCAAAGCATTTTCATCCTGGAAGTGCAATGTCACGTCCCCGTCCCTCAACCGGCGAAGAGGACGCGACCAACACATCAACACAACCGGGCAAAACGCCCCATGAGCATAATCAAATGAAATCAATGTTGGAATTAAGCATACACAGATGCATTTATCTTCAATCATACAGCGGAAGCAAACACACACATTCCAGCAATCTCCATGTTCATTATAATTCATTTAACATCAATATGATTTGCAGAGATGGGATAACAACAGCACTTATCTGTTAACGAAGAATTCACCCGCAACCAGCTACGTCGCTGCAACGTTCCACCCAACCATAGGCCAGCTTGCTCATCAATCTCTCAACAACGCTGCCACCCCCGAGCTGGGCATGATTCCTTCTGGATAAGGGTCAATTGCAGGCTTATACATAGCCAAGGGGACACAAAACAATGAACTAACACTGCTGGGTTTCACAGGCTTTCAACAGATAATCCAAGCCAGCACAGTCCAAGGTTCAACCACTGCATACCAGCAGCCAAACAATCCCTTCACAGCTCTGTGAAGAAGTCATAAACAGCACGGGACAGCCCCAAACAATGGATGAGCACCGCTCAAGTCCAATGGACAGCCCAGAGTTGGTTTTGGCCCTAACATGGCCAAAACAACTCAACCACAACATCCCAAACCAGGGAAACAACAACAATAGCCCAATTTCAAAGTAAAACAATGGCAACGATGCACAGTCCCAAAACACAGAAACTCAGCCCACGAATTGGAAACCCACAGTGGCTCAAAACGAAATTGAACACCATAGTCAACAAAACACAGGGGAAACAGCAGCCCCAAAACATGACAGTGAGAACGGCTCTCACAACATGGGAAAACGACCCAAACACCCTATGCGTGAGGAAGAAATTACACCCAACAGCAAAATGCACGGGAAATACATACCCGATTTCTCTGCGTGAGGATGAACAGACCACAGTAGGAAAATGGCTCACTACGAATTGGGCACTACGGCCAACCAAAAACGTGGAGAAGACAAAAACAGGAAGCAATCCCTCTTCGTGAGAATGCACAGCAATGGAGAGGACATGAATTTGCAGTCAGCGGGTGCTCAGCCACTCGTGGAGAGGAACAAAATGCCCACATGAGACCAAATTCGTCCAAAACCTGTGCGTGAGGAACCAACAGACCCAAAATTGTGGTGAGTGAGTGAACTGACCAAGGAGAAGTGTGTGAGGGAGAAGAATGGCCAACGTGGGTGGAGTGGGAAATTGGGTAAGGCTGACAGCCTCCCACAACCACCACCACTTCAGCAATAAATGCCCTCAGCCATAACTCCTCAACCACCAGCTGAGCATTAAAGAGGTTGACAAGGTTGGATGAGACAAAAAGGGTGACAAATAACAAAGGTGGCAAACAACAAGGCAATAAAACATGGGTTTTTCCCCCATAACCACGGTTTGACATCCCCCACCCCTTATCCTTTGGAACCATGCCCTTTTCATTCAACGTTGCACTGCCGTAGCTGGTTGTGGTTTATTTTAATTGATGTGCGGGTTTACATGATGCCGAATTATAATGTGCCGGATAGCACGACATACCATCGGCAATTACCTCTATTGCCGAAACATACACAACAAAATCGATGGTGGGGCCTTTGCCTTTAGCTCCTCACCATGATTATTTACATTATATACATCATGCAAACGGGGTCAAAACCGGGGATGTGACATGCAAAGGCCAGAATAGAGATCCATGACCCACAGTTCAGATGTTAAAGCATAAATTATTTCATCCATGCATTCTTCAATGATCACACTTCCCTCTGCTACCTGCTTCCCTTCCTTTGAGTAGGCATCAGCTTCCACATTTTTCTCGCTATATACACAAGTAAAAGAAATTGTCTTGAACAAGCTTGCTATTGCTTTTGTATGATATCCTAGAGGTCTAAGGTTTATATCTATATTATGTCATGTACCTTGCATCTACTTAATCACCAGGTTGAATTCAGTATAGACCTGTAACTACTTTACATTATTCTCTATGTCACATTTGAGAAGAAGTGTTAATGCCATTAGTTATGCAAAATTATCGGATCCTATGCTAAGGCCAGCAGGAAACCATCCATCTTAATTGTGTGATTTTCAATTAAAAACAAAATACAACCTGCAGTGCTACTATCACAAGGACCTTTCTTTACTCCATAAAAGAACCCCATACCTGCTCTTTAATGATGACCAAATTCTCCATTTTCCTCTCTTTTCTTGAATTATTGGAAGCATGTAAGGCTTAAGCTATAGACATGGATCTTATTTGATAAGAACATTGGAATGAAGGTACTGCAACTTTTTCCACAAATAGCAATCAGTTTCTGGCTAGGTACAAGTCCCATATAGTCATACATGGCATAGGTTTCCATTCCTTGAGCTCTTTTTGTCTCATCCAACTTTTCAAATATTATTCAAGAGAGTTCCCAACCCATCTATTCTTCACCCTTTTGAATTGATCCACTTCTAACCAGACCTGTTTTATATATTTGACCATTTGATGAGAAAGTGATCTATCGATTTTTCATCTTCTCTAAATAAAATACATACTCCATGTTTGTGCCTAGCTTCCATTGCAGAACTTCCCAAGTTAAAACCTTGTTCACAACTGATAGCCACATAAATATTTTTATTTTATGGGGCTTTGTTTTCTATAATTTCTCACACCACCAGGTTGTGTGTTCAAGAGGAGAAGAAAAAATTGCTTGGTACCCAAATTTTGTTGAATAAAACCCAAAGATTGATTATTTGACCATACCTCTGAATCTTCTCCCTCCTAATTCTAACATGTCTTTTATGAAGATTATCCACGTATGCATTCCATCTATTTTCATTCTCACCATCTATCCCCAGTCTATCTGACCTCATCCAACCCTACTGCCATGTATTTGTGGCCTCCTGATTGGAAATTTGACTGAGAGTGTATATACCATTTGTTTGTCCTAAAATATGTACTCGACTGCTAGAGTACAAAGCTTAGGTATCTGAAATGGATGATTGAATTTGAGTGTGGTAAATGGATCAACAAGACTGAATGAGAAAGGGAGAGGCCAGTCAGCTAACTGTAGATTAGAGATATTCCATTGGGAAAGGAGTCAAAACTTGAATATCAATGGTTTATAGCGAATAACTGGCTAGATAACCTTCTAATAACTCTGAGGCAAGGTAAGCATAATAAAATTGCATAAGGTGATGAATGACTCCTTGAAATGAAGAAACAACATACTACACAAGAGGCATCTATCAAGGATGACTCTCTAACACAACTTTAAAAGAATTAACTTAAAGAATGATTATAAATAGAGCATCCAACAGTGACGAATTCTGAAAACAACCATGTACACATAACAATTATAATCATAATGGAGAGGAGAACCAAAAAGATGAATTCCTTCACCAAACTACAAACTATATCGACAGATAGAACATTCCTAGATCAAAGTCGTTAAGACGACAAATCATCTTATTATAGTTTTTTTTAATTCCAGTAAAACTAATTGCATTACTAATGGAAGAAACTTTAGACAAGGAAGGCATTTATGAAGAGAAAGGAATTGTGGTTAAATATATTGTGGAAGAAGGTGAATTGATGAAAGAGAATGAGGAAAAAACCAAAGAGATGGATGTTGTTGAAGCTAAGGCACATAGGACTCCAGATTCTTGATCTCCTCAGAGTGATTCCCCTAGCATTTCTAGGTCAGTCTTCCTTTCTCCTTTTATTTAAATGATCAGTGAATGTCATGGAAGTGTTATTAAGGTCTATCATTTTGTTTCTGATATTATCTTGGAATTATTCGGTATATATATTATTTCATATAGCTTGGTGTTGTATAATTGTATGCTATGCACTTTATTGTATTGTTAATTTAATAAATGGAATTTTCTCTCCAAGGAGTCCCAGTAGGAGCCCTCATAAGAGTTTGATAAAAATACCTAGAAGAATCTTGAGAAGAGGCCCTAGAAGGAGATTTAGCAGGAGCCAAAGTGAGAGTCCTAGGAGAATCTCAAGAAGGAGCCTGAGTAGAAGTCCCAGAAGGGTATTGAGTAGAATCTCTTGAATGAGTTTAAGCACGAGCCTAAGTGTGATTACTCACAGGGTTGTAAGCAGAAGCCCAAGTTGCAGGGCTTTAAGTATGAGCCCAAGTGTGATTGCTCGCAGGCCTTTAAGTGGGAGTACATGAAGGAGTTTGAGTAGGAATTCACGACAAAACCTAGCTCAAAGTCCTTTGAAAAGTCGAAGCATGCCTCCAAGAAGAAGGTTGTCAAGAGGATCAAGTCGTAGTCTTTTTGGTGATAAGAGTACACTTCCACATCCTAATCAAAGTCAGACTGCTGTAAGAATTCCTATCCCAGAGGGCACACCTAAACGTGTGAAAAGAGGTCATGGATTCATCCAACATTACTCTTATGCTTGAGGTTATCGTACAACATCTCCAGATCTCTCTCCCCTAAGGTCTCATCGCCTCAGTGAAAGGAACATTCCTGAAAGGGACAGGTTTGTATGCATTCATAAAGCCTCATCAAATTTCCAAAGTTGGAAGGAATTTCTAATAGAATAATTTTATTTTTCTGTGGTAGATATTCAAGTTATAGGAGTTATCTAGAGCACTCGCCACCAAGACATTACAGAAACCCACCAAGAGGCAGGATTCCTCCAAGGTTAGAAAGCATTATTTTTGTTGCAGTGCTTGAACAAATATGTCCTGAATATGATTTTAGCAACCGCTTTTATAATATTTTTGTCAAGGATATAGCTTGTTTCGTTATTATATGCATTTTTCTTAAACAAGGCATTGTCTCGGAGTTATGTTCACCATAAATATTTGACCTCTTAAGATGCTTTCTTTAACGCATGTACATGAGGATCAGGAATCGAAGCATGATTTATATCCTTGTAACTTATTGAAACCAGAGAAGAAATCAAAGTATCAGCAGCAGTCGCAGTCCTGTAGATGAGCGCCCTATCCTAATTGTAGTTTGTTAATTATATATGATTCTATTCCTTCTCCCAGTTTTTCAAATCATGCCTGGTTTTATAAAGAAAAAGATAAAAAGACATCCTCATCCTATACTCTATGGCCCTGTGAATATGCTTATATCCAATGTTGTTGGGGATCATGTAGATATCTCAATGCAAGCACTGCAACATCACCCTGGGAAGCGAATAAACATTATGAATTGGCATCACAATATATCCTAACCATTTTTCGTTATGGATACTCATTAGCTTGATGAAAGAAGGAACTTTGGTCATCCCATGGTGGATAGAATCCATGTGAAGCACCAACTATTGGGTTGATCATCCTCTTTTGATTCTCCTTATTGATCCACTTATACATGGCTCTAGGATGATCATGCATATCTATTATATCCTTGGGGCCCTTAGAATCCACACTAAGATAATTGTTGTTAATAGGTCTCATATAGTGGTAAACTTACGATTGCTAGGGAATAGTGATTTTTGCAATCCCATTAATCCAATTTCTTGAGTTTTGTTTAAAATTCCTAGAAAATGTTTCTGGATTTCATAACCTACTTGATCATATATTGTGAACTTATACAATCTATCATCCTTTTCCGACCATTAGATACTCAAAGTTGTGTATTGATCCTTTTTACCATTATAGAGGACTTTGTAAGTTAGGTTCCCAAATTCTTAAAGGGTGCTAGCTCAATGGAAGAGTGCCTGCCTTACAAGCAGGAGGTTGGTGGTTCGATTCCTCCATGCCCAAATGATATTATAATATCGGTTAAAAATAACTAAATTAGTAACTAACAAATAAGAGATAAGTGACCAAACACTGATAGATAAGTGACCAAACAAAATGACCAAAATTTGTATATAAAATTACTAAAAGCGAATAAATTAGTGACCAAAATCAATAGATGTGAAACTAGACATTAAAAAGGATGCAACACATGGCGCTAATGATGAAGTCAAACATGGTGTTGATATGGCATCAAAATAAGACGTGAAACTAAGAATTAGAAATGATGCAACACATGGCACTAATGAGCAAGCCAAACATGACATTGATATGGTAGCAAAATAAGACGTTACTTTGGATGCAAAACATGGTGCTACATAGGAAGAAAAATATGGTGCAACAATAGAAGAAATATTTGGCGTCATTTTGGTAGCAAAACACAACGCAAAAAAGGAAGCAAAAATTGGTGCAAATTTGGAAGTGAAATTTGACACATATTTGGAAGTAAAACATGGTGCAAAATGGGATGCTAAAGTGGTAGCAAAAATGGATGCAATATTGGATGTTAATTTGGATGCTAACATGATGTTATTAAGGATGCAAATATGGCACTAAAAAGGATGTCATTTAAGAAGAAAAAGCAGACACTCGCTAGGAAGCAAAATATGAAGTTATTTAAAAAGCAAACCTCGGCGTTGTTTAGGAAGCAAAGTTGGAAGCTATTACGGAAGAAAAAAATAGGCGCTATTTTGGACGTCATAAAGGATGCTATCTAGGAAGAAAAAAAGACGTTTTTTGAGATGCTTTAAGTTTTGTTCATGACGCATCCCATTTAGCTTCTAGTTTGACCACTCAATGTATAAAAAAATTACACTAAATGGGACACTAATTCCAAGATTTGTTGTAGTGATAGGGTAGTGAGGTCTGGAAGAGACCTGAGGAGGGGGGTGGGAGGGTAAAAAGGCAGGGTTGTTAGGGATTTTAGGGAATAATTATGACTGTTTTAGGGCCTTTTAGGGAAATTTTGAGATTTTTTCAATTTTTGTATTTTTAGGCTTCCCTATAATTTTTCCTTTAGGTTTTTAGCCTTTAGGGATTTAGAGGCCATGGACAATTTGTAGGGAATGTGGCCAAAATTTTAGGGAGGCTCGAAAGTTTTAAAAAAATAATTTTTTTATTTTTAGGGTTTCTAACATAAAATTGCAGACCTAAATTTAACCTAAAACTAATCCAAAAATAAACCTAGAACTAGGTTTTTTAGAAGAGAAAAGGAGTGAAAACCAAGGGAACTAACCCTAGCAAAAATACCTACTACAACCTAGGGCATATAGGGAGGTTGGATAATCTAGAGAGGAAGCGTTCCTAGGTCAAGCAACTAGCCTAGAAAAAACTAAGGAGAAACCCTAGGGTACTCCCACAAAGAGACGTGCCTTAGCTTACTAAGGTGACAATAATGAAAGGTAATGGCCTATACTAGGAAAAAGTATAGCACTAGGGATACCACTAAGACATGAATGTGCACATCCACCAACATTCAAACAAAAAGGTGAGAAACTTAACATCTTTGTGCTCGTGTTCATCCAACAATTCAAAGCATCACCAAAAGTAGAGAACTTCACGAAAGAATTACCAGAAAAAACTTGCATTAGCCCAAAAAGACTTCCTCAAGAGGAGCACATCCATCCAAAGAGCCCTAGAAGGGGTAAAACAAGTGCATAGTGTATTATCCCATAAGTCTTGTCTTAAAATGAAAGTGAGGAAGTTTATTTATATGATTTCACACTCACTTTTTAAAAAAGATTCAGGCCTACATGCCTTAAAATAAGTCAACTTGAAATTATAAAATGTCAACTAAAAATCAAAAGAAAATAATAAAATATGGCCTAATGTAGGCTCAAGGTAGGCTGCCTGGGGTATTTGTACCCACAGGTGCCAAAATTGCTCAAATAAATGAATCACTCTGAATGAAAGGCTAGAGTGAGCTGGAGGGAGGGAATTGTACCCCATATAACCCCTAGAATGTTGTAAAATCCCTCAACGTCGTCCTCAAAGCATGAAAATTCCTATAATGGAGGGTGGATTTCCTCTGAGGAGATAAGACCAAGGATAGAAGGTGACCACTGACTGAAGGGCCAGGAGGGTGTCCAAAGTGGTTGCGATGAAGACGAGTCTCTCATAGCTGAAGTAGAGGCCACCAAAGCTCATAAATAGGATATGGATCCATGTGACCCAGTGGTCAACCCTTAAGAGCCCTAGACACCAACCCTGAGGTTAAAAACCCCATCAAAAGGCACTCAGCAGTAGTATTAATGAGCCATGCCTACCATTGCTCGATAAACACCCCTCCTAGTAAAACAAATGGCCCTCTCTCCATGGGGTACACCTAAAGGTGCGTTGGGTACAGGTGCAACATAACAGGAGGTAGCTGAAAATTGAATCTCCATTTAGAATTTTGATGTTTTTTGCATGTTCTTTATGAGGATGTGTTTTAACCTTGATGAAGCTTTCATCAAGTAATGATGAACCTGTGGATATATAAAAATAAAAAAATTAGTGATTTCATCCTTAGAGATAGTTCCATAAACTGGTACATTATGGACCCAAAGTAATATGTGCTCATGTTCATTTCCACTTTGTTGGAATTCAGTTGTGAAGACACAGTCCAACACTTTTCCAAATAACCTGTCATTTTTTAATATTAAAGGTTTCAATAATGTTACTTTGTGCCTATAGTAACGACTACAAAGCACTGGGTGTCTTCTAATCAATGAGTTAGCAGATTCTTCTGTAGAATTGCCCAACAGTTTTCCCAAATGTTTTTTTCAATTTGTTGCGATACATTGAACAAAGGGCTCCATAGATGTTCAACACTTGAAAAGGTTATGAAAATTGTGGGAGGACCAAGTTGTCGAATCATTGCAAAGAAGTCCTTGTTCATGTTTTCAAAGTAGTCAGGTGATGTTCTTATTGCCTTTAATGAACGATAGCCAATTGTAGATTTAAGAATTTTTCCAAGGTTGTTTTTTGACTTAACATTCGTTTCCAACAATTGGTTTCCTTTAATCTTTCCTATATGAATTGATATCCAAGTAGTGATAGAGACTTGTTTTATAATTATTTTAACCTCCTTCAAGAAAGTATTTGTGCCATGTGTTTCGAAGTTTGTACTTTCATGTTGGAGCTCCCATTGTGCTACTTGTCGATAATAAAATTGTTCCAAAATGTCTTCATGTCAATTGGATCCATAAAAATGAATAGGGAAATTTAATTCTTATGAATACTTATCTTGGAAAAATCCCAATGGTTAAAAATTCTTGGAATGCACAATTTCTATGATTCTATTGTTCAAATCATCTATCAGATGAGTTTCTCCATAACCATGTATCAATGTTTCAAATATTGGTTCCAAGTACATTTCATTTTCAATTGCATTAGTTGTGGAAATTGAACCCAAGTGATAGAACAATTGCACTCACAAAATTGCTAATCAAACATGCAAATTTACACACAAAGGAGACGGAAATTGGATCATAACACTAATATGTATTGAATAAGTGTACAATAGCCAGCCTTATGAAGTCATAGGATGCAGCAATATATAATTACATGAGATATTTGAATGCATAAGGATTCCATTCGAAATAGTCAAAAGGTAGGCTTACTAAATCTAGTCAAATCCCCCATAGGTGCATAAAGTTGTTTCCAAATCTACCTAGAGGATCACGAATTGGAAAAGTCAAGTAGAAAAGCTAATAAGTGATGGAAAGACAAATCATACATGCTTTTATTAGGAGAAAATAATGGAGGATGATGAGGGAAAAAAACAAGTCAACTACACCTAGTCTTACTTTCCCTTTTGCCATAAATCTCAATAAAGCAGGCAACTTAGCAGAAAAAGTAGATATGCACTAGGGAGGGTCTGGAATAAAGCAGATATGATAAATATGGATTCCAGGAGGTTTCCCAGGTGCTCCATGACTCAATTTTATCAAGTTTGAATTCTAGGACATATGGAATACAACTTGCATAGAGTGGAATATTAAAAACTAGGAAAATAGGACAAAATTGGATTAATTAATGTCTAAGGTAGCTAACTATGGATTGATTATTCTAACACCCCCCCTTAGGCATGAATTTATGAGTAAATATAAGAAAACTATAGGGCCTAGAAACAAGGCTTAGTCACCCTTTACATACTGCATGTCCATTTATCCAAGGAAAGAGGCAAAAACCTAGTGGAAAAATCCTCCCTTAAACACGGACAGTAAAACAAAATTTAAAAATCTTGTCATCAATCATGCTTCACAGCATGATCAACAATCCCCAGCAATGATTTGATATTTTTGAATGTCTTCTCACAAAAAACTTTGGTTAAGATGTCTTCTTACTTGTTCTGAAGATGCAGAGAAGAGTAGGTGAATGGTGCCATCATGCACAAGCTATCTGATGTAGTGCATATGGATCTCAATGTGTTTGGTTCTCTGTCCCTGAACTAGATCATTGCATATTCGAATGGTACTCTAATTATTACAATAGATAATAGTTGAAAACTCTTATTCAAATCCTCACTCACCAAGGATCCCCTGCAACCATAAACATTGAGTTGCTGCATTTACAACTCCTCAATACTCTGCTTCTGTAGATGAGAGTGCTATGGCACTCTGTTTCTTTCTTGACTAGCTAATTGGTCCTTCAGCAAGCATGAACACATATCTTGATGTTGACTTTCAATTTGTGTTGTCACCTTCCCAATCACTGTCAGTAAACCCAATCAAATCAAGATCAGATTTAGCTTTGTAGAAGATCCCATGAGTTCTTGTTCCTTGAACAAAGTTAAGGATCCTTTTGACTGCTCTCCAATGAATCTCATGAGGCTGATCCATGTATCTTGAAGCCACACTTACTGCATAATAAGTATCAGGTCGAGTGTGTGTAAGGTAAAGAAAACACCCAATCCACTGCCTATACAGTGTATTATTTACCATAGGAGAAGATCCTGCTTCTTCAAGCTTAACTCCTGAAAGGAAAGGAGTCTTGCTTGGCTTGCAATATTTCATGTTGAACTTGTTTAGAAAATCTAAAGCATACTTGGACTGATGTACTTTTATTCCATGTTGGGATTGATCAATTTTGAGACCCAAGAATTGGCTCAACAACCCCAAATCAGTCATAGAAAATGCATGGTTCATTGCATCCTTCAAGGAGGCAATCTCTTTCTTTGAACTTCCTGTAATCAAAAGGTCATCCACATTCAAGACAATAATCATCAAAGAACCATGAATCAGCTTCAAATAAACATTAGGATCATACTTGCATCAAACAAAACTCAATGACAGCAGAAAGTCATCAATCTTGGCATACCAAGCCCTAGGGGCTTGCTTAAGCCCATACAATGATTTCTTTAGCCTGCACACAAAAGATGGATTAGTAACAAAACCTTGAGGTTTCTTCATGTAAATATATTCAGTGAGATCTCCATTCAGGAAAGCACACTTCACATCCATGTGATGTACCTCCCACTACTTTGAAGCTGCAATGGCTAAGGCTAGCCTGATGGAGTCCATCTTTGCCACTGGTGCAAAGGTTTCATTATAGTCAATACCATGTACCTTTGAGTAGCCCTTGGATACCAATCTTGCCTTATATTTAAAAGGTGAACCATCAGCAGCAAACTTAGTTTTGAAAACCCACTTACATTGAACTACCTTCCTCCCTAGGGGAAGATCAACCAGTTCCCAAGTGGTGTTCTTTTGGAGTGAGCCGAATTCTTCTTTCATGGATGTTTTCCATATTGGATCATGTGCTTCATATTAATATGTATTTGGTTCTGATTCAACCATTATATAGTACTTCTCTGCAAACAAAGGTTCTTTCATACACAGGGCACTCTCAAACTGAGATCTAGTCCTCCTAGGATCACTAGGATTTCCAGCTAGTTCCCCAGCTGCATGAATGGTATTTGCTGCCCATTTTGGTCTTGTAGGACTGTCCAGATCTGAAATTAAATAATCATTATCATACATATCATAATCAGCAAACTCATTTGTCTCTTCACTTACATTCAATGGTTTTGGTGGTGAAGAAGACTCTCCAACTTCAACTGCTGCTAAAGGCTCTTCTTGGAACTGAACACTCCTTTCAATGAAGGATTTGTTTGTGCTAAAGTTGATCAGCTTTTACCATTTTGAATCTTTAGAGTACCCAACAAATATACAATCTTGGCTTTGGGGCTGCAAAGCCTTCCTCTTTTCTGTTGGAATTCTAGCCCAAGCCTTTGAGCCAAAAATCCTGAAATGGGTCACATCTGGCTTGTGCCCACTCCAAGCTTTGAAAGGAGTCATACCATCAAGCTGTTTATGAGGCACCCTATTCTAGATATAGGATGCACATTTTATATCCTAGGCCCAAAACTTTGGTGGCAAAGTCTTAGCCTCCATCATACAGGTTGACATCTCCTTCAGTGATCTGTTCTTTCTCTCAGCAACACCATTTTGCTGTGGTGTGCAATGGATTGAATGCTGCATATGAATACCTACATCTTCACAATATTGAATGAACTCAGAATTGACATACTCACCACCATTGTCAGATCTGAGGATCTTGAGTCTCCTCCTAGACTAGTTTTCAACCAAAGCCTTAAAGACTTTGAAGAGGCCAAAAACTTCAGACTTATGTTTCAGGAAGTAAACCCAACAATACCTGGAAAATTAATCTATGAAGGTCAATGCATATTTGGCTTGACTCATTGACATATGAGGAAATGGACCAGCAACATCACTGTGGATCAACTCAAGAGCTGCAGAGGTTCTCTCATGACTAGCTCTCTCAAATTTATGCTCTGGGTGTTTTCCTAGGATACAACCTTGACAGACTCCCTTGGAAAACTTAATCTTTGGTAACCCTATGACCATTTATTTTTCACTTAGATCAAAAATATACTTATAGTTAAGATGGCCAAATCTTTCATGCCAAAGCTTGCTTGCCTCATTAACATGATTCAAAAGAGCAGAGGGGTTTGAGTAGGGTAGAAAATGTGAAAACATGTATACCTTCGAAGTGTGATCTACAACTCCTTTTGCAATGAATTTACCATTCGAGAAATCTATGATCTCAACATCATCAAGGGAGAATATGACCTTCTTTGTAGACCTTGTGTGGGTCACTTGATACACTGACAAGAAGTTAGAGGCAAGACCTGGAATATATAATACATTACTGAACTTACCATGGTCAATATCAATCCTTCCTTTCCCCAAACTGTCAGTGAGAGAGTCATCTCCCAGCACTATTGGTGGACCTTTCGACATGTCAAGAGAGGAGAATGCCTCCTTGGTCGAAACCATATGTCTTGAAGCTCCAGAGTCTATGATGAAGCTAGGTGAGCTTGATGTGCCAGCAACCAAAGCATGTACTCTCTCTCTGTCCTCTGAATTCGATCCTACTTCCCTCTTCTTTGAGCAATCAGGAAGGGAGATATTATTATTCTCTAGAAGTTGGGTCAACATGTCAATTTGATTCTTCATGCAGGAGCTTTCAGGATGATAGCCCTTACTGCAGTATGTGCACTTGCTCATTTCTCCTTTGTTGTTCTTCTTCTGGAAGTTCTTCTTGGAGCCTTAGGGATCCTCTTGAGACTTGTTCTTGTCTCTCTTTTGCTTAGGTGGCTTCTTAGATTTCTTCTTGCCTTTTGAATCCACCCTCGAATCTCCAGCAACCAAAGCTTGGTCTTTGGAAGGTTTGATGGTGCCCATCATCACCAATTTATCTTGTTCTTGTGTGAGAGATTCCATGAACTCTGCAAGATTAGGCATATTCCAGGCTCAAGCTGTCAACTCGGTGTCATGGAAGGTCAAAACAAACACTGAGAAGTCAGGGCCAAGCTTCAAGAGTATGGCCAAAACTAGTTTCTCTTCCTTCTTTTCAATTCCACACTGTTTTAGCTACAAAACAAGAGCTTTAAACTTGGAAAAGTAGATTTGCAAGGATTTGAAGTTGTTGGGACTCAAAGAGATCAATTCGTTCTTGATTTTATGTCCTCTCATCTCATCTATCTTACCAAAAATATATACAAGCTTCTCCCATACTTCATTAGGTGATGTGAATCCATCAAGGTGGAAGAGGAGGTCCCTGGATATGCTCAGACACAGAAGACCATAAGCCTCATCCCTCCTGTTGTGCCATTGAATTTTTTATGTAGTTGCATTGGGCTCTACCTCAATTTCCATAGTCACCCTATAGAGACCCTTCGCTCTCAAAAGTATCTCCATCTCTGCTGTCCATTCAAAGAAATTAAATGGAGTCAAGATGATCTTCTGAGATTGATCCATAGCTCTGAACTGTGCCCTTCAACCAGCATAATGTGCTCCTAGTCAAGATGTCAGACCTGCAATAGAAATATGGAAGGATATAAATAGATCTAGAAAGGCTCTGATAACATATGGAAATTGAACCCAAGTGATAGAACAATTGCACTCGCNAACATGCAAATTTACACACAAAGGAGACTGAAATTGGAGCATAACACTAATCTGTATTGAATAAGTGTACAATATCCAACCTTATGAAGTCATAGGCTGTAGCAATATATAATTACATGAGAGATTCGAATGCATAAGGATTCCATTTGAAATAGTCAAAAAGTAGGCTTACTAAATCTAGTCAAATCCCCCATCGGTGCAGAAAGCAGTTTCCAAATCTACCTAGAGGCTCATGAATTGGCAAATTCAAGTAGGAAAGCTAATAAGTGATGGAAAGACAACTCATACATGATTTTATTAGGATAAAAGAATGGAGGATTATGAGGGAAAAAAACAAGTCAACTACACCTAGTCTTACTTTCCCTTTCGCCATAAATCTCAATAAAGCAGGAAACTTAGCGGAAAAATAAGATATGCGCTAGGGAGGATCTGGAATAAAAAAGATATGCTAAATACAGATTCCAGGAGGTTTCCCAAGTGCTCCATGATACAGTTTTAGCAATTTTGACTTCTAGGACATGTGGAAGACAACTTTCATAGAATGGAATATTGGAAAATAGACAAATAAGACAAAAATGGATTAATTAATGTCTAAGGTAGCTAACTATGGGTTGATTATTCTAACATTAGTTGCTTGCATGTTTGACAATGTATTTGATTGTTGTTCAATTGTCACTTTAATGAACATTTCCTCCTAGTTATTATCACTAACAATGCCCTTAGTTTTGTAAAGCTTGGTTTTGCAAAGGTCATTTAGAGCACTCATGACAATGTTTGGATGAACATTTCTAGATAAAAGGGAATTTTTGTATTCTAATTTTCATTTAAACATCACTGTAACTGTCATGACATCATTTAAATTTCTAGGAGATGTTGTTTGAATCTTATCTAAATTTGTGGGCACATTGATAATTGTTCCAGTGATCCCAACTTGGGCTCTTATTTGAACAAGTTTCCTTATCTATACAAACGTTATTCTTGGAAAAACAAGTCATTCCTCCAAAGGAGTCAACATAGAGACAGATGGAAATGCGTTATTGTGCCAAATCCTTGTAAGAGATACAAGCATTGGAAAATGTCCATTGGCATTTTTTTTGAAAAATTTGCAAATTTTCTAATGCAAGGAGAGAGATTTGTCTTCTTCCATAGTTGCAAATGATACTAAAGCCTATATAGTCTTAGTTTCAATAACACGGATATCTTTTCTAAAATGCAAGCGTCGAAAGACAAAACATACATAGATTGGTGTATTTTGAATAAGATTCAAGTATGCAATAGTTGTATGTTTTCTTTTTGAAAGTGGTTTTCATTGATTCCAAATGAAGAATAGTCAACACATGTGAGCATGATCAAATTAGAAGTAATGGGCCTTGAAGCCAGTCTGAAGAAGTATATACTAATTCTTAAACACTGCCAAGCTCTCAAAATTTTGGAAAGAAAAGAATGTCCAATCTCAACAGATTGGAGCATCCTTAACTTATGGATATGGTCAAATCAATAAATAATAATACCCATAAGTTGCAATTACAAGTAATCCAAGGCATCATCAACATTCATGTTCTAAGCAAATTGTTGAATTGTCGAAGTCATGATTAGTAGCATTTATATGTTGGGTTTTGTAGTCCAAAGTAGTATCCATTTGTATTCCCTTTAATATATATAAAATAAATCTTTGGGATAAGTCAAGATTTCAAGTAAGTCGGCCTACAAAATATTGTAAACAAAGTAAATTTTGTCAAGTCTCATAGGTCAGTCTAGGCAACTGAAAATAGGGTCAATCCATGTATAAATGAGAGGCTCATTGTATTCATTATATAGGTGATGATGGGTGGAGAGTCTAAGTCTTAGTAAGAAGCAAAAGGTTTCTATCTTGTTCAAGGATGAGTCTCGGGTCAAGGAGTAGAAGCGTAGGATGAGGGTCAAGGGTATCTACAACAACAAAAGAATATTTTCAGGCTATTGGTCAGTGTTTCCTCCACGAGGATACAAATATAAAGTGTGGAGGATGCAACTCTTTTGATAATATGAAGGGGGTAGATCAAGAATAAAACTCATGAAGGTTAGGTGTGCTTAAGTTATAGGGATGGAATCTATTGATACATTGTGATAATGCAGATTTGAAGTATTCTAAGAATTGTGAAGAAAAATTGAGATGAGTTTGATTGGCTTGTAAACATCTGCATGAGGATTAACGAGCATCAAATTTATGGGAATTCTTGACTATAGTACTTGAGGAAGCAACACAGTTGAAAGAGAAATCATCTTAAACATGGGATACGATGAAATAGAAGAAAAAAATAGACTAGAAGAGATCGGAGGCTAGAAGATATTTGTGGGAAAATAAATTAGTAGTGGGAAACCTTTTGCTTGTGGGAATAAAAATTAGCAGTGGAAAAACATTGCTCGTGGGCACAAAAATTAGCAACAATGTGAAACCATTTCTTGTGGGAATAGAATTAACATTAGGAAACTACTATTTGTGGGCAGAGGAATTAAGAGTAGGCAACTATTGATCGAGGGAAGAAGAGCAACTGTGATTGCCACCAATAGTGGTTGACCAAAAGATAGAGATGATCACCAATATGATGCAATCTATTAAGGTTATCAATATACATTACTAAATTTATACATACATCTTGAGTCTACTTGTGTACTATATGTTGATGCATTCTCATTGATGGTCACTAGCATAGAATGGTTAATAAATACTATATGTCAGTGAATGCATAAATATGCCAACAATGCTATAATTTTTGGAGAAGGATAATGAAACGTATGCCAACAACGCTACAATTTTTAACTTCTCCCAAAGTCCCAACATTTTATTATTCCATGTGCACCAACATTCACCTCAGGAAAACATGGGGACACTCCTAAATGGTAATGCATGTTAACCATCTACATATTTTGCATATTATCTTGCAACATGAGAAATTTAAAGAGATCAGTTTATACATCCACTATTAACATTCAAATATTATTCAAATTCTTTATTTTTTCATTTAGGTTTCAGATGTCACATAGATACAGAGTGTAACACAGTTCTACATAAAATATGGAAACTTGAGAAAAAAAACATGCAAAGAAGGCTCCCACTTCCCAATTAAATCACCAAAACATTTTACTAGTAAGTTTTAATAACATCTATATCCATAAATATTTGTTAATATCATATAGTTAAAAAAATAATTATTTGATAAAAAATAATTATTCTTCATTTTATTTATTGATACACAAAATAACTAATTTCTTCCTTGATGATATTCTTTTGTATTATTACATTCAAAACATTCTTATTCAATTTATTTGTTGATATCACAAAAGAAAAAAACATGTAATACATATATTCCATTTGAATTCTGCAGGCCTGATGATCCTATGCTTCATTGAATTTTACTCTCTGCAACTCAAAATCTAAGTAATCTATGTGTGAAAAGCTTGCAATTCCATCCTATTAAACCACTAGTTTTCATGTATTTGACCTCTATATTGAATGAGTTGTATACCAGATTTGTATGAAGGGATTGAGTCTAATGTTTAATGTTGTTGGGGAAACATTTTTTATGTTGTTTATGGTCTCTATATTTCATGTCTTGATCTGAACCATTAACTCTACTTTTCATATGTTAAATCGAGCTAGTTATGCAATTTTCCTTTATAAGCAATTTCCTTCAAAATGATCATATGAATGTTGCACGTTATAATCCGTTTGCAGAGCTATTAACCATGTGTAATGACAACCCTTGATGTCTAGTATTAATCCCCATACTATATTCACAAAGTTGGGAGGGTTTTCCTTGATTTGGGAAGCCAATTTGGCCCACACCCTAGGGGGGAATTTGACGACAAATTCCTAGGAAATTTGCACTTTCTGTCATTAGCCCCAAACAAAGTTACATAATCCTAAAGTATAATAAAAAGGGTATATATTTCATCTTGGGATGTACTAAGACTCACCAAACCATTTCATTTCATATTCGGGACCATTTGGACTCAGTTGGAACCCCCCATAGTCATGACTAGTTAAGCTCGAATTTGCCCAAACTATGCTTTTCTCCAAAAAATTCAAGCATGGTTCTTATAAACTCCTATATGGAATTTTCCTTTCATGTAGGTCTACCAAATCCCATTGTCATTTTTCTAATTGGATTCAATTTAATCACCCATAGCTATAATCCTATTTTTCAACTTTAACTGCTTCTTGAAAATGTATATGTGATCCAGATTTATGTGTGAATGAAATGAAAGAACATATATAGAATCATAATCACAGACATTTCAAAAACATAACAGAGATACAGTAAACACATATTCTATTAAATGGCAGAAATAGAACAGACTGTAATACAATATCTAGAATGGTGGTAGCTATCTTTGAGAAAAGATGTGATTGCTACACTCATCTGTGCAAAGCTGAATACAAAATGAGGCCAAAGGGGCCTATTTATAATAATAATGAGAGTGAGAACCCCAAAATTCCAAAATGTAACCCTAGAATATGAACCGTCATAAAGTTTGCGGCCCCAAGGTGGTAAGTTGAACAATCAACTTCCTGGGGTCATAACTTTTGCATACGATCTTTGATATGGGCGTTCGATAGCTCGTTGGAAAGGTCTATCTAATATTTATAACTTTCAATTGGCCAAATGCATGCCAATGATACCCATTTGGCCCCTGAATCACCAAAAAATGTCATTTATGGCCTCAAAACAACTCTGAAAGTTTAGGACCCGAAAAACCGTAGAAAAATAACTAGGAAACTGCCACAATGGACAATTGTTTTGAGCTAGTGGAATAGGTGGGTAGCCACCGATCTCCATTTGTATCAATAATCCCTCCTTAGGATGCAATGGTCTCCATTGCATTGAATCCCGTATCATATATCAAACTATGTGTTAAGTTGATCTCCTGGTGTGACATTTGTTGAAGTGAAAAGGCTTCTTTTCTTTGGCATCCCGAGAGGGTTGTAATTGCTATGTGGATGTTTTTTTTTGGAGGAGCACCTTGAATGCATGGCCTTGCATCGTAGAGGTACTTGGATGGATGAGGAAATAATGAATCTATTTTCTTTTTGTGTCTGATGAGTAGAGACACCTTGTGCAGAGGCTGTGGAGGTCTTTGTGATCTTATGTTCTCCTTCAAACACAATTGTGAAGAGGAATAATTTTTTGATGTGGGAGCTTATCTTCCTACCTTGCGATACTGTGTTAGGTGCAATGATCTCTAGTATTTGATAGAGTTTTCCTCCCAAAGTAACAATGACGCTGCGAGGCCATGACTCATATACAACATGACGCTTCCACATATATGGTTGTCCTAAAAGAACATCACAGACTTCAAGTGCGTCCACATCACACAGTACCTCATCTTTGAAAGGCTTGATGCCATATGGTAGGAGTCATTGATGAGTAATGTGGATACCTCATCCTTGGCTTAGCCAACTGATTTTGTACGGTTGCGAGTGTGGTGTTGTCGAAAGCTCCAATCTCTTGACGACTTTTGCTAAGATCGGGTTCTTTTGGCTTCAATTGTCAACAACAAAATGTAGAGGCATTCCCTTCACCCACATTTGCGAGTTGAAGAGGCACTCCTCTACCTCTGACTCTTTAGGATCCTCTAGTTGAATATGTGCGGTAGCAACAGTGACAGTGGGGCCTACATCAATGATCTGCCTCCCATTATCCGTGGTTGTGGCATTGGGTTCAAAATCGAAATCAGGATATGATTCTGAAGATTTGATCTTGACCACTAATGACTGCTTTGAGCAACATTCATCAGTGTTTTGCCAAGGGATCGTATGAAATTCACACCACTTCCCGGTGTCCTTCTTTGTCCTTCCATCCCCCTTCTTTGCTTGTGATGGGGACTGGTTGTCCTTTCCTTTTCCTGTGTTCTGTAGGCCAGGGTTTCCCTTTCCTTGCTTCTACGGTGGATTCATAGGTCCAAAGTCTCACTTGTTCTTTTGTCAAAATTTCTCCTTGATTTTGACAGTATACCGATAGGAGGATCCAAGTGAAGAGATGTCAAGGAAGTCCATCTCAGTTAGGATGTACTGATGTAGACCATTGCGATATTTCAGAATCAGGTGTTGCTCGGAGTCCTTGACAGCCAACTTTGTGTGCAAGGTATTAAAGTTGTTGGTGTACTCCGACACCGTCTGGTACCCTTCTTGACGTAGAATGGTTCATTTTGTGTACTGGTCATCATAGTTTCCCACAGGGTAATACTGTTCCCTGATAGCATCTATGAAAGAGGCTCAAGTGGGATTTGTTTCAAACATTCCAAATTCGTCAGTTGACATTTTCTCACAATAAGTACCCCACCAATTTTGGACATGGGGGACTTCCTTAAGGAGTGCAAAGGTGATCTTTTCCCTATCGGAAAATTGTGGACAGAGAAATACCCTTCTAAAACATTCAACCAATTATCTAGTGCATCTACATCAATCTTTCTTTCAAATAAAGGAATATCAAAGTTAACTTGTACCTTAAATCGATTTGTATCCCAGAACCGACTGCTCGTTGAAGATGCACTTGTTCCTGCCGGCATTCGTAGAAGGATTTGGCTAAAATTATCAATCATCTCATTCCTCTATCACTTGAGGGATTCCTCAAGCAGTGACTTGATAGGATCTCCTGCTCCATCATCTCTCTTTTCTTCTGCCATGGGAGGTCATTTGGGATGGCAAGAATGGTCAAGTGAAACTAGTTCGAGACCAAACTCTCTATACTCGGACCTCATTGGGGACATGCGTCGAGAAAAAAACAAAGAGCAGATTGCTCTAATACCACTGATCCGGATTTATGTGTGAACATAATGAAAGAACATATATAGAATCATAATCACAGACATTTTACAAAGATAACATAGATAAAGTAAACACATATTCTATTAAATGGCAGAAATAGAACAGACTGTAATACAATAGCTAGAATGGTGGTAGCTATCTCTGAGAAGAGATGTGACTGCTACGCTCATCTGTGCAAAGTAGAATACAAAATGAGGCCAAATGGGCCTATTTATAATAAGAATGAGGGTGAGAACCCCAAAAGTCCAAAACATAACCCTAGAAGATGAACCGTCATAATGTTTGCGGCCCCAAGGTTGTAAGTTGAACAGTCAACTTCCCGGGGTCATAACTTTTGCATACGATCTATGATTTGGACATTCGATAGCTGGTTGGAAAGTTCTATATAATATTTACAAATTTTTAACAACCATATGCATGTCAATGGCATTCATTTCTCCCTACAATCACCAAAAAACACCATTTAGGGCCTCAAAACAGCTTCGGGAGTTTAGGACCCGAAAAACCATAGAAAAATAACTAGGAAACTGCCACAATGGACAATTATTTTGAGAAAGTGGAATAGGTGGGTGGCCACTGATCTCCATCTGGATCAATATGATTACATGAAAAGAAGACAAAAACTCACTCTAGACTTAGAACTTCTTCTCCTAGATCATAAATTTCTGTTAAGCTTCTTGCTTTTGTGATTTATTACTTAGAATTCTAGATCTTAATGTAGCTAATGTAGAATTAGATTCAATACTTACTTGATAATTAGAAGAAGAATGATATCCATGACTGTAATGGTCCACCTTGCTCAAGGTTTCTTGATGTTCTCACCATTGTTGAGTTGTCTCTTGGAGTGTTTCTTAATGGAGTGCTTAGTATTGGTACTTGTACTTGACGTCCTCCCTGTACTCCTTGTTTTTCTGCTTCATATTTTGCTTGAGGTATTATTGCTCTAACTATAATTGACTCATCAACACTACCATCCCAATCTTCTTCTTCCTTGAATTCAACATCCATGCTAACAATTACTTTCTTTGTGATTGGATTGTACAATTTGTACGCTTTTGATTGCTAGGTATACCAACAAAAATGCACTTTTTGCTTCTATCATCTATTTTCCTTCTTGTTTTAGCTTCTACATGTGAATATGCCACACATCCAAAGATTCTTGAGCCACAATAAAATCCCCTCCCCCCCCCTCCAAGCCTCTAATGGAATTCTATCCTTGGATACTTTTGTAGGACATATATTCAAAATACACACTGAGCATCCCACTTCCTCTCCCCAATATTCATTTGACAGATTCATTTCCTTTAACATGCTTCTTGTCATTTCCATTATAGTCTCGTTATTCAATTTATCAATGCAATTTTGTTGAGGTGTATATCTTGTAGTGAACATTTGTTTGATTCCATGCGATTTGCAAAAAAAATAGAATTTATTTTGAATTATATCCTCCACCTCTGTCTAATCTTAGTACATTAATGTCTTGCCCAGTTTGGTTTTCAACCATTGCTTTGAATTCTTTAAACATTAAAAAGGCATTGGAATTATTCTTGAGTACATAAACCCAATTTTTTGTTGAAATCATCTATGAAGATCAAAACATAAAGACTTCCTCCAATTGATGGAGTTTGCACTGGTCCACATATATCAGTGTAACCAATCTCTAGGGAGGTCCTTCTATCTAAGAGGCCTCGACTAGAAATCTTTCCCTTTTCCAAAATACACCCTCACATGAGTTGGTTGACTTCTCACCATTTGTTTCTTGTGCAACAAATCCAAACCTCCAAAATGAAGGTGTCCATACTCAGTGTTACCAGACCCGCCAAAGGCTTGTCAAGTCTGGCGAGTGCATGAGTCTGCTGTGAAATGAGTACTCGACAAAAAATCACCTAGAAATCTCACTACTTTCCAAACTCGACCAAACTCGCTAGACTCACCAAACTTGGCCAAACTCACCAGAAATGGTAATATTAAATTTTTGAAGTAAAAGTGGTATTTATCCTTATCTTTCATTTTTGTGAGAATTTAGATCTACAGCAAGATCTAGGAACCTTAGAGAAACTTACAAATCGAATTAGATGCAAAACCAGCAAAAACCCATTAAAAGAGAACAATTTTACACATGCAATGTGAACTTAAACATGTTATTATTTGACTGTCTAACCTATAAATATGTTAGTAACAAGTTTATATTACATATGAAGTGGTTCGTGAGGCTTGGGAAGCCCAAAATGACTATACATGTGAAATTGGCCAAATCGGCCTCAATCCCCCCTAGGTGGGCCAAACTCGCTCCAAGTTAGCCCAAATGGCCATGAATTGTTGTGTGGATGTGGCTGTTATAGCGGATTTTACCATACCAGGTGAATCACACTAGTATGGCCTTCCCCTATCCCTCTGTAGACTCCTTAGACCCCTTGGACCATTTTTTGTCCTTTGATGTTTCCTAGACCATCCCTAAAAACCTGTGAAAATTTCTAAACGCGACTTTTAAACCCTTAATTGCGTATATACATGGGTTTTACCTCTAAAACCGTGTACATCAGGATGTGTACAAAATCCAAATCCTTTTGGAGTTTTCCTTGACATGGATCCGACTCACTTGTCTCATGGCCTTCCACATGCCTTGAGATCGCTCAGAATCGACCTTTCATTACCCCATTGAAAAGCTATATAAGGAACCCTTTGGATACATTGAAGGCATAAGAGAATTGAGAGCAAAGAAACTATAGTCCATTGTTGCTGGAACTTGTGCTTGAGTCTGCATCCCTTTGTCCCTTGGAGCACTTTGGTGTTCTTCCCAAGCTTGCCCTTTTCATGTGAGCTTACTATCGAGAGATGGAGGATTGAGGTGGTGGAGGCCCAAGTGGGGGATTTAGTTTCTCCAATTTGCAGACGTGTCGACAGAGGTTGTATTCATTGTAATCTCTGATTTTATATTAATAGAAATATCTTTTCCTGTCCAATAATGTATGTTTGAATGAATATTTTATCCATGGATGATTTCAAATCCTTATACGTTGTTGATTATATATGTTAGAGTAGATCTAACACCAATATATATAGTATGCTTGTCTTGTTTACTTATTCTTGAGGAAGTGATTCATCAATTCAAGCTGAAGTTGGAAAGCTCAATACGGATCTACTTCAATCGTCCGGAATAAGGTACGAGTTAGATATTTGATTTCTCTTGCATATTGGAAAGGATTGATTTCTGGATTCAAGCTATCTATTTTGGTACCCCAAGCCATAGGAATTTCTCTCCGTAAAATAATTAACGACTCTGCTGGGGAGTTCCTAGTAGTTGTCCTTTAGGGGTTTTCTATCGGCATTCAATGACTTTGAATTGCTCTTTTTTATTTGTTTCTATGTCGGGTCTGGGGGCATGTTTGCCTAGTAGTGTCTGATTGGTGTGAAGTTTGTCTCAGCATGTCTATTTGCCTTTGTTTTTATGCACTTTTCTTCCTGTACGCGATTTTTTAACTCACAGTCATGTATATACGCGGTTTTCACTGATATATCCGTGTACACACGCGAGTTTACTCCGAATAGTCACGTATGCCCTTAGTTTTTCCTTATAGAGAAAGATTGATTGTTGCTAGGTGAATTTTGATAATTGTTAAGTCTCCTTTGACACTGCTAGAGTCTATATACACCTCTGTTTCTAACCAGAGACATTTTTTTTAGGGTAAATTTCCTTTTTTGAAGAATGTTCTTGTCATTGAGTTTTCGATTTTTTGTTTTGGGATTAGTGCATTAGATTTATTTTACCTTAGTACTTTTCTTGAGTGCTGCATGATTGTGCTTGCAGAGTCTGGGGGTTGTAGAATCATTCTTTTGCTTTAGTATCTCATTTTTATTTCAAAATATCCAAAAATATTTGATTATCATTATGCATTACATCTTGCATTTTGCATGGTACTTGCACTAGATTTGCTTTGAAGTATTAGTCAAGATTTCATATAGGAACGATTGCACTTATTATTTGAAGAAATTTTTTGCATTTCACATAGTAGCATACCCTGTTTTCATTGGACACAATGCATTTTCATTGATTGTTAGGTGTGCATTTTGCTTCATGTTGCGTCATAACACCATTGGTTGCACGGTCATCTACCCTTTTTGAGTAACAAAGCCAATTAAAATCAACGCTTAATTAAAATGAATTACACTATTTTATTTGATAGGGTTCACCAACAAGATTAGGTTTTAGGGTCTTGGAATAGTTCATTGTGAGTAAATTCTCCAATACCACTAAACAACAACATGTATGTTTCTGTCCAGGTGAGAGTGTGAAATTCCTTGGTATAATTGGTGTTTCTTAGGATCCTCCTCTCAAAAGGAAGTTAAGCATGAGACAGTGTGAGCGGTTATTGATTGGGATGACCCCTAGTCATAACTGAGTAGCAGCGGAGATATTTCCAAGATTGTATTCGTATCTGGGGGTCTTTCGAGAGTTTCAAGCTTTGCTACCCTGCCCATACGGTCAATCCCGCCTACGACTATCTGCCTGAGCATTAATTATATTAAGGTGACCTTAGTTGCCTTACCTAGGTTATCGAGGGGGCACTTTGCAGGGGTTATTCTGCGGGTGTCCTGGCCAGGTTGGGGTTGGACAGCACAGTCGCTTTACACATTGAAGCTGAGGACCACAATAAATGGTTACATACCTCCACTTGTTGTGTTTGGCAGTCTCAAGCCTCTCCTAGGCGAGACATACATGCTTCATTCGAGAGCTCACTTATCCTGCCCTTGATTGCTTGTGTTTGGCTTTAGATTTTATTGGTGTATGCTCTGTGCACATTAGCTTGCTTAAGGTTTGCGTAATTAGAGAGTCTTTTATATTTTTGAGTCATTGTGGATTCGAGTCCAGCTCCTCACCGTTCTTGTCATTTAGTAGGAATTTCGCCTTCTACCTCTCCTCCTCCTTTGGGACAGAGAAACAGGCGGTCCAGGCAAACTACTTCACACATTGATTCACACATGATGGGAGATCGTGAAGATGGTATTCCTGAGCTTTCTTCTCCACTTCGAGTGGATGACGGGGAGTTTACTCCTACCTATGATCCTTCACTTGATATGCCTGTACTTTCTGAGTTAGGTCCTATAATTTCTGAGTTAGGTCCTATAATTTCTGAGATAGGTACTTTTCATGATAGGCCTACTTACTCTAGCTATGATCCCCCATTCACGCATCACTGGTATGGAATGCCAGAGGATGAGACTCAGTATGAACCCGCGAGCACTAGTTATGGTAGTTATGGTATGTCTGATATTCCCACACATGATTTGACATTTAATGTTGAGTCGGAGTTTGAACCTAACATTATTCCTGGGGGCACTCCCATTCCTTACCATGCAGAGAGGTTTGGGACCACGAGTCATATTGCACCTTCCATCCTGGCGGTGGAAGCTACATCAAATATTCCTCCTAAAACTAGGGTTAGTGATCCTATTAGATACTAGAGCATCACACGAGTGACTATAGGGAACACCATGTATATTATCTCATAGATCCCTTCATCCTCGGTTCCTTGTTCTTTGAATGTCATTCCTCCACCTCATTCACGTGGTCCTTCAGGCCGAAACGTCGCTACAAGTCATGTCCGTACTACTGCTACTCGCACAGTTGTGTCTCAAGTTCAAGTACCTCCTATTGTTTCGAGGGGTTGTATTCCTACTTCTGGAGGTCATGTCATGACTTCCGGAACCCACATTCCTACTTACGGAGTGTCTCATGGGACATCTCATGGGATGTCTTATGGAGCTTATTATGGGATGCAGTATGGACATGATTATTCACCTCATGGGTACGGGTATCAACAACCTGCTTGCTCTCCTAATTATGGCTTTGTAGCCCCACATAGTCAAGGTACACCACATTATGGTGTTTCCATGCCACCCTACACGGGTCAAACGGGAGGAGGGCACTATAGCCAAGGCCATGGTGGTTACGCTAATCAGACCTATGTGAACCCACACTATCAGGGAGTGGCGCATCGACCTACTCATCCTAGGCTCCCTTTCCTCACAACATTAAATCTTCCTGACTTGTCGAGGTTGACAAACGATCATATATCTCATGACCCATCTTGGCTAGCTGTCCCTACTAAGCTTCCCTCGGACATACCCAAATTCGAGGGAAAACCTGGAGAGGATTGGAGCGAACATGTTACAACGTTTCACCTATGGTGCTCTTCAAATTCCTTACATGAAGATTCGATCCGTTTAAGGCCGTTTCAATGCACACTTGCATGGCCTGCCGCGAAATGGTATATAGAGTTACCTAGGGGGGCATTCGCTTTGTTGGATGACCTAGCGATGAATTTTCTCAACCACTTCTAGCTACCAGTGCGTTATGACGTTGGTACGTAACTCTTGTCGACATTTCAGCAGGATAAAGCCACACATATGTCGGACCATATCCAAGAGTGGCGTAGACGAAAGAGGTTGATTAAAGCCTTTATACCGCCGAAATTCCCCCTCAAATGGTTCCTTAAGTCATTATTGCCTTATATAGCGAAGGATGTTTCTACATCCGGAGTGAAAAATGAGGAACAAGCCATTTTTAGGGCGTAGGAACTGGATTTGATTTACGCTCAAACCGGTTTGTTATATGAGATCATTCCCAATGCTCCGTGTTCTAGTTTCGACCCCAAAGTTAAACTTGGACCGCATGCCGATGGAATTGTTGGTTGTGCGAGTGCTAAACTTGTGGATTCGGTTGTGAAACAGGTCAGTTAATTGTCAATCAACCAATCCACTTCAGTACAAGCCACGGCTTCATCTCAACCCACCCAAACGGTGAGTGTGCTTTCGGTGCAATCGTCGGACCAAAAGGGTAACCAGCAACCCGGAAGGAATAGAAATAAGGGTAAGAACAATCATAAGGGTGGGAATAGGAATGAAAATGCTAATACTAATGACAAGAACACCCGTAATGCTGGGGGGGAAAAGAAATCTAAATGTAAGGTTAAATTTCCTTGCAAGTTATGCAAGGAGGATCACTTCACTTACTTGTGCCCTCGTATTGATGAAGCCTCGAGATTCTTAGCGTAGGGACCAGCTGTGCTAACCAACCCTTTACCTCACAATCAAAACATGAACTAGAGGACCCATGATCAATCTGGTGGTGATCAAGGTCCGCCGGAGGCTAGTGGTCATGGTTGCATCAACATGGTGCGTGCTATGAAGGTTGTGACCTGTGCGAAGGACTATGGTTCGTCACAACCCAACCCAGGAAAGGAACCTGATCCACTAAGGACTCCTTTGCTTATTGAAAAACTTGTGGATAAACCTGAAGTTGCACCTCGCTTTCCTAAGGGAGTCCTTAAGCGTTCGAGGCACAATCCTAATTCCTGAGCCACCCAGAACTATTCTATTGCCGAGGATTTGGGCAACACTCCTTGTGCGATGTCTGCACTAGAAGTACTTCAGAGTTGTCCTTCGCAAAGGAAGGCTTTGCTTTCTGCCCTTGGTGTGAATGATGATAATTCTTCCTCTGTGATTAAATTTGAAACCGCGGGACATCAACCTCGCTTGCCTTACTATGTGTCTCTTTTAATTCATGTAGAATGTCTTAACATGACCGTCAAGCACACTGTGATTGACTAAGGCGTTGCTGCTTCTGTGATTTCTTTATCATGTTGGAAGGGTTTAGGTTACCCTAAGTTGTCTAAATCCAGTACTATGTTGACTGCTTTTGATGGGAGATCATTTAGGCCGCATGGGATCCTTCCTTCCCTTAAGGTCCATTTGGGAGGAAAGACCGTTGCGATAGAGGTTGAGGTGGTTGATGCAGCCCTTGACTATAATCTCTTGCTGGGTAGGAATTGGATGTACAGTATGCAAGCCGTAGCTTCTTCTCTATTTCGTGTTATATGCTTTCCATTTAATGGGAAGATAGTAACGATTGATCAAAATTCATTCAAGAATCCGTCGGTTACCGCATCTTCGGGAGCTTCGATCTCGATTGTTGATCACTCTCAGCCGGCAACTGGGAGTGTGGGTGTGGGCATGTATCCATCCCTTATGGGAACCTTTAGTTGTCCTACACCTATCCTTATGATAGGGTCTAGTTCTGGTGAGGCTTCGACATCTGTGAGATCGGTGTATTTTCACACGAGTCATATGGAAGATCCTTGGATTCTTCCTACACCGAATCCTTCGAGTGATCCCATCGTGACGGACATGCCATTTCCTGCAACTATGGTAGCTTATCAAGCTAATCTTGGATGTGTTGCAGAGCCTAGTCATTCCTCTTCGCGGACGGAGGAGTAGGACCCATATGTGTTGCCTGCATGGGCAATTCAGTCTTCTCATGTGCATGATTGCCTTGATAGTATTTTTCCTTCAGACAAAGCGATTATTGAGGCCATGTCAGGGGTTGAGCCACCTTGGGTAGAGTTGCATCATAGATCTTATTTTCTTCCTGAGCTTGACCGCTTGGAGCGTGGGTACTTTAGTGAGGTTCTTAGTGAAAGAATTGGTAGTCCCATGGTTCCATTAAGCTCTCCTGGTCCGATGGATGATGGGAACATGGAAAATATATCTCCTACCATTCCTATCAATATCTCTCGTGATCTTGGCAGGATTGAGAATGTCTATATTGGGGCAGAATTTTCCCATGCTGAGATTCAAGAATACACCAAGCTGTTTAAATAATTTTGTGATATCTTTGCTTGGTCTTATGATGAAATGCTAGGAATCAACCCTCACATTGTTGAACATGATATTAAAACTTATCCCAATGCTAATCCTGTTCAACAATGGTTGCATGCAGTGAATCCTAGGAAAGCACCTGCGATTAAGGCAGAGATAGAAAAACTATTGAAAGTCGGTTTTATCTATCTCGTTCCCTTGATGGAGTGGGTTTCAAATCCTGTTCTAGTAGATAAGAAGTAGGGAGCAATCCATATATGCATTGATTTTTGTGACTTGAATCGTTCTTGTCCTAAAGACAATTTCCCCACACCATTTATTGATCAAATATTGGATGAGTGTGCGGGTAGTGAGGTTTTTTCCTTTATGGACAGATTTTTCGGATACAATCAGATACAAATTAAACCTGAGGACCAATAGAAGACCACCTTTATTTGTCCTTAGGGAACCTTTGCATATCGGAAGATGCCTTTTGGCCTTAAGAATGCTGGAGCCACGTTTCAGCGGGCTATGACCTTGATCTTCCATGATCTTGAATCGATTATCAAAGTAGTTTTGGATGACCTTACTACTCATTCTCGTATGAGAATGCGTCATTCCTATCATTTGAGATTAGTATTCGAAAGGTGCTGCCATTATTTGGTCAGGTTAAATCCTCACAAGTGCATCTTTTGTGTGAAGTCTGGTCGCTTATTAGGGTTCATTGTTTCCAAGGAGGGTATAAGAGTCGACCCTTTGAAGGTAGAGGCAATACTTCAATTGTCTCCCCCGAAGAACATTAGACATCTTCAATGTTTGCAAGGCATGGAAAAATTCTTACGGAGATTCATTGTCAACTTTGCCAATTTGACTAGAGGCTTTATGCATCTATTGAAAAAGGACACCACATTTTGTTGGGATGATCGAGCCCAGGAGTCCTTTGATGCGATTAAACGAGCCCTAGCATTGGCCCTAGTGATTAGTCCCCCAGACTATAGCCGTGATTTTCTACTTTATGTGGCCACGTCCATGGAGACGATTGGTATGGTTTTGGTTCAAGAGGATGACGAGCTCCAAGAGCATGTCATATACTATCTGAGCCGAAATCTTATTGACGCGGAGATCCGTTATTTCCATGTTGAGAAGCTTTCCTTAGCTACCATACATGCGGTTCAATGGTTGAGACATTATATTCTCCTTCTCCAGACCTTGGTTGTATCCCATGTCAATATGTTTCAATTCATCCTCACTCGAAGGATGATTGGGGGAAAGTATAATAAATGGATTGTCATCTTGCAAGAATTTGACCTCGAGTTTGTTTTCGCAAAATCGAAGAAATTGTTAATTTTTGTGGAGCTTATATCGAATTTCCCAAGCAAAGCCGAGGAGATGGTTTATGAAGATACATTTATCGATGAGCACATCTTCTTAATCTCAAATTTGGACCCATGGTATGGGGATATTATTATATATTTACAAACATTGAAGGTCCCCACTCACCTCTCACGGGATGAAAGACGATGATTACGTCACGTATCCAAGAATTACCTCATAGTGGATAACACCTTATACCATCGTGGGGTAGATTCCATTTTACGTTGTTGTTTAACTCATGAGGAGGCTGAGCTTGTGCTGAATGATTGCCACGGAGGGGCGTGTGGTGGTCATTTATCTAGGCTTTCTACAGCCCAAAAAATCTTAAGAGTGGATTATTTTTGGTCGTCGATCTTTAAAGATTATGTAGATGCGGTCAAGAAATGCCACCCTTGCCAGGTGTTTGCATGGAATATGTGCTTACGACCTGCCCCATTACATCCCATCATCACCGCCGATCCCTTCACTAAGTGGGGGCTTGATTTCATGGATTGCAACCCAGCTTCGGCTAGGGGTCATCATCATATCATAGTGGTTGTTGACTACTTCATGAAATGGGCTAAGGCTATGCCTACAATTAAATCCAACGGTGAGACAGCTGCGCACTTTGTATTCAACCATATTATTACTTGGTTCAGTATTCCGAAAGAGCTTGTCACCGACCATGGCTTGCACTTTCAGAATCGTATGATGGAAGAGTTGGCATCGAAGTTAGGATATAAGCAGGAGAATTCCTCCTCTTATTACCCTCAAGTGAATGGACAGGTAGAAGCAGTGAACAAAGAACTCAAATCCATTCTCCAACGAACCATCATACAAAGCAAGACAAATTGGCACATTATGTTATATCCTACTTTGTGGGCTTATAGAACCACTGTTAAGACTGCCACGGGGTTTTCTCCATATCAGCTTGTACATGGAGTGGAGTCGGTATTGTCAGTTGAGTGTGAGATTCCTTCTTTGAAGCTAGCCATAGAGCTCTTACCAAACACTTCCCCGTTGGAGGAGCATTTGGTCCACCTAGAGCAACTTGATGAGCAGCACCGAGATGCCTTGGTGGCTCTAGAAGTAAATAAGCATCGCATTAAGGTCCAGTATGATAAGTCTGTCTGTCCAAGGAGGTTTAGTGAGGGAGACTTGGCCCTTTTTTGGGATCAACCGAAAGAACCCTTGGGGGCAGGAAAGTTTAACCCCATGTGCCATGGTCCTTACGTCGTTAAACGTGTGTTAGAGAAGGGTGTTTATGAATTAGTGGATTATGAGGGAACGACCTTAGCGGATCCTATACTTGGGCTCTATCTCAAAAAGTACTATGCATGATTTTAATCCAAGGCTGACTATTGTATATTATTGTACAGTTTTGCATAGGTAGGTCTTTTTCTTATGGTGATCGGGTTTGTGATTAGTTTCTATTTATTTTGGCAGATGTCAATGGAATCTTCCACCTTCATAGGATTCGCGGATGGTGCGATTCGTCACACTCAACACTCAGCCTCTGCTGTTTGGGTGATTTATACTCCTATGGGTCGGTTATTGTCTTCAGGAGGCATATGTTTATGGCCCTGTTCGAACAATGTTGTTGAATATAGTGTCGTTATTGAGCTTCTGCGGGATGCCATTTCACATGGTGTTCTCTCTCTTGAGGTACGACTTGATTCGGAGTTAGTAGTGTCACAGCTTAATGGTTTGTACCATATTAGAGATCTGACATTATTAAGAAGATTCTTACATGTGATATTGTTAGAATGACAATTTGACAATATAACATACATACATGTTCCAAGAATTAATAATCAAGTTGCTGACTCAAATGCTAACTACATGTTAGATTGCCATTTGTTTCATAGACAATAAGCTCATCACAAACATAAATTTTTACACATGTAAATAAGTAAATTGATCATCATAAAAGTTTTTATAAACATCCAAAATGTGCTAATACATAGTGTCATAATACAAAAATGGGGCTCTCGAGCCGCCAAACTATAAATACATGGTAGTACAAAATGTATCACTCCCAGGTATCTAATCCTGTGGAGGAGGAGGGGGATTGTGATCGTGGAATGTCACCATGCCTCTAGCTAGTTGTTGAAATAACCGCACCCATGCTCGTGGTACACCCACCACCTAGCGCTGCATGGCCTTAGGAAAGTCCTCGAATTGCGCCATGGGTACCCTGTGTGTCAGTCTCACGAAGTTGGTATGAATGCTTTGGAGCGTCTGCTCCGCATCCACACCCGTGATGTCGTCTCCTCTTCCCCTCCATCTATGACAAGGGAAGCCTTCAGGCTGTCGTGGTCTTACATATGCATGCATATGGTAGATGTCACTATGTATTGTCACCCAAAAACATGTCTTTTGATTCCATATAATCATAAAACACAAAAAAATTAAATAACTCAAAATTTTTAAAAAGAGGGTCGAGGTTCATTACCAATGTCACTGTATGCCAATCTTGGTGGTAGCGGCATGTCAAGGTCTCCCCAAAAGTCTATCCCCGCATAGGGGTAATCATCGATGGAAACTATATGTTGTCGCCATCATAGAAAGAAATCAGCTGGATAGGGGTTGGACACCCTACCTCCACCCAGTCTGCGCATCGCATCTGCCCAATGCCGTTGGGTCATATCTCGAACCCCATGTAGAGGAACATCAACTCTAGGGATCAATCTCGGGACACGCTCGAAGAGGAACGTGCTCAGTATGTTGCTGAAATCGAAGTTTCGCACCCTTCCCATCTTGTAGTCATTGAGCTGTTGTTTCATGTTGCTCAACAATGTCGTACTCCAATCATAAACTGTGGGCTGCATGCACTCCACGGCATAGAACATCAATGGCCGCGAGGCCTGGTGGAGTGAGGCTAGCCCCGCTATCCTGCCCAGTGCCAGTAGAATGGCCTTTAGGCCTAGCACCTATATGGAGTTAGTTGGGATTTGACTCCCCACCTTCTCTGTGTCTGGATAACAGTACACCGTAATGTATTCATCTATAGTCAGGCCACCTTCGGGCCCGCGAGAGCATAGGTTCACCACTTCCCCTCGTCGGGAAAGTCCAGTAATAAAGTATATGTCCTCCAATTCTATGGTGAGGGACATCCTATCTATCTGGAATGACTCTGACTCTAGATCCCAGTAGTCTACTAGCATCTACAATAGTCTTGGTTTGGCCCATATACCACCAAGACACCAAAACTTGTAGAGCCCGCATGACCGCAAAGCTTGTTGAGCCATTAGATCTGCCATTACTGCCCCTTCTACATCACTGTGCTCATGTTCTCTCCATTCTAGAACCATCCTGCACATAAAATTTGAGTTTGATCCATTAAAATACTTTAAAATCATTGAGCGCAGCCACATACGCGACTGTTTGCTAAACAGTCGCATATGTACGCTACTTTGAGGGAATTTTCTGCGTATATCCAGCCCTATACGCGGAAAAACCCTCGATTTCTGTGTGGGCCGTGGCGCACATTTAAGACGGGCCTAGAATCCTAAATACACCATGGAAATTGATAAAATTTGCATTAAAATGAAAGAGCAGAGCATGGGTAAGTACCTGGAAAAAATGGTAGTGAATTCCGCCGGCTGGATCTCCTGGAATTCGTTGTTGAAGTTCTGAGCCCAATTGGGTAAAAATTTCAAATGTTATATAATGTTTTGAAATTTTTACTATTTATAGAAATTTTTCAAATTTTTGAAAATTTTACCCCATTTTCTATAGTTTGGACCGTTTCTAATCCTTTTTTACCGTTTTTGGACTAATTTATGATGTAGAAGACCATTTTGAGCGTCGTTTCGACCGTTGCTTTGACCCGTTCGTGCCCGTTACCGGTATGATGTTTAAACTGGCATATAGGTTAGGATCATCTCCGATTGCATTTTGCATGACCTTATGACCATTTCATTATACCCTTAGGTATGAACCCATTCTATTATGTCACGGAACCTTCTTGTTGTTTTAGAAGTGACATGATGTGAATGGTAGAGCTTGACCTTACATGGGTACCCTAGTTAGCTCCTTATTTGCATTTGGTGCCCATGTCGACATTTTTTCCCTTAGGGTGTGGGAGTCCGTTGTATAGTACTACCATGACATTTCGCAAGAGCCTCATACTCCTCTTGATATTTTGCTGGCCTATGTCCCTCAGGGCTCCCTTATGTCAAGTTGTAATTACATTATCATGAGCTTTTCCTGCCTTATTGAGCCTTACGTCGGCTTCCCTGACATTGAGTTTCAGCCATGCTACCCGAGTTTGTCTCATGTCTAGCCATGTAGAGCCATCTTTTATATCCTTTGCAATTTGGTTCCCTATTTTACCAGGAGGGGAATTTCCCTCGAGTGTCGCAATCCTACACATGTATCCTTGCATTGAGCATAGGTATGTTCCACTGATTGGAACTAGTTTGTTTTCCTATATGACACTCGTCTCCTCTTAGTCTGTAACTATAAAGTAGTTTTATTCATTTTGAAGCTTTTTAAATATTTGAAAAAGTCCAAAAAATTTGAGAAAACCAAAAAGCCGGACAATGAAAGATGTTATCTTTGGTAGTTTTCGAATCGTGTCACCTTCGAACAAAGCACTGTATATCACATCCATTTGTTGGGTTTATAGTTTGACTTTAGGAGTTGTACTCATTTATCTGAGTTTATCTCCACTGACTGGTTAAGCTTCCAGTCCCCATGGATCCTCTGTCGATGTATCCTGTGTTGCAAAAATGTCCCAGTTTTGTATATCGAGTCTATGCTGCCTACATTCAGCCACCATTCGTCCTTATGCTCTTATTCGAAGGAAGTTGAAACCTGAGTCGGCCATTCCTTAGTTATCTTCACTTTGCATGTCGACCATTCTCGGTACAGTTACTGGTTCGTGCACCTTATGATCGAGTCCTTCCACATTATATAGCTTTGCTGAGTACCTCGTGTTGGATGATGGGGGATGCCTTAATGCCCTCCTTCCATCGGATTTCATCCCATCGACCTTAGATCATTTATTCTGGGATTGAAATCTAGAGTCGTTTCTGAGTGCCTTGAGACTTGCAGTCATCAGTGGCAGTCACCAATTCTGTTACGGAGAGAAATTCTTATGGCTTGGGGTACCACAATAGACAACTTGACTCCAGAAATCAATCCTTTCCAATATGCAAGAGAAATCAAATATCTAACACTAAAGGATCAAAACTCGTACCTTATTCCGGACGGTTGAAGTAGATCGCCGTTGAGCTTTCCAACTTCATCTTGAATTGATGAATCACTTCCTCAACAATAAGAAAACAAGACAATCATACTATATATATTGGTGTTAGATCTACTCTAGCATATATAATCAACAACATATAAGAATTTGAAATCATCCATGGATAAAATATTCATTCAAACATACATTATTGGATAGGAAAAGATATTTTTATTAATATAAAATCATAGATTACAATGAATACAACCTCTGCCGGCACTTTTTTGAATCGGAGAAACTGAATCCCCCACTTGGGCCTCCACCACCTCAATCCTCCATCTCTCGATAGCAAGCTCACAAGAAAAGGGCAAGCTTGGGAAGAACACCAAAGTGCTCCAAGGGACAAAGGGATGCACACTCAAGCACAAGTTCCGGCAACAATGGACTATAGTTTCTTTGCTCTCAATTCTCTTATGCCTTCAATGTATCCAAAGGGTTCCTTATATATCTTTTCAATGGGGTAATGAAAGGTCGAATCCGAGCGATCTCAAGGCATATGGAAGGCCAGGAGACAAGTGAGTCGGATCCATGTCAAGGAAAACTCCAAAAGGATTTGGATTTTGTACACATCCCAATGTATGCGGTTTTAGAGGTCAAACCCACGTATATACGCAATTAAGGGTTTAAAAGTTGCATATAGCAATTTTCACATGTTTTTAGGGATGGTCTAGGAAACATCAAAGGACAAGAAATGGTCCAAGGGGTCTAAGGAGTCTATAGAGGGACAGGGGAAGGCCATACAAGTGTGATTCACCTGGTGTGGTAAAATCTGCTATAACAGTGGCTAAAGTGACTTGGAGAAATCATGACTCCTTGACATGCATGGGTGTGCAAAATAAGGTGAGTGAGAGGATCTAGGTGGCATTAAATTCTCCAAAACAGTCCAAAATTGGGCAAAATCCACCTCTAGCGCTCATAGTCAACCACAATGTCCACATTCAATGAATGGGAGTGTACCAGCAATGATGAGGATGCACATGTGTAGTTTTGATTGAGACGGAGCTCTCATGTGGGTGTGAATGCCCCAATTTAACTGGTTATTTGCCCAACTAAGCACCCTAAGTCCAAAACCATAGTATATTAATGCACAAATGCAATAAAATTGACTAGGGACTTAGGCTAAGGTACTAAGGGGTTGGATTACTGTTGTAACACCCTCCCTTAACAAAAAACTTAGTACAACTCATAAAATGAAGGAGGCCTTAGCAACAAAGGCTCAAGTCACCTCAATACATAACATAAATTTTATTTGTCCATATGAAGTGAGGAAAAGAAGGAAAACCATATGGGAAAAAACCTTCCCTCAAGAATGGACATGGGGCTAAAACCTACAACAAATAGTAGCAATATCCGTCCATCACTCACTCCAAGCAAATATATCAAGTGAGTGAAGGTATTCTTAGTGAAATTCTTGGTGAAAATGTCGGCAGTTTGATCGGTAGATGGGAAATACTGCAAGGAAATCACTCTGTCGTGCACTAAGCCCCAGATGTAGTGCATATGGATATCAATATGCTTTGTTCTCTGCCTCTGAACTGGATTAGTAGATATCTTGATGGCACTTTGATTTTCCATTCAAATGTTGTTAGGAGAATCAATTGTGACACCAAATTCCCAAGTAATTCCCTACAACCAAACACACTGTGTAGCTACATTAACTGCTGCCCTGTACTCGGCCTCTGCTGAAGAAAGAGAAATGGTATGTTGTTTCTTGCTATACCATCAAATAGGACCTTCAACAAGCCTGAAAAAAAAAACCTGAAATAGTTTTCTGTCAGTGGGATCTCCAACCCAATCCGAATCAGAAAATCCAACTAGTTGAACTGAAAAACTAGCTACATAGTGCACCCCGAAATTCTTTGTTCCCTAGACATACTAGAGGATTATTTTGGCTGCATTCCAATGGAGATCATGTGGTTGGTACATATGTCTTGCTACCACACTTACAACATAAGATAAATCAGGTCTTGTGTGTGTAAGATAGATCAAGCTACCAACTAGCTTCATGTAGAGTGTACAATCTACCAATGGAGAATTGCCAAATTCACCTAATTTAATGCCAGAAAGGAAAGAGAACTTGGATGCCTTACAATCATCCATTTTAAACTTATTTAGCAGGTCTGAAGCATACTTTGGTTCACTCAACATGATGTCCCTTTCAGATTGCTCAATTTCCAAACCCAAAAATTGCCTTAGCAATCCTAGATCGGTCATGGCAAATTCCCTATGTAAAGATGACTTAATTGAACCAATTGAAGTATTGCAGCTCCCTGTAATTATGAGGTCATCAACATACAATACAATAACCTGAAAAATACCATCATGTTGCTGAAAATATACATTTGGATCATATTTTCATCTAATGAAACCAATTGAGAGCAAGAAAGCATCCATTTTTGCATACCAAGCCCTAGGGGCTTGCTTGAGTCCATATAGTGATTTCTTCAACCTACAAACAAGTGAAGGATCCTCTTGGAAACCTTCAGATTGCTGCATGTAGATCCCCTCCTATATCTCACCATGTAAGAATGCACCCTTGACATCCATATGGTGCACTTTCCAACCCTTACTAGCTATAATTGCTAGAACTAGTCTTATGGAATCCATCTTTGCAACTGGTGAAAATGTCTCGGTGTAATCCACACCATGGACTTGAGATTATCCCTTAGCAACTAATATGGCTTTGTATTTCACATCTGAACCATCAACAGCAAGTTTGGTTCGAAATATCCACTTTCATTGGACAAGCTTCCAACACTTACAACATAATATAAATCAGGTCTTGTGTGTGTAAGATAGAGCAAGCTACCAACTAGCTTCCTGTAGAGTGTACAATCTACCAATGGAGAATTGCCAAATTCACCTAATTTAATGCCAGAAAGGAAAGGGAACTTGGATGCCTTACAATCATCCATTTTAAACTTATTTAGCAGGTCTAAAGAATACTTTGGTTGACTCAGCATGATGCCCCTTTCAGATTGCTCAATTTCCAAACCCAAAAATTGCCTTAGCAATCCTAGATCGGTCATGGCAAATTCCCTATGTAAAGATGACTTAATTGAACCAATTAAAGTATTGCAGCTCTCTGTAATTAAGAGGTCATCAACATACAATACAATAACCTGAAAAATACCATCATGTTGCTACAAATATACATTTGGATCGTATTTTCATCTAATGAAACCAATTGAGAGCAAGAAAGCATCCATTTTTGCATACCAAGCCCTGGGGGCTTGCTTGAGTCCATATAGTGATTTCTTCAACCTACAAACAAGTGAAGGACCCTCTTGGAAACCTTCAAGTTTCTACATGTAGATCCCCTCTTGTATCTCACCATGTAAGAATGTACCCTTGACATCCATATGGTGCACTTTCCAACCCTTACTAGCTATAATTGCTAGAACTAGTCTTATGGAATCCATCTTTGCAACTAGTGAAAAGGTCTCGGTGTATTCCACACCATGGACTTGAGAGTAGCCCTTAACAACTAATATGGCTTTGTATTTCACATTTTAACCATCAGCAGCAATTTTGGTTCGAAAGATCCACTTGCATTGGACAAGCTTCCTCTTGGGAGGAAGGGGAACCAATTCCCATGTTTCATTCTCTTGGAGAGAATGGAATTATTCTTCTATTGTTGTTTTCCATCTTGGGTAATGACAAGCTTGCTGATATGACTATGGATCAAATCCAATCAGCATATAACAGTGCTCAACAAGAGCACTTTCACTTTCAAATGAAGCATTGTTAGATTGAGATCTAGTCTTCCTAGGCTCTTGGGGATTGCCAGCCAATTCCCTTGCAGCTTGTATGATGTTTTCAGCCCACTTGGGCCTTGATGGTGACTCATCTACAAAAATGTCATCGACAACCATATCATTATCAGAAATATCAAAAAATATAGAGCATTAATCATCACTTACATCATCAAGTTCTTGAGGAGAAGAGCATTCCCCCGGTGAAGCTCAAAATATGGTATTGGTTCCTCTTCGAATTGCACACTCCTCTCAATGAAAGTATTGAGTGTGGAAGTGTCAAAAGAGTTTGTAACCTTTTGTATCTTTAGCATATCCAACCATGATGCATTCCTTGTTTTTTGGTTGTAAGGCCTTCCTCTTTTCAGAAGGAACTCGAGCCCATGCTCTTGATCCAAAAATCCTAAAATTTGAGACATTTGGTTTATGACCAAACCATGCCTTGTAGGGAGTTTTTCCTTTGACTGATTTGTGGAATGCTCTGTCCTATATATGTGTAGCACAATTAATAGCTTCAGCCCAACTTGGGACTTAGATCCCTTGCTTCAATCATGCATATGTCCATCTCCTTGAGAGATCTATTTTTCCTCTCTGCCACACCATTTTGTTGTGGCATGTAGGGAGTTGAATGTTGTATTTGGATGCCACATTCCTCACAAAGGTGCTGCATATTTTTGTTTAAATACTCCTTCCCATTATTATTCCTAAGGATTTTTATCTTATGCCCACTTTTAATCTCTACTAATGCCTTCCAAATCTTCAATTGCTCAAAAACTTCAGATTTTAATTTAAGGAATTACACCCAACATAATCTCAAGTAGTCATCAATTAATGTGAGTATATACCTTGATCCACCATAGGATGGAGTGGGAAGAGGACCAATCATATCTGAATTTACCAACCCAAGTGGTTGTGCAGCTCTCCTTTCCATCCCCTTCTCATAGTTGCGCTCGGGATGCTTCCCAACTACACACCAAATGCAAGCTCCATTTGATGATTTGATTTGAGGAAGTCTTTCCACCATCTCATCTTTGTGTAGTGCTTGGAGGTATTTGTAGTTCATGTGTCCAAACCTGTAATGCCATAGCTTGGAAGTCTCATTGCCATGTGAGAGGAGCGCTTGGTCACTGGAATTAGGGAGGAAATTCGAAAACTTGTACATCCTCTCATGGTGGTCCGCACACCCACTGCTACAACTTGGTTTGATGAGATTTATGCAATCTCTACCAAGTCTAGAGTGAATGTCTCCCTCTTTGCTTCTCTTGTATGGGTCATTTGATAGACTAACATCAAATTTGCTGCCAAGTATGGTACATATAACACATCACTGAAGTAACCATGCTCCAAATCAATCCTACCAATTCCCTTGGTCTGGATTTCAGAGTCACCTCCCATTCAAACTGTTGGGCAAACATTTGAATGCATGAAGGAGAAGAGCTCTCTGGAGGAAACCATGTGTCTAGAAGCCCCTGACTCAATAATTAAGGATGAGCAATTAGAAGTACCTGCTACCAAGGCATGGCATTTCTCCTTGTTGTTTGAATTGGAGGTGTCATCTTTCTTCCTTGCACCATCTGGGGCAGGGATGTTGTTTTTCTCTAGCAGTTGTGCCATCTGGTCAATGGTTTTCTTCATGTATGAGCTCTCTCGATTCCATCCCTTGTGGCAATAGGTGCATTTAGTTTTCTCTTTCCCTTTCTTGTCCTTCTCCTTGGGAGGATTTGAACTCCCATCACTGGATTTGGGTTTTTCTGATTTCCTCTTCTCTGGTTGCTTCGAATTCTTTGCCTTCTACTTTCCCTTGGAGGCATTCAAAACACCCATGGCCAAGTCTTGATCCTTAGCCTTGATGGTGCCCATTTGGACTAGCTTGTCTTGCTCCTAGGTGAGGGATTCCATGAAGCTAGCTAGACTTGGCATTTTCCATCTTTGAAGTGTCAATTTGCAAAAATGAAAGGTGCTGACAAACACTGAGAATTTTGGCCCCAACTTCGAAAGGATGGACAGTGTCAACTGATCCTCTTTCTTCTCAATCCCACATTGCTTTAGTTGAAGCACAAGAGACATGAAATTGGTGAAGAACTCCTGGATAGTCTCAAAATGTGTTGGGCTCGGGCTGATGAGGTCATTCTCAAGTTGATGTCCTCTCAGTTTATCAGTTTTCCCAAAGAGTGATTCTAGTTTTACCCAGACTTCATTTGGGGTTGTTAAACTATCTATGTGGAACAAAACATCTATTGAGATACTCAAGCATATCAATTCATAAGCTTCATCTAGTATGTTGAAGTACTTGGATTTCTCTACAATAGAGTTTGGCTCCACCTCTGTGCCCATTGTAACTCTGTAGAGACCCTTGGATCTCAATTGAATAATCATTTCTTCCTTCCAATCGAAGAAATTGAAAGGTTTAAGAAAAATGTGGGCTGCTTCCATCTTTTCCTGCACTAATGGTGAAGAATTGTCGAAAGTCCTGCAAAAAACACTCAATTTTATCTAAAATTTCTATAAACAAACATAGCTCAAATGCTCAAGATTGATCTGCAACTCACTAAACTCCACTCATGTAACACACTGGTTTTGACCTCATTGCATTTAAATAAATGATGTAAAAATCATGGTGTGGACCTAGGAAAAAGACCCACCATCGATTTAGTATTTATGTTTCGGCAATTAAGGTGTGGCCGATGGTATTTTCTTTTATTCTAGCTGAACATTATGTTAAATTTTCAATTATAATTAAAACCCACGACCAGCTATGTCCAACACAACTAAATGAGATGGGGGCATGATTTTTCCTAAGGATGAGGGAGTGGGGGATTGGAAGACTGGGGAAATTCGAATTGGGCAGAGCACCAATTCTGGAAAAACGTTTTTAAATTTTCTTGGGCTAGAAAACACCAAAAATGGCCACTTTTCCCTCATGCGGAAGTGTTTCGCCTTCCCTCACGATTGGATTGAACAAAAACGTTTTGGAAACCCAATTCTGCATTTATGCAGCAAAAAGTAAGCAAAAACGATTCTGAGTTTGAACCTTTCATGAATTTCTCATGTCCGGCAATCTGGATCCTTCACATTTTGGGTTTTCCCCATGTGGATTGGTTCTCTTCACGTTTTTCCCCTGTTTGATAGTCATTTTCCCGAATACGATTTCCCATAATTTGATTTTGTGTCTTTCATTTTGAATAACCAACAAACTTTTTCATTTTGGTAATTTGCAGCAATTGGTCTGGCACCGGCAATGTTCAGACATTTGTAAATTTTTGTGCGTGTATGTGATCCCTTGTGTATGCTACGTTTTGATAAATCCCAGGAATAAGATTACTGTGTGTGCATCCACGTTTGGCATCTGAATTGATTGAAGGAATGGCAATAGAGTCTAAAGTTGCTTGATAAACCTAGTGTGTGAAAGAAGCTCACAAACCAATCTAGAGGGTTGGTTTTCTTCTTTACATGCCCTGAATAGAACTGGAAGGGAATGCATGTCCTGAGGGACTGTGTAGCAGAGAAGGGAATGATTCCTTGTGTTGGGTGTGTAATTGTTTAGAAATCAGGCTAGATCCAGTGTGGGTGTTCATAGCTTTGGGGTTGAGCTCACTAGCTTAGCAATCTGTCTTTACACCTCCTTGGCAGCCTGATAAACCCAACTGGAAGGATGGCTTGGCTGGTATCTTGATAAGCACATATGTTGACTTGGTTGTGTCTCATGTGAATTTGGCTAAGTGTAAACCATTGCCTGTGCAAGTCTAATAAACCCAATTGTGTTGGCTTGACTGAATTTTAATTGTGTCCTTGTCTATGGGTGAATTATGTCAGTGTTCCTTATTCCTTGGGGAAGATCATGCTCATCTCGGGGGTAGAAATTTTGCTGAGAGATTAAAGAGCACACTAGCCTATGGTTGGGTGGAACGTTGCAGCGACATAGCTGGTTGCGGGACGAGCTTCTTTCAAAGATAAGTATTCTTGTGTATTTAAGTTCTGCAACTGTATTTGCTTATGAATTATTATGAAATTATGATGAACATGTTGAATGCATGAATGTGTTGAATGGATGATTTGCTTCCATTGTATATATGATGAACATTCCATTATGCATCTGTTTATACTTATGAATGTTTTATTTCAAAGCAATTTTTATATTATGTTCATGGGGCTTAGTTTGCCCGGGTTGTTAGATGTTAGCTGCCTCCTCTCTATTGAGTAAGGGTTGGGGATGTGACAACTCAACTCTGATACCATGTGATAATTTTTATCTACAACAAGATCTAGGAACCTTAAAGAAACTCACATATCAAATTTGATGCAAACTAGCAAAAAACGATTAAAAGAGAACAATTTTACACATGTAATGTGAACTAAAACATGTTATTGTTTGACTGTCTAACCTAGTATATATGTTAGTAACATGTTTATATTACATCTGAAGTGGTTCGTGACGCTTAGGAAGCCCAAAATGACTCTACATGTGAAATTGGCCTCAACCCCTCCTAGGTGGGCCAAACTCGCTCCAAATCGGCCCAAATGACCACGAATTGTTGTGTGGACGTGGCTGAAGTGACTTGGAGAAATCATGACTCCTTAGCATGCATGGGTGTGCAAAATAAGGTGAGTGAGGGGCTCTAGGTGGCATTAAATGCTCCAAAACAGTCCAAAATTGTACAAAACCCACCTCTAGTCAACCACAATGTCCACATTCAATGAATGGGAGCGCACCAACAATGATGATGGCGCACATGTGGAGGTTTGACTGAGCTGGAGCGCTCATGTGGGTGTGAATGTGTTGGGTATATGTTATATTCTTTGCATGTGCATATAGAGGGGAGGTGCACATGTCAGCGCTGCAGCTTAATGATCCCAAAGGCACCTTCATAGATTTTATGGCTATTTATAGATTTTATGGCTATTTTTAGAATTTGTCTAAAAATATGTAACTTAATCCCAGTTAAGTGATTAGAGGATTTTTCTAATCTGGGTCAATGGATTAGGGTATTTGGATGTTCTGGAATACCTATATTTTTTATTGTGAGGATTTTATAATGTAATGAAGAGAAAATAGGAGGGGTGGCTCCAAGGTTTTCTAGTTTTCCCGGTTAAGGGTTTCCAGGGCAAATATCTATGTTTATGTGTGAATGATGTGTTGTGATCCCTATTTTTCTTAAAAGAATCTATATGGTTTGCTTCTCTACATAGGTTTAAAACTTACATGTGGTATCAGAGCTCGATTTTGGCATCAGGGGGACGCATTTGATGCTAAGGGTTCGATGTGGTTGATAGATCTTGGGTCTGTGATAAACCTGGTTTCAGTGGGAGATTTGCAGTGTTGATTTGTGCATTGAAAGAGAATGACAAGCACTTCAAGAATCGAGATCAAGAAATTTAACAGCCAGAATTTTGAGCTATGGAATTCAAAATGGAGGATCTTCTGGTAGATCGGGAACAGTGGATTGTTGTGGATTCGTGTACGAAACCCACTGCAATGTCACAAGATGATTGGGATAAATTAGAAAGAAGGGTGAGGAGTACAATATGATTGTGCTTATCAGAATCTGTGTTGTTGAACGTATCTGGTGAAGATAGTGCAGTAAAGCTATGGGCAAAACTAGGGAGTTTGTATCAATCAAAATCCCTTGTGAACAAGTTGTTTCTGCAAAAGAAGTTGTTTCACTTCAGAGTGAATGAGAATGACACTGTAACAGAGCATTTGAATGTCTACCATACTCCAGTAAGTTAGATAACCTCTGTTGGTATTAAAATGGTTGAAGAAGATAAATGTATTACGTTATTGTGTTCTTTGTCGGATTCCTGGGACAACCTAATTGTTGCAATAGGTAGTTCTAGACAGGCGACCTTAAAATTTGATGAAATTGTATCATCCCTACTATCAAAAGAGATGAGGTGGAAAACCATGGATAATCATAGCATGGATGCCTTGTTTTTGAGAGGTCTCCCCTAGGAGAGAAACAAAAATAAAGGATCTGGGGGGAGATTTAAATCTAAGGGTAGATCTAAATCCCCAGGAAAAGGAATAAGGAAGTGTTGGAAATGTGGTAAAGCTGGGCAATATAAAAAGGATTGCAGATCTAAGAATGTTGAGAAAGAAAAGGGATATGAGGATACCCCTTCCACAAAGGCGAAGAACTCCTCAGAAGAAGGAGGGGATGTGTACCTAGCTTCCACGAGTAATCCTTCAGAACGTGATACATGGCTGATTGACTCAGGTGCGTCATGTCATATGACCCCTCATAGGGAGTGGTTCTGTGAATATGAAAAGTACAATGGAGGAGATGTGTACTTGGGAGATGATTCACCAGCCAGTATCATTGGACGTGGTAGAGTCAAGCTAAAACTTAAGGATGGAAGGATTAGAACTCTGCCTAGAGTGCTACACATTCCAAATCTAGTAAGAAACTTGATATCTGTCAGAAAGAAGGATGTTGTAGGTGTAAAGACTGTGTGGAGATGGTGCTTGCAAAATGGTTTGAGGATCAATGGTATTCATGAGGGGAGATAGGTATGGAACTCTATACAAACTATTGGGAAAAACCATCATTGATGAATGTAACAATTTTGTTGTGCTGGAGGAAGGAGGTAAAGATGACAAAACCCTTACTGTATCAGGAGGAAAGACACTGCTATGGCATCAAATATTGGGGCATATCAGAGAAAAGGGACTTCAAGAATTACAAGGTAAAGGTATGGTTGAAGGTATGACTGATTGCACTCTAGATTTTGATTTTTGTGAACATTGCATTTATGGAAAAAAAATCAAGTAAGATTTGCATCTGGTGCTACAAGAGCAAAGGGAATTCTAGAATTAATACATAGTGATGTGTTTAGACCTGTTCCTGTTCCATCATTAGGAAAATCTGTGTATTATGTTTCATTTATAGATGATTTCTCAAGGAACATATGGATTTATTTCCTTCGAAAGAAATCTGAAGTATTTTCCAAGTTTAAACAATTTAAGGCTCTTGTAGAAAATCAGTCTGAAAAGAAAATAAAGGTGTTGAGGACAGATAATGGTGGAGAGTTCTATGGGAATGAATTCGAGGACTTTTGTAAGAAGTGCGGTATAGCAAGGCAAAATACTACTCCATACACACCTCACCATAATGGATTTGCTGAGAGGATGAATAGGACGTTGATGGAAAAGGAAAGGAGCATGCTAAGAAGTGCCGGGATAGGACAAGAATTCTAGGAAAAAGCAATGGAGACGGCATGTTACTAGGTAAACCGATCACCCACATCAGCATTGATTGATAAAACTCCATAAGAGGTATGGACTTGTAAGAAACCCTCTATTAAGCATCTGAAATTTTTTGGTTGTGATGCTTATGTACATGTTCCAAAGGAGAAAAGGAGCAAGTTGGATAACAAAGCTGAGAAGTGTATTTTGATTGGCTATAAAGAGGCTATGAAATGGTATAAGCTTTGGAATCCTATAACTAATAAGACTATTTACAATCAAGATGTTATGTTTCGAGAGGTCAAAGAAGTCCCCAGACAGGAAGTGAATCCAATGGAAAAGGAACCGGAGAAAATAGAGTTTAAGTTAGAAGGTGAAGAATCTAACTCAATAGAAGAAGCAGAATTAGAAGAAGAAGAACCTCATACTCTAGTTTTGAGGAGATCATCTCGAGAAATAAGGCAACCAGAAAGGTATTCCCCTCCTGATTTTCTCTCTCATTTTGCTATGTATATTACTGATGATGATCCTAGAAATGTGAAGGAAGTTGTTAATTCAAAGTATAGTGATCTCTAGAAAAAGGCCATGGATGAAGAAATGGATTCCTTGGACAAAAATGAAGCTTGGAATCTAGTCCAGTTACTAGCTGGGAGAAAATTCATTGGGAGCAAATGGTTGTTTAAAAAGAAGTTGAATGCAGAAGGTAAAGTGGATAAGTATAAAGCCTGCTTGGTAGCAAAGGGATATTCTCAGGTAGAGGGGATTGATTTTGGTGAAATATTTTCTCCAGATGCAAAATTAACTTCTATTATGTTTCTCCTTTCTATTGCTGTTGCTTTTGATCTTGAAGTAGAGCAGATGGATGTGAAGACAACATTCTTACATGGGGATCTGGAAGAAGAAATATACATGAAACAACTAGAAGGGTTCATAGTAAAGGGAAAGAATGAGTTGGTATGTAAACTAAAGAAGTCCCTTTATGGTCTAAATCAATCTCCAAGGATGTGGTACCAAAATTTTGACACATACATACTTGGATTGGGGTTTGTGAGAAGCAAAGTTGATCACTGTATATATTCCAAACAAGTTGGTGATCACTTCATTAACATAGTTTTGTATGTTGATGACATGTTGTTGATTGGAAACAACAAAGATGTTATAAAGGAGGTGAAGTCTCAACTGTCCTCCAAGTTTGATATGAAAGATCTCGATGCTGCAAACTTCATTCTGGGAATGGAGATAGGAAGAGATCATGCAAACAAAATGATCAGTTTAAATCAAAGAAAATATGTTGAGACGGTACTACAGATATTTAACATGCAGGAAAGTAAGCCAGTTAAGGTTCCTATTCTTGTAGGTGTAAATTTATCTGTAGAGCAGTGTCCCAAGACACAGGAAGAAGAAGAAGACATGTCAGGGGTTCCATATGCCAGTGTAGTTGGTAGTTTGATGTATGCAATGGTCTATACAAGACCAGACATTGCTCATGCAATGGGAGTTTTGAGCAGATATATGTCAAAACCAGGAAAGGAGCATTGGACAGCTATAAAGAGGATCTTCAAATATTTGTGTGGCACCACAGATTATGCAATATTCTACTAAGGAATACCTAGACCAGTCAGAGTAATAAATGTACATGGATTTGTTGATGCATACTAGGATAGAGACCTTCATCATAGAAGATCTACAAGTGGGTATGTGTTTAACCTATTTGGAGGAGCTATCAGTTGGATGAGCAAGAGAAAAGCTGTAGTTGCACTCTCAACTAGAGAAGTTGAATATAAGGCAGCCACTCATGCAAGTAAACAAGATGTGTGGCTACAAAGATTGTGTTCAGGTATTGGGTTTGTACAGAAAGGTATAAGGTTAGATTGTGATAGCCAAAGTGCAATCTTCCTAGCAAAGAACCCTACTTATCATGCTTAGACAAAGCATATTGATGTGAAATATCACTTTGTGAGAGATATGGTTGAAGACAAGAAGATGCTGCTAGAGAAGGTTGACACCGTGAAAAATGTTGCAGACTCATTAACAAAGTCTGTTAGTACAGAGAAGTTCTCTTGGTGTAGAGAATCTATGGGCATCGATGCCCTGAACCTGTGACTTTATGAGTACATGACTCATTTCTATACAAAGGAAACAACAAGTGGGAAAATGTTGGGTATATGTTATATTCTTTGCATGTGCGTATGGAGGGGAGGTGCACATGTTAGCGCTACAGCTCGGTGATCCCAAAGGCACCTTCGATGGAAACAGGCCATAGGCCCTGTTTCCATTCAGAAATGGTCGTTAGGCCATTTTCGATGCGAGCACAGTGTTATACCTAAATCCTGTCCCCATCATGTGATGAGATCCTTAACCCCTATGTTTTCCCTTAATCCCAACACTTGGAGTGGAACTTGCTTTGTTTGTAAATTCTACTTGAAAAAACCTAGCACCGTGCTTACCCTGCGGCTGATGAGCAGTACCTTGTTTAGCACCGCTTATATCCTATTATAGAGAAGAGGTGCCATCGCCTATAGGCTTTTTTCTTAAAGCGGTTCTCACCTAAATTGCTCTGTCATAAGGGAAAAAAATGGGTAAAATGGGAAAAAGAGAAGTTTCTCAAGGTTTCTAGGTCATGAGCCTCGCGTCCTCCCTTATCCCTATCATTATGGGTCAGTTTGAGCTTGATATCCCCCTTGATAGGATCTTAGAACCACCTCACCAACCATTCTCTCAACTATCCCTATCCATTGAGCCTTATAAATACAAGCTCATATCCATAGTTGAGGGGGAGAACTATAGAGGTATTGTTATGTTGTTGAATTGACTACCTGGTCCAAATCATTGGAGAGCGTAGAGAGAAAAGTTGGATCTTATGGGGATGAATTGTTTGTCTCGTGGAGGAGCTTGTCGACACAAAGGCAACGGTTGTAAGCTTCTTCAGACATTCTTAATGCAAAGCTGATTTTCATCCCACATATCTGTTGTTTTGATTTCACATGTATATGTTGCTAGATTCCTTAGTCACTAATATGGATATGTAGATGATTTTCTGGTAGCTTTGATGTGCTTGTATGTTTGACATTTTTGTAGGTACACATGTTCATGATCGAAGCAGTATTCCAAGTGTCTACAACATTCAGGGAAGGTCTTCATCCTTTGTCATTCACTCATTTGTTATGGATCTGAACCATTCAGACTAGAGTAATAGCTTCTGTCCACAGAAGGTGCAATCTTCCTGATAACAAATCTGGTGACTCCGCTGGGGAGAAAAGCAAATTTCAGTTGATATGATCTTCCCCAGTCCTTGAACTCTTGTCTGAATCTAGGCTCCATCTCCAACTCTCTTCAGTCATATCTGCCATCTGACTTAGTGAATTTTGGTTTGAAACTTTCAGATCTATTCATATCTGAACTATTTCAACTTTATATGCTCTTTTTTACTATCAATTCATCAGTGTTTTCCTTGACTTGATCAATTTATAACTTTATTTCTCGTTCTCCTTGTGTTTTGGGTCCATTCAGGGAACCGCACATGCTTTGTTGGCAACGAGCGGTACCACCGCCTGAACCCTATTAGCCATAAGCGGTGCCATTGCTTGAGTCCCTTTATCCAGAAGTGGTGCTTGTCCAGAACCGCTCTATTAAGACCCCTCTAGCGCGGTGCCAGGTAGGCCTTGTTCCAAAACTAGTTTTTTATCTTTTTTTTTTTTTCCAAAAAGTTGAGTTTGTTTGCTTTCATCCCTGCACTGTCAAGCTTGTGTGTTAGAATCTGTATGCTCATGGTTGAAAATTCTATGGTAAAAGATTGGTTTGATTGAAGAATTCAAAAGCTAGATTAGGCTTGTTTATTATTCATTTGCTTTCATGCTTGTTGGTTGTGATTGTGAAAGGAACTTTTTGAAAGCTTAGGTTTCAGTGACTTCTCTTTTCATTTCTTTTATAAATACTGAAAGAAAAACCATTTGCTTATCATCTTAATTTCATTTTCCCATAGAGGACTTTTTTTTGCTTATTAAAAGGAATTTTTTTTTATTGAGATTAGGTCATTATCATTATTGACCATAAGGCATTGGATCTCTGATTAGCCTCACAAGCTTTCAGGTTCTCTTTGTTCTTTTGTCTCTCTTGCATTAGTACTATCTCATCAAAAGAAAAAGTTGTGTAGTTTTAAGTTAGATCTATCTATGTTTTAAGAAAAATAAAAAAATAGAGTGCATATGCATGTAGAGTGCTTGTTGTTTTTCTTTTAGGAAAAAAGGCTCTTACCCCTTTGATTGCTTTCGAAAAGAAAAATGAGTTTGGAATGTGTTGCTTGTGTTTGATTTTGATTTGTTCAAAGTAGTTGTTTGGGAATTTTTGGTTTTCAAAACAAAAAGAAAATAGTCTCTTTCCCTCCCGTAGGTAGGCATACCATGAACGGTAAAGTGAAATATTTGCATCTACATTCTGCATGGTTTTACTTTTTCTGTCAAAATTCCATGCATTCACCTAACCGTCCACTTTAAAATTAATGGTAGTTATAGGCTAAAATTTACATATCAATTTGAGTGATAGGCTAGAGACGTGTTCGGGCATCGTTAAGCGTAGGAGATGTCATTACTCGTCTGCATTACCTCCCGGGACTCGTGCAGTTCTTCCACGTACCGTCATTATATCGAATGGCCTTTCACGTACCCTTGAGGTATATAGAAAGGTACTTCACGTACTCGATTGTATATAGGAAGGCCCCTTGTGAAATTTTATGCATTAGATAGCACTACTACCGATTTGAGCTCCCACGTACCTTGCATATATCGGGAGACCCCACTAGTATACCTTATCTATCTGAGAAAATCCCTTTAGCCATCTTTCTTGGAGCCATACACCGAAAACAACATTTGGGGAGATTACTGCGCACATACCCTTGAGGTATATCGCGAGTGGCACCTTCTTGACAATCCTGGTGAGAGACTTGACTATCTGAACTCCTCCTGTCATTTAAGTTTGCTTGTTTGGCCTATAGCTTGAGTAGGGAAATTTTTGGTGTGTTTTCTAGTTTTGAGACCCTAGGTTAGATAGGAACTATACAAACTGGGTGAGTTAAGACAGTCTAGAAGAGTATGGGGCTTGCAACCTGATTTTATTCATGTTTCAAGAGAAAATCCTATGGAAGCTATCAACCAAGGAGCTGCTACCAACTCCCAAGTGGGAGAAAATGTGGTTGCAGAAAGCAGAGATCCATATCCTTCGCACACACCTCCCTTGGCCCAACAACTTTATCAAGGTAATACTTTGTTCCATTCTCCCATAGAAGGTCATGTTGATGATACTACCCGTCTATATTATGGTCCCAATGCTCCATTTTGGGATACCTATATAAGACAGGCCATTGCCTCATTTGGCACCCATTTAAACTCTTCTGAAGAAGTTTCACCAAATGAAGAAGAACATAGACAATACCAGGCATCTATTCTCCGTGCACAAGAAATTGAGAATAAAATAGATGACATATTGGGCACACCACCACCTCGATCAGCAGCTTTTCCTGTGGGATATTGATCACTTGTTGATTCTATGAGACCTATTGAACCTATTCTAGATCACAATGTGACTCCACATAATCCAGGTCAAAGTACCAACCCCACCACCTCCCATATTATGTCTGTTCCAAATCCTCTTGGGTCTTCCGCACCTGGGGCTCAACATTCAATTCCTGTTTCATCAATACCTTCTAGTGTCGGGGGGCAAACCTCGACACAAACTACGTTATTTGTCACTGGAATTGTAACTAGTCATGGACAGACCTCTAGTATAGAGCAATCTACAGTTTATGTCACTCCTACCCACACAAATGTGGTTAACACCCCATCCAGTTCATGTCAGCCCTTGGGGGCACAACCTGTAACCAAGCAAACCTCTTGGGGGTATGGTTACACAACAAATCAAGTACCTGTAGGAAACATCAATTACCAACCCAATCCTATAGGAATGTCGTATGCTAGAATTCCATATCCTAGTAATAATTTCACTCCATGGGGGAAACCTAAATGGTCCTACATGTAAGCTATGGGGGAGATACCTATACATACTGCAGGGGGTTTCGGAGGACCACCTTATCGAGGTCCTCCCCCTGGGGGGCCTAATGGTCCTAGAGGGCCTGGTGGCTTTCCTCCTTATGGTCCTAATGGTCCTAGAGGACCTGGTGGCTTTCCTCCTTATGGTCCTAATGGTCCTAGCGGTTCTAGAGGGTTTGGTGGCCCTCCTCCTAGTGGTTTTAGTGGCTCCGAAGGTCTACCTCCCAGGGGTCCCGAAGGGTCTATTGGTCCTCCTCCTAGTGGTCTAGGTGGTATTGGTGGTCCCAATGGTCCTAGTGGTCCCAGAGGCCCCAACGGTCCTAACGGTCCTGATCTCGGAAATCAACCCCTATGGGCGGATATTCTGGTGGTTCTTCATCACAACAACCTATTTATCAGTCTACTTACAGTCCTACTGGTATTTATATGCCATATCAATATTACCAGTATGTGCAACCTAATATTCAGTTACCTTTCCTAGCAACTTTAGACTTGCCTGATTTGTCCAAGTTGATTAATGATCCCATTCGACATAACCCCTCATGGCCTCCCATTCCAGTAAAGTTACCATCGGACATTCCAAAGTTTGATAGGAAGCAGAGAGATGATCCAAAAAACCATGTCATGACATTCCATTTGTGGTGTTCTTCAAATTCCCTTATGGATGATTCAGTTCGTTTAAGAATCTTTCAGCGAAATTTGACAGGTACCGCTGCGAAATGGTACATTGAACTTCCGCAACATTTGTTTGTGAATTTTGGTGTGTTGGCAACTGTGTTTCTTACACACTTTCAATTTTCTATCTGATATGAAACGGGTACGGATCTCTTGACTTCTCTGCGACAGAACACATCCACCCACATATCCAATCATATCCATTAGTGTAGAAGGCAGAGAAGACTTATTAAGGCTCCTATCCCGGATCAATTGTTAGATGATTGGTTTACGAAATCTTTGTTGCCTCCAATCGCCCGAGATGTGGCTATGGGCGGTGTCATTACTGAAGAGCAAGCCATTATTCAATCCCAATATCTGGACTTGGTCTATTCCCAGTCCAGAACATTGTATGACTTGATCACTCAAGCTCCTCGCCCAAGCACCAATCCTACCAAGTCACTAGCAGAAACTCCTGTTGATGGGGTTGTTGGTTCAATCCAGTCCCCGTTGGCAACAAAACCTGCTAAGCAACCCCAAACTTCCACCCCCACTCCTTCAACTCCCAAGGTTTCCACCGAGGTCAATTCCATTTAGACTATTCAAACACCCGGCAACAATAAAAAGAAAGGTAAAGCTAAAAACAAAAAACTGGAAACCAATAGGAGAATCCAAAACCAACCACCAATGAGAACGATAAAGGGAAAAGAAAAGAAAAATATCCATGTCTGCTATGCAGAGGTGACCATTTCACGAAAGAGTGTCCTCGTCATGACAAAATCACCCAATTCTTGAAAACTAATCCCGCACCCGCGGTTCTCATGGATCCTTTTCCCTCTCAACAACAACTGATAGACCACATGTCTAATCAGGGAAACTCTAGTTCTTCAGAGGAAATTCGCGTGATGTCCTCGGATACTGTTAGTTTTCAAACTCGGAGTTAGAATTATGACAAACCCACAGACAAGAAAGAAGACAATTGTTCTTCTTGAAAAGCTCCCTCTACTGGTTCTCCCGAGTCCTCGTCTACTGTTCCCTAACCATCGAGAAGCCTAATCTCAACATGACTTTGCGTCCACCCAAGAGTACTCTTAGGAAGGCTGTTTTTAACCCCAATGCCCGAGCTACTCAATTTTATAATGTAGTTGAAGATCTTGTGCAATGTCTACCTTGGAAGTACTCCAAAGTTGTCCTACACAGCGCAAAAACTTGTTAACTGCGTTAGGAGCTTTAGACCTGAACAATACTAATTTAATCCATTTCAATGTAGAGAACTATAAGTATAGGCTGCCTCACAAACTTGCTTTCCAAATCATAACGAAAGTAGTCAAAAAGAAGTTCTTTAGAACTGTCTTAGACGAAGGAGCTTCAACTTCGATTTTGTCCCTGTCTTGTTGGAAAGCTATTGGCTCTCCCGAGCTTGCAACATCACCTACGACTCTGAAAGCCTTTGATGGACGAGGTTTCCAGCCCCATGGTCTCATATCAGCTCTTTCAGTCGAGCTTTGGGGAAAATCTATTTCTATTCAAGTGGAAGTAGTCGATGCCCCGCTAGATTACAACCTCCTTCTAGGAAGAAATTGGTTTTACGCCATGACTATTGTCGCTTTGACGTTATTTCGAACTGTCCAATTTCCACATCTAGGGAGAATTGTCACCATTAACCGGCTCGGTTTCTATATGCCAGATGTTACTACCTGTACGGCTAATAACATCCCTATGTTAGGTCAGTCCCCTCCTCCTTACCAGTCGATTGGGGTAGGCATGTTGAAGGATTCATCCCTTATGGGGATTTTTCTGTCCACTCCGCCTAACGCAGACATGACAACAGTAAATATGATTTCATCATTTGATTATGACCCAAAGGGAAAACAAATTGTTGAGACCACCTCATTGAGCCCACATGAAGAAATGTACAACGCTATTCAAACCCTTTCCGATGACCACACTGATGAGCTTCATCTGATGGCTTCATACCCTTACCACCTGCTCTACTGGTTAGAACCCTCTCTTCCTATTTTGGATTATCTCTTCGATACTTTTCCTTTCGATGAGTCCATTATGAAGATCATGAGTACGAATGAGCCTATATGGGAGGATAATCATCATAGATCCTCATTCCTCCCCAACACCTGTTCAGTAGACCATGATTTTGCATCCCTTTTTCCACTGATATTGTCAACACACCTCAAACTCCTATATTGTTGCAAGACACAGATTCTGAAGGAAACCTATGCAACATTACTCAAACAAATCCAATTGACATATCAGCCAATCCCGGTACCCTTGAGCATGTTCATGTTGGGCAGAACTGCTCAACAGAAGAATCTGAAGCATACAGAGCACTTTTCAAAGAATTCACGATATTTTTTCCTAGTCTTACGAAGAAATGTCGGGGATAGACCCATCCATTGTGGTCCATGAAATAAAAACCTATCCCACTGCTAAACCTGCCAGGAAAAAACTAAGGCAAGTCCATCCATGAGAAAGCCGCAGCTATCAAAGCTGAAACAGAGAAACTTCTCAAAGCAGGTTTTATTTATCCCACACCCCTGATGGAATGGGTATCGAACATTGTCCCTTTCAATAAAAAGCAGGGCACCATTAGAGTCTGCATCGATTTCAGAGATTGGAACAAAGCTTTTCCTAAAGACAACTTTTCCACTCTGCATATCGACCAGATTATCGACAACTGTGACGGAAGTGTCATCTTCTCATTATGGATGGCTTTTCGAGTTATAATCAGATTGAGATTTTACTCACCGATCAGCACAAGATGACATTCATTTTCCCATGGGGAACCTTTGCATATAGGAAGTTACCATTTGGCCTGGAAAACGCTAGAGCCACTTTCCAGTGTACTATGTCCTATGCGTTTCACGATATAAAACATATTGTTGAACCGTACCTTGATGACATTATAACACACGACTCAATCCTCATAAATGTGTTTTCTGCATTGAGACGGGACGCCTGTTAGTTTTTGTGGTTTCTAAGGATGGCATCTGGATAGATCCATTGAAAATTGCAGATATTTTAGCTCTACCAGCCCCAACCAACCTTCTAGAACTCCAAAGTTTGCAATGGAATGCAAACTTCCTCCGCCATTTCGTGTGCAATTTTGCAGAGAAAACACACGGTTATATGCATCTCCTTAAGAAGGACACTCTGTTATTTTGGGATGGCCAAGCCCAATGTGCCTTTGATAATCTCAAACACTCTCTGACTCATTCACCCGTGATACACCCCCCAGATTATTCAAAGGATTTTCTCTTATACACTGTTGCCTCCACGACTACCATCGCTATGGTTTTGGTGCAGGAGAATCCCAACGGTCAGGAGCACGTGATTTACTATGCTAGTAAGAATCTCATGGATTCCAAAACTTGATATTCACGCATGGAGAAATTAGCATTGGCCACGGTTATTGCAATTCAAAAATTTCGTCACTACATTTTACTATGCACAACCACCGTATTGGCAAACTAGAACCCTATGCATTACATCCTGACTCATTAGGTGCTCGGGGGCAAGTACTCCCAATGGATAGTCATACTCCAAGAGTTTGATATAGAATTTGCCAAAGGCACATCAAAGAAATCCTTGGTCTTTGCTGAGCTCACATGTGATCTTCCCTATGCTTTGACGGAATCTGAGCCTAGTGATTCATTCCCAGATGAATTCATGTTCCTGATGAGCACTATTGACCCATGGTATGGAGATTTTCTCATTTATCTCCAAACATAGAGATTTCAGCCAACTCTATCCCGTGATGATCACCGTTGTATCCGTCACCACACAAAATACTACCTCATCTTGAGTGACACTTTGTATAGATGTGGTATCGATTCTGTTCTCCGGTGATGCCTTACCCACGAGGAAGCTGAACAAGTGTTGAATGATTGTCACTCTAGAGCATGTGGCGGTCATTTATCTGGGATGGCTACATCCCAAAAAATCCTTCACACTGACTATTTATGGCCTTCAGTATTTAAAGCTTGTCACGAGGCTGTTAAGAAATTCCCACCCTGCCAACATTTTTATCTAGAAAAGCGCACTCATCCTGCTCCGCTAAATCTCGTCATTGCCGTTGGCTCTTTCTCCAAATGGGGGATTGATTATATGCATTGTAAGACTTCCTCAGTCGGGGGGCATGGTTACATCATCGTAGCCGTTGACTATTTTACAAAGTGGGATAAGGCCATGCCTACATATGCAGAGGACGGTAAGACTATCGCTCTCTTCCTGTTCAATCATGTGATAGCTAGATTCGGAGTCCCGTAGTCCACAGTTACTGATCACAGATCACATTTATGTAATCAAATGATGGAGGAACTAAGTGCCAAGCTAGGTTTTCATCATGAAAACTCTACACCCTATTATCCGCAAGCTAATGGTCAGGTTGAGGCCATTAACAAAGTTTTGAAAACGATGCTTCGTCGGATGGTTGGAGACCATAAATCTAACTGGCACCATGTCCTTTTCTCTGCTCTTTGGGCTTACAAGACTTTGGTGAAAACAGCTACTGTTTTCACACCTTTCCAGCTTGTCTATGGACTCGAAGTTGTCTTACCGATTCAATGTCAGATTCCATGCTTGAAACTTTCCATCGAACTTCTCCCAGACACTTCCGTAGAGGAAGAGAGATTTTTATACTTGAATAACCTTGATGAAACTAGAAGAGATGCTGCCTTAGCTAATGAGGCACACAAGAAATGCGTCAAGGCGTAGTATGACAACTCTGTCCAACCTCGTGCCTTTAATGAGGGTGACCTAGTTTTGACTTATGCTCAGAGATATGACAAACTAGGGAAATGAAAGTTCAAATCCATGTAGTATGGTCCTTTCGTCATTTCCAAAGTTTTAGAGAAAGAGGCCTACGAGCTCGTGGACTATGATGGAATCCCCTTAGGAAAACCTCGCAATGGGTTGTACGTAAAGAGATACTATGCCTAAATCTATCTTGGATAATATCTTGTATATATGTATATTATTTGACTTTCAGTGTGCTTAAGTATTTTCAATATGGTTTTGAGTTTAGTGTCTGCATATGTTTATACCATGTTTTGGTCGTGCAGAGCAGATGGATTTCTACGGCTTCATTGATGGTGCTTTCCGCCACACCTTGAATCTTGCCTCAGCTGCTTGGGTTCTCTATTCCCTAGCTTACAATTTGGTCAGTTCAGGAGCGATTTGTATTGGTCCCGCTACCAACAACATCGCCGAGTATTGAATAGTCATAGGTCATCTGACTGAAGCTGCCTCCCAAGATGTTTGCAACTTGGTAGTTTTGATGGACTCACAACTTGTGGTTTTTCATCTAAACCATGTCTATACCATTAGGAATCCTGTCCTTCTCTGTCTCTTCCAAAGGGTACGTTTGTTAGAAAGGTCATTTGAAACTATCACCTATAGGCATATCCCTAGGGAACATTATGCAGTTGTCGACTCATTGAAAAATTACATCCTAGACTGGCATATTGTCCATTCATGACATGAAAATCAAAGATGGTTCATTGTAAATAAACTATAAAAGACACATAAAAATCATGTAAAATACATTCACCATTTGAGACATATAAACACCAAGTAGAAGTTTGTATATATATATATATATATGAACATGTTTTACAAAAAATAGGTCACGAGACCTCATCTGAAGCACGTAGGCTTTCAGGTAAAAAATCATCATACAAAAGTCCTGAAACTATCTATTGGCTTTTAGTGAATACATCATGCACTCATCATCTAATGATGCTCGTGGTAACACATCACTGCCCGGGCTACTCTATGTAGCAGTTTGCTAAAACCACCCGGTACTCCTGCTGTAGGCCTCTGGTACCTCAGTGGGAGGTCATCGATCGAGGTGTCCGGGATGTCTAGAGTCAACCTCTCGAGGTTCTCCTCTAGCTCCCCTATCACATCGTCGCCCTATGGTACAAAACGGGCTCCGGCTCGCCTGTCCATTGGGGAGGCTCCCCCAGGTCGTGCTACTCCGACGTCTGCATGAAAACATTCAAGTCTCGTTACCAAACATAAAAAATATAAAACATCAAAATATAAAAACACTATTTCCATTTTAGGGTTTTTGTTTCTTACCGATATCACCCCACTGTCCACTAGGCGGGAGCGGTAGGTCAGGGTCACCATTGAAGTCAGTGCCTGCATATGCATAGTCCTCCACCATGAGGAGCTGATCTCTCAACTATCAAAAGAACGGGTCACCAAACTTTACCTTGCCTCTACCTGCTCTAGTACAGGCCATAATCCGGACCCACTTCTGCATGCGAGGGTCCTGTGCCCTCAACTCTGTAAATACAACCTGGGGTCTCATCTGTGGAACTCGCTCGAAAAAGAAGCAAGCTAGAATGGAACTGAAACCAAATTGCTTCAGCTCCCCCTGCCGACACTTGGTCAACTGATCCTTGAAGATTGGAAGTAGAGCCTCCGCTCAGTTGAAAACTGTGGGCACCATGGCCTCTATGGTGTAGATCATATGCGCTTTAGATTCTTGGTGTACTCCTTGTCTTCCCGCAACTCTCTCCATGGTAAACAACATTGTCCGTAGAGGGCCATCCACTACTACTTTTATGGGAATTTTCTTCCCCGATGTCCTGGTCCCAGGAATGCAATGGCAGTCTATCAACTCCTCAGTAGAAATGTCCCCTCCATGAGAACCAGTCAAAGAGATGGGAGCACCCCATCTCGAAAGGCCTATTAGGAAGTAGACGTCCTCTACTTCAACTGTCAATATGTGAGCACCAACTCGAAATATTGTTGCTCTGGATTCCACATCCGGAGTATATGCTCTAGCAGTCGCTCATGTGATACCATACTGGGTGTGCGGAAGAATTTTAAGATTCCACAGTCTCTCAACACGGCTATACAACCTGTGTTCCGTTCGGTGAAGGCATCGTCGTTGTCATGTTTCCTCTCTTTCCATATGACCATTTTTTATCGATAAGAACCTATCAAAAACCATCACAAGACTAATTAGAAGCATTTCCAATCATCCAAATCATAAAAAATGAGCTAGTTTTTCTTGTGTATACATTTATATTTATCCACGGCTGGCACCGCATGTGTCCCATTGAGGAAAGGCTGTGGCATTGCTTGTGTGTAGTGTTTTCGACGCGGTTCTAGAGAGGTACCACTTATCCCGCAAGGGATAAGAGCGGTGCCTGCTTCCATGGTTTTAGGGATCACCTTATAAGCCCAAAACACCACCAAAAATCAAAATTGAAGGCATGAAATGAAAGAGTAGGGTCTAGGCTATTACCTGGAACTGACGGTGCATGAATCTGACGGTGGATGCTCTCGATGTAAGGGACTAAAAATCTGGCCAAGAAAATGCTCAAAAGGCTCTCCATTATGGGTAAATGGTAAAATGTTTTGATTTTTTACTATTTACATGACTTTTATATACATTTTAGGGTTTGACATGCTATAGTTTTGTTTTAAAATCATTTATTACCCAAAATCTATCAGTCGTAATTCTTTAATGTTAGTTATTGGAGAATTTAACACTTGTTTTTCAAGTCGTTGCAGGATAGAAGTGTGGTAGCAGTAAAGTTTTGGGAGTTCGTTTTTTACTTTTTCGTACTACCATAAAATGGAAAAAGTCTTTTGAGCGTTTATTGCGACACTTTGGTCACGCTCTCGAAACTTAGCATCAAAGGTCCAAGTCCTTTTCTGATTCTTTTCAGGCTCGTAAAATCTCTTATTGTGAAAAGATACCTAGTGGAGTCTTCTTTAAACTCTTTTCAGGCTCCTTAAATATGAAAAGATTGTCGAGTGATCTTGTCTTCTTCACACTCGTTAAAGCATTTGAAGAGACGTTAATCTGACGGTAGGTTATCACCTTTTCGGTTCAGGTGAACTATTTTACAAAAAAGGACCCTATGAAGTCTTCTTTCGTGGTCATTCAGACTCTTTAAACATGAACGATACCAAGTTTTCTTTCATTGGACTCGTTAAATTAAACATTGAGAGACCATCTTTTGGGAACGAACCCCGCCTCTCTCAGGGTCATAAAACATATGAGTTTGGACTTGTCTTCAGACGAGCTATAACGAGTGTTTGTTACCCTCTTTGAACCAGCCTAAAACTGAAAAGAGGCACTCATCAACCATGATGGGGAAAATGGGAAGGGAATCATTTTGCAAATAAATGGCAGTAGTTTGTCATTACCTTTGAATATGGCACTTATCTGCATATCATTTCATTCAATTGGGTATTCAGCTGATCTCCATGATGATCCACTTTCATGAGTCATGTCACTCCTTTGAGTCTTTCAAAATAATGCATTGTCCACCGTCGCACTGTGTGTTTGTTTGGTCTAGTCATGCTGCCAAGTCTTTTGTCGTGCCACTCGATGTTCAAAGGGAAGTTGAAGAAGTTTTACCTCTGCAGTCAAAATAGTCTCTATGTCAGTACTTTTGAGTCAATCTTATGGTTACTTCATTCACATCATTCCAAAACTATGTTCCGAGTTTCGTGTCGTCAATGTGAGACTCATCATGGCCCTCCTTCGACGAGACTATTTCCGTCGACATCAGCTCATCATCCAGGAAGTAGTCTTAGAAACAAAATTTAGTACCTTGAGATCTGTATGCCTCAATGACAAATTCTCTTGCTCTCGACATAAGTTCACATCATTGACCTTTGACCGATAGAATCGACTGGGTGTTTGACATCAAGACATCTATTCGCACTCAGTAGATTATACTAGGGTACCTTGGGAATCATTGACATCAATGGTGATCTCCCTCTCACTTGTTAACGGTTCACATCATTGGCCGGTAATCAAGTGGTTTCTACCATGTTCGACTTCAAATCATTGTAATTACATGGATAGAACCGTACTTTATGGAAGACGAGACGAAGACCATGGGTATTTGTTTAGCACTCATTGCTTTCCCCAGGTTGCGATGGACTTTTGTATATCTAGCATGGATCCACATTTGTATGGTCGTGGCTATGCTCAAATTTGCGTTTGTATGACATAGATCTACGTTGTATGTCCAGTAGCTATGTCCAAGTTTGAGTCCTCTATCACATGGATCTATGTTGTATTCTAGTAGCCATGCTTGTTTATTCCTCTCATGGATCTACCTTGTATTGGTCTACAGCCATGAGTTGGTTACATTTGTCTATGAGTCAAAAGTATTGATGTACTATAGATGCCTACTTGACGACATTCTTCGACCGAGCTGACATTTTCACCTCGAAGTGACAACTTGTTCTCTCAAAGCTCTCGCTTATCGTATCCCTCTAAGTCTCATGATTTGGGGGGCATTCTGTTATACCTAAATCCTGTCACCATCATGTGATGAGATCCTTAACCCCTATGTTTGCCCTTAATCCCAACACTTGGAGTGGAAACTTGCTCTGTTTGTCGATTCTACTTGAAAAAACCTAGCACTGCGCTTACCCTATGGCTGAAGAGCGGTACCTTGTTCAGCACCGCCTGTATCCTATTATAGAGAAGTAGTGCCACCGCCTATAGGCTTTGTTCTTAAAGTGGTTCTCACCTAAACCGCTCTGTCATAAAGGAACAAAAGCAGTACCCTAGGTAAAATGGAAAAAATAGAAGTTTCTCGAGGCTTCTAGATCATGAGCCTCGTGTCCTCCCTTATCCCTATCATTATGGGTCAGTTTGAGCTTGAGATCCCCCTTGATAGGATCTTGGAGCCACCTCACCCACCATTCTCTCAACTATCCCTATCCATTGAGCCTTATAAATACAAGCTCAAATCCATAGTTGAGGGGGAGAACTATAGAGGTATTGTTATGCTGTTAAATTCACTACCTAGTCCAAATCATTAGAGAGCGTAGAGAGCAAAGTTGGAGCTTATGGGGATGAAGTGTTTGTCTCATGGAGGAGCTTGTCGACACTAAGGCAATGATTGTAAGATTCTTCACACATTCTTAATGCAAAGCTGATTTCCATCCCACATATCTGTTGTTTTGATTTCACATGTATATGTTGCTAGATTCCTTAGTCACTAGCATGGATATGTAGATGATTTGCTGGTAGCTTTGATGTGCTTGTATGTTTGACGTGTTTGCAGGTACACAAGTTCATAATCGAAGCAGTATTCCAGGCGTCTACAACATTCAGGGAAGGTCTTCATCCTTTGTTGTTCACTCATTTGTTCTGGATCTGAACCATTCAGACCAGAGGAACAGCTTCTGTCCGCAGAAGGTGCAATATTCCTGATAACACGTAGTGAGCAAATTTTTTTGGCTATTTATAGATTTTATGGCTATTTATAGTTGTTTGTGGCTATTTTTAGAATTTGTCTAAAAATATGTAACTTAATCCTGGTTAAGGGATTGGAAGCTTTTTCTAATCCGGGTTAACGAATTAGGGTATTTGGATGTTGCAGAAGACCTATATTTTGTATTGTGAGGATTTCATAATGTAATGAAGAGAAAATAGGAGGGGTGGCTCCAAGGTTTTCTGGTTTTCCTGGTTAAGGGTTTCCAGGGTAAATCTCTGTGTTTATGTGTGAATGATGTGTTGTGATCTCTATTTTGCTTAAAAGAATCTGTATGCTTTGCTTCTCTGCACAAGTTTAAAACTTACAGAATGCCCCAATTTAACTGGTTATTTTCCCAACTAAGCACCCTAAGTCCAAAACCATAGTATATTAATGCACAAATGCAATAAAATTGACTAGGGACTTAGACTAAGGTACTAAGGGGTCGGTTTACTGTTCTAACAATTTTCTATCATTTTACTTAGATTTTTAACGTTACCATTAATTGCTTCAGGTTTTATGAGAGTGGTTCCAACCTCATCGGACTTCATATGCAAAAAGTAGAATAGATCTCATTCATAATTCAATAGACTTAACTGTGTTCAGGGTTTCAGGATTGCAACATTTCCATTGGATACTATCATGTATGAGAGTAGAGAATTGACATTTAATGAAGCATCAACTCCTCTATGTACCTCGATGTTGGTGGTGTTGATTGTTTAGCTCCTTTGTCATGACCTTAGTAAAAATGTACCCTTCATTCAAGCAAAATTACTTATTCGGCATGCAAAGTTTTTTCTACCTTTTTTTAATGCTTGGATTAGGAGGTTTCATCAAAATTGTAGGTTCTCAACTATTGTCCTTAGAGGATCAACTTTGAGATTAAAAATAGAGGCAAGGGCTAGAGCCTAGAGGTGGGGGCACAACATGCTATAGACGAATAAGATCCCAATATATGCAATGGTTTTGATGATATGTAGTTATTCGTTGTAGCATGAATTTTTGAAGTTTTTTGGCTTCTAGAGGTGATTTAGAGCCTCTTTGTTTATGCATTTTGGGTAAGATATGGATTTCATTAGATGCAATTTCAGTTATATGCACCAATAATTTATGTATACTTTCTGTATGAATCTCCTGCTAATGTTTTGAGTTGGTTTGATGAGGAGAGTGAGGATCCCTCTAGTTTTTCCATTTTCTGAAATGGTAACACCCAATACACCTGCATCGTAATTGTTGCTTTGGTCTAGCGATGTTGGCACAAGTTCCTCTAATCCCTATTCTAGGCATTCTACTTCTTCTAATCATGCATGAGACTTGATATTGGACTTGAGACATTGTCTATTTTGATTTTCTACTTAAAAACTTGGTACTATTTGTGAATTTGTTCAAGGAATCTTCTTTCGGTTCACTATTTTGCATATAAATATGGAGTGTCAAATGTTGTATTATCATTTTTTTGAAATGATACAATGAATTTCCGCATAAAATGTGGTTTTATAACTTAAATGGATTAGAAATGTCAGTAGTATATTTTTTGTGCACAAAATTTACTATATTTTGAGTTTTTTTTCTATTTGCCAAGTCTTTATTTAGTCTTATCCGAGTCACCAAGTCAGCCGAGTCCCAAGCCAGCCGAGTCTGCCTTTGACAACATTGGTCCAAACCTTAGATGCCAAAGCCAAGTCCAGGCCAAGTGTATTGCCTTACATGCTACTGCTGAGTTTTGACTTTCACTCTTAATCAATAGTGGAAACATTCTGTTTTCAGTCATCTTGACTCTTGCAATTAATCTATCACTAGGGGGTTTGTCCAATATGAAGCATACAACATCTTCAAAATAGACTCTACATCCTTTCTGCATAACCTGCCCAACAATTATCAGATTATGTTTCAATCTGGGCACAAAATATACATCTCGGATATGTTTGCTTTTACCAGATTTAGTGTAAATGTTTATTACCCCCTTGCCTTAGACTGACACCATGTTGTCATTCCCCAATTTTACCTTGGAGTTCATAGAACTATCTAGATTTGCAAACAATTCTGTGTTCATTTATTAGGTTACTACAGCCACTGTCTAAAACCAAATGCCCTTAAAACATTTTTTTGCAACATGACAAGTAAGGAACATGAACTCAGAGTTTGCTTCAGCCATGTTTGAGAAGTTTGGTTTCTACTTTACTGAAATCAACTTGCTTCATTCTGCATTCATGTGCTAAATGACCAGTTTTTTTACAATAGAAATATTGGATCTTGGACTTATCATACCTGTGATTGTGTTTGATGCTGATTGCAATTACTCCCCCTTGCAATGTAGGATAATGTTCTAATTTGTCCTTTTGGGCTGTTATGGACTGAACCGTCCCATCACCTTGATTAGTATTTTGCCTATGCCTCTGGAGCTTGATCTTCCTCTTCATCCGATGAAATTTGAGATTTAAAAGCATTCTCCCATGAAGAATCACTGTTTCTGTATAGCCTTGATTCCTGGGATAACAAGGATCCCATCAACTCATCTACAGATAGCTGTGACAAGTCTTTGGCCTCTTCAATGGCTGCCACAACAGGGTCAAACTTTGTAGGTAGTCTACTAAAAACCTTTTCAACAACCTTTTGATCGGTCAACCTCTCTCCATGTAGTCTGATTTGGTTGACTGTGTTCATGAATTGATCCACTGATTCTGAGTCTTTCATCTCCAAAATTTCAAATTTGCTTCTGAGGGTTTGTAACTTGGTTACTTTCACCTTGGTTGTCCCCCGATAGGCTGTTTCTAGTATATACCAAGCCCTATTAGATCTAATTGTAGCTGCAACTCTTGGGAAAATGGTCTCATCAAATGCTTGCTGAATGAGAAACAGGGCTTTAGCATTCCTCTTCCTATTAACTCTGAGCTGATCTTTTTGAGCTTGTGACATGGCCTGATAGGCTGCCTGGTCTCGGGGTTCCGGAAACCCCTTTTCAAATAAATCCCAAACAGAGTCTTCAGCTTAATTGCTCAAAAATCGTAATTCTTACCTGTAAGGGTGGAAATTTGTGGCTGAGTGAGGTTGCTGCTCAAAGCCATGAGTCATGACTGGGACCCTTGCTCTCTTCTTTTCCTTAACACTTAAAATTGCTTGACGAATACATAGGGCGCGTCCTCTTTTTCCACTGTCTCTCCGTATACAATGATGCCTGATACTTGGTAAGCAGCACGAGTCTTCTTGGGACGCAAGTCGAGAGGCAGGAACTTCCTTTTCTTGGATGCTTCTCTCAATGCAGATATTTGGCTCTGAGAAATCATAGTCAGAACATGGGTTCTTGATAGCCTCACGACCTTAATCTTAGAACGCTTGTTGGACTCAGCTGCTTTCATCGCGTTGGTCCTTTTTCCAGCGTGCAAATAAGAGCACTAGTCTATTGCTGTTTCGCTGCTCTGTCTGGCTCTGTCTATCCCTTGCTCTTCCCCCTTCTAGCTCTGTCTATCCCTTGCTCTGATACCAGTTTGAAAGATGAAACAAGCGTCCAGAATTATTAGTACTGTAATCAAAGAAAATAAATCCACATAGCGAAAAGGTACACAAAGGTACACAGCACACACACGGGAAAAACGGTCTGTTTTTTCTGGTTCATATCCAGTCCAAAAACTATTACAAAAATGCAGAGATCGACTGAAGTCTTAACACCTCCTGGAGTCTTCTATCATTACAACTACCAACATTAATATTGCAACTACCCAACGCCAAAAAACACCAACAAATAGTGGCTTGTGATTCAATGTCCATGGTGGGAGAAATTAATGCATATTCCAACAAAGCATTCTTTAAGCAAATAAGGTAGGGGTCGGCCTACTGTCATCGGACATTGAAGTATATACTGGTATAATGATGCCAACAGCCCGCTCTATGAATTCATTTTCCTGCTGCTGCCGAGATACTCCAAATAAAAGTTCTTAAAGGTTCGAAATATAAAAAAAACAGCCAAGTACACAGCTGGACCCCTTCCAAATCCAGGATGTGAAGATGATGTTGGAAGATTAAACTAAGGGGTTCTAGAGGAAGAAGGAAGAAACCATAGCTCCGGAGCAGGGCCTTTCCTTACTAATTTCAGTTTCCCCATAACTTTACCTTGTTTAATGAATAAGAAGGGAAAGCTGTGGATAGAGAAGCAGAGATAAAGGCAGAAGCAACAAAAGCATATGTAGGGGTTTAACCATCACTACTAATTTAACAAGCAGGAGTTGCAGGAGAAGAAAGAGCAAAGATAGAAAAGGCAAAAGTGAAAGTGTAGAGAAAGACAACTTCCCCAAGATGATGAAAGTGCAGTTAAATTTTAAACGGATTCATGCAAACAGGTACCGAAAGTGGACATTAACCCTGCCTGGATGATTTAGTTCTTTGTTTCAAAATCTATATAACATATTGGATGTGATTTCGTACATATTTATGGCCAACTAAGAAAAGATGACAATAAAAACAATAAGAACTAGACAAAATTTACAATGCATGGCTGGCTGGCTGGCTTCATATCTTGAATTTGCCAGTTGTTTCTGTATATCTGTTCTTGCGTGTACTTCTGTCTCATGCCCCTGCTCATGAATGGTATGGTTGGTGTGTTTCCTTCGCAGAATGGATAGATATAATCCCTGCTGACAGGCCTGGACAATAGAGTTTTGCTAACGAAATATCTCCATTACAAATATGGGTAACTCTTTTGGAATAGCCATAGCCTTCAAATCATTTGTTCGTTCACCCATAGGCTCTTGTGTTATTGACAAGCAAGGTTATATGCTGGCAACGGCCGTTGATAGCTCCACGTACTACATCCAGAATCAAAACCAGAGCGGATTTATTACACAATTTATGGAAAAATGAAGATTTTTGAAGGACTCCAAAGTTTAATTTAGATCATGTAACACATAAAGAGTTTTTCCAAAGTAAAATTTTGGATATTTTTGTAGAAATGAAAAATATTTAAAAATAAATCCGAGCATAAACTCACACATGTACACATTACTATTAATCGTTGTTTAGACATGGAGGGACTAAACAGATTTAAAATCCTGATTAAACCAATTTCTCCTACATTGGCGTTTTACTTTGCACTCCACTTTATACTCAGCCAGGAGTGATTGTTGATATTTAAAATGAACTAAATTAAAACTATAACTGTGGACACTGCATTAACCCAATTATAAGCTGGTAAAATTAAAATATTTGGTTTAATTCATTTTAGGTAGTCGTAGACACAAAATATCATGTTTTATGAGCTCTATTTACTCTATATTGAGCAAAGCATCTAGTCAACTATATATATATATATAACACAGAGAAATCTATGCACTGGCGTTGGTAGCAGAGCTTAGGATGGGCCACTTTTCTTGCCCATAAGTGGGAAACGATCGCCAGTGCTTATGGTTGGGAAACGATATCGATTCCTCATCTGGAGATGGACTGACACCCCACAATCCTGATCTTATTGATTCAAGCTGAGCAACAACTTCCTTCATGTGTGGTCTGTCATCGCTCTCTGACGCGAGACATCTGAAGGCCAATTCTGCAACTGCACTCACTGTGACCTTTACTTCATCATTCATTTCCATCTCCAGCTGCGGATCCACCAGTTCATGCAGAGCCCCTTCTTGAATCTTCGAGATTGCCATGTTAGCAAGGTTGATTTCCCTTGTACTCCGATTTATGTCCACCGCTAATTTGGCTGAAATGATCTCCACCAAAACAACCCCAAAGCTGTAGACATCAGATTTCTCCGTCAGCTGATAGTACTGGTGGTACTCTGGGTCAACATATCCTGGTGTGCCTTGTGGGGTAGTAGTCACATGTGAGGCATTTACAGGAACATGCCTGCAAAGCCCAAAATCTGCTATTTTGACATTGAAATTATCTTCCAAGAGAATATTAGACGATTTCACATCTCTGTGGAATATAGGCGGATCAACGCTGTGAAGGAAAGCTAAGGCCTCGGCAGTTTGTATAGCAATGTTTAAACGAGTGTCCCATGGCAATCCCCTGAGGTTTCTGCGATCGCCATGCAGATGATCGGCCAAGGTCCCATTTGTAATATATTCGTATACGAGCAGCAGCTCTGGACTGTCTGCGGTGGTACAGCCATAAAGACGAACTACACGTGGGTGATTCAAGGTCGAAAATATCGCTACTTCGTTGATAAACTGTTCAAGTCTCCTAGAATTATCTTGATGAAGTCTCTTTACCGCCACTATTCGTCCGTCCCCAAGTTTTCCCTCATAGACTGAGCCGAACCCTCCATCCCCAAGTTCGTTATCCTCATGGAAGCAATTTGTAGCCTTTCGAAGTTCTTCGTATGAGAATATTGACAAATTGCCTATCTTAAGCCTAGGCACATATGCTTCCATGTCCTTTTTATCAAATTTGCTGGTATACGTCGCAGTACTCTGGCTAGGAGGAGGCGTTCTCCTCTTCCCGCAATACTTTAAGAACAGTACTAATGCTAATGCTGTTAGCGCAACTCCTCCAACAGAGCAACCTGCGTTAGAAGGAACAGATTGATATCCATGTAATCACCCTGGGGTTAAAGCGGAGATTTATGTACTAAATAGGAAGAAATCATATTTACCTACTACAATGGCGGTCTTGTTTTTTTGACCTGCAACGCGGTATAACAACTATTATGAGTAAAAGCAACGACCCGCTGTTTTCAGCATACTTGGTACAAGAGGAATCAGATATAAATATCTAGATTCAAGAATACTTGTATTGGCAATGGAGAATTTAATTCATCTTGACCTTAAATCGGAGGTACTAAATTGGAAGAACTCATATTTACCTCCTGTAGTACTGGCTGTCGTGTTTGGATCATCTGTGTCTTCTCCATAAGGACTATATTCAGGAACTGCTAGGATCCACAGTTTTTGGTAAGAGAATGGATACAGGAAAGATCCCGAAACACATCCCACATATACCCAGAATCAAGAGTACCGGTAGAAATGAGACGTACCATTCACGTCGAGGCATTTGTCTGGACTGGAGGTGCCATCGGGGCAATAACAAAGAAATGTTTTCGATTCCGAAACGTGATCATAACCACAACTCCCGTTAGTCTTCAAACACTTTTCACAGCTTAGATTTCTCTCGTGGTCGGCCTGCCATGTTATCTCGAAACCGTACCACAGGAAACTCAGATTACTAATGAACTGCAGATCCTCGTTTTTAATTGGTATTTGAAGATGCGCTTTACAGAAGCGTGTCGCCTCTTCTGGTCTCCAGATATCGTAATACCAATCCTCGCTACACAACTTAAGAAGTGTTAATTGATAAATTGCCTCATTGCTTTTATCGCAGAGCCCCCAAAGCGTGAGATTGGTGTATCCATGGGCAATACGAAAATGAGAGCCGGGCCACCAGAATTGGGAGTAGTTACCTGAAAGATTGCATTTACCTCCCCACAGATTGTCGTTAACAATTGTCATGACATTATTATTGAATTTATTGCCCAATAAAAAGGGCTCCATTATGTGATATTTGCCTCCATGTATATCTATCACAGGAAGGCCACGAGGCCGGCCGCCCTGGTAATCAATTAGACAGTCAACCTGAAACTCAGGGTCACCGCAGCCACTGTTAGTTTTCCCGAAAGGATATTCGAAGTAAAAGCCCCCACATGCTTGATCCCAAAGACAATACTCGTAATGATTGCCGAGACATGATATTGGGAAGAGGAGGAGCAGAAGAACAGATGGAACAAGGAAAAGAAGAACAGTGCGAGGCATTGAACTGGGTAGAAGAAACAACAAATATTCTCATGCAATCTGCTAATCTTTTTCGTTGGAGACCAAAAAAATTCGGTGGCGATCGATTTCGAGTTAACAGATGAGCCGATTGACAGTAAACGGAAGAAGGGTTCAGCAAGCAAATACATTAAGAAGACGAAGGAGATCGAGTTGGAGAGAGCAGGGGTGAGGGAAACGGCGTGGAATTGCAGTTCATAATTACAATGTAAGTCAACACGCCAATTAAACTTTCATTGACTAAAGTTTGTGCATCTCACGGGCACTAACTTTACTTTGGGGCTTCCACAAATAAAATTCCACATGTTTTCTCGCATCCAGGGTTGGAATTTCAAATGGCTGACACCCGTCAAAATTGCCGATATGATTTTTTATATTCTAAGCCAGATTTTGACGCGTGGGATAAGCGTTCACCAAATCGCCCCGTTTTTCCGGCCGATTTTTGATTAAAATCAGTCAAATGTTTGCTGTGAAATTGTTTACTTCGTTATTTTGGAATTCTACTAATCTTATTAACCCTGCTTATACTAAATCGGGCATTTTAAAACTACCCGGATGATTAAAATTACGATTTAAATCCTGGAAAGTATGATTTTCACCAAAATTTATCTGCCGGATTCCGGCGAGTCGGGGGCGATTTGGTGAACGCTTATCCTGCTCCAGATTTTGACGCTTTCTCTAAAATCTTAGCTGTATTTGACGGGTAAATCGACCCATGACGGGCATTTACCCGTCAAATTCCATCCCTCTCGCATCCATCTACCTCCACAACTAAATTCCACGCATCTGCTCACATCCGTCCATTCATAATTATGGTAGCAGTGACTATTATGGAAGTCTTTTGTGATGGGACTAGTCAATTAACTAACCTCTACATTATTAGTAATAATAGTAATAACAATACATACACTTTTGCCATACCATATCACATGGAACTGTATTTGTAACTCGACTCTCGTACGATCTCATAAGTGCCGAGACATGATGCTGTGGAACAGAGGAGAGCAGAGCAGATGCAACAAGGAGCCAAAGATGAATGGTGAAAAGCATTGAAGTGGGAAGAAGAAAGACACATATCCTCATGATCCGTCTCTTCGTTTGAGGAGATAAAAACTTAATCAGTGGCGATTCAAGTTAAAAGCGAAGGCGTATGAAAATAAACGGTTTCTGCAAATACATTATTAAGAAGAGGTTTGAGATGGAATTGGAGAGAAGGGACGTGACGTAAACTTCATGGACTTGATTTCATGTTAGAGAACTTAGGATGTGCAGAGAGATTCGAGGAGATGCATTCCCCACTTGATTGACTTTTTAGATTTCTCTAGAGCATTCAAACAGAGTGTTGACCTTCAATTTACAGAGCTCATAATCTAAAAAATAGTAGCTAAAGTGAAAAATAAAAAAAAATAACTCAAAGGTTGAAAACAAACATTAGATAGAGATATTCATAATCTAAAAACTGCAGAGTTAATAATTAAAGTGGAAAACCAGAAAAAAAAATTAATGTTAAAAACAAGAAAAAGTAATTCAGATCATTATAATTATGAACTGGTTTTGGGAAATTCTAAGAATTTTCAGTCTATAGTCAATATTCATAAATTTCAATAAAAGATGAAAAACCATGTATTAGATAGTAGGAGAAAATGCATTTTAAAACATCAATTATAGAGGATTATAAGCATAGTAAAGCAAGAATGTAATTTTTTTTTGGGTTTTACTTAAATTATTTATTTATTTGGTTTACAAAATATATTAAATTTAGTTAAATTAATTATTAACTTTTATTTAAATTAATTTAATTTATTAAAAACATATTAAATATTTTTGATATTTTAGAAAAATAAATTATAAACTATTATTTAATAAGAAAAACTTTACATTTGATTAAACTTGGTGATTTCAACTTAGAAAGTCATATTAACAAATATAGTACATAAGACTAATTATAACAAACATAAGAAGAAGAGATTGCCAATACAAAGGAGGTGAAATTGGTTAAAAGAAGAAAACTCATCTTTTAACACCACAATCTAGAAACACCCATATTAAGTGGTGGTATCAATACCACTTATATTATACCTATTTTATATGGTGTTAAATGGTGGTAGTAACACCATTTATATTATGTAGTACCAAGTGTGCTAAATTGGCATGTATAATAAAATGGTGTTATGCCCTTTTTATGTGAAACTATCAAGAGTCGGAATTCCTTGTATATGGTCTCTTCCCCAATCCCTTGTATGTGGTCTCTTCCCCAATACCATGTGGATTCTATGTTAAATAGACTCTCAAAACAACAAACACAAAATTGAAGAAAAAACACAAGTTTCACACAAACTTCGGACATATATTTCCTCATCAAGCTAGTCTTATACATAATCAAGACAACAACATGTTGATGGAATATCCAATAGCACTATGAAAATAGAAACGTGTTATAGATAATCTCTCAATCTCCAACAAAATCACAACAAACCCAAACTAAATATCAAACATAATAATAAAATTAGCACTGGACTTGTAAATTCTAACACTCTCGAGGATTGTGCTAGGTACATATAAATCAAGTCTTCTTCTAAAGTCTTCAAATTTTGGCTTTGGTGGGGCTTTAGTGAGTATCTCAACTACATTATCTTCAATAGAACAATACTCCATACTGTTATCCAACTTTTTGTACCATAAGTTGGGTTACCTGAGGAGCTGCCGGTTGACAGACTTGTTCAAAGTATGATTCCAGTGTATCAGTCAATCCATCTGCTTGTCTAGCCAATATTGGTTAGTCACCTTTTTATTTGAATAATTTTGACCATGGCCCCGCGGGGTTTGTAATAAAATTTGCTAGTAGGATATTTTTGAGTGGTTCGATCTCTTGAGACGTAGAATCTCAAATAGGGTATTCTAGGGAATTTTTTGCTCTTGACAATTATGCTCTGCCTTCAACCGAGTATAATTGACGAGGTTTTCTCCCGCTTCCTCCAAAGTTGGAATGCCCGATGTTGAATTCTGGGCCTTGGGGGGTTATTAGAGCCCAAATGAGTGTTATAAGCCTACTAGACATTATTTAGATAAATTATGGTCATGTCCTAAGTCATCTGGACACATAAAAAAATTTAAAAAAAATCTTTTTCGAACAATGAAATTTTTTTTTTATACATTTTTAATTACTTTTTCCAAGTTTTTTGGGTTAATTTTTCCATAATTAAATGGAAAAAACCCGTTCGTGATTTGGACTCAAAATTCATTGATTGAAGGATCTAACTTTAAGCCAAAAATAATTCTTGATCAGCTAGCCAGTCAGAGCCAACTTTCAGATCAGCAATCAGACACATAATGCCTTTTTACTCAAAAAAGTCAGTTTTGAGTAAAAAAAATGATTTTTAGTAAAAAAATGATTTTTATTAAAAAAATGATTATTTTGGAGAAAACTAAAACTCTCCAAATTAATCCAAATTCAGTAAAATAAAAAGCTAAATGACATCTCATGGAGCACTTATGATGATTGGAGTTATCATAACTCAGCTTCAGTCATCATTAAGAGAGCAATTAATTTAGTATCAGTTAGCAGACATGTCATCTCTAGCTAAAATAAGATGGAGAGCACTCATTGGTCCGGTGATTTGATCGAGGTGAAGACTAAAGCTTGCACCATCAGTGGGCTTCCCAAACTTAATGGAGGCTCCAGCCAGACCTAAGGATGAGCTTACCTACATCACACGTGTGGCCTCATCCTTGGCTTGTTTTCAGTGCACAGGTTTGGAGTGGGGGCGCCTTGCCTGGGTGGAGGCCTCCCCTCACTCCCGGTTCTCCGGTTTAGGTCTGAGCTCTTTGTTAGGTGGCTAAGCTGGTTAGGGTTGGTTTTTTGGTTTTAGGGTTTTAGCACTCTCTCATTTGATAAATAGAGGCTCTTTCAACTCTACTGGGGAGGAGAGTTTGGCATAGAAACTCTGTTGGATTTTGTAAGCTTCTTTTGTTAATAAAATATTGAGACTTTGGAGGTCACTTGATGGGCTTTTGGCATTGTGTCTTCATCCTATGTGAAGTAATATCTCTTTCACCCTACCCTTGTATTGCAATTTGATTATTATGTTTATTGAAGACTAACAATCTAGTACTTAGGCTTCTAATCAAATTTGCATTGAGTGTTTGTGTCTTCAAGGATTGCATCTAGTAGGAGCTTTCGGCATCTAATACCTTCACCATACAAGTGTTCCATTATTAATATTTTTGTTTGCAGGGTTGCAAGCGGTTCCAGATCTTTCTTGCCTTCTCCAAACAAACATCAAAAAATTCTACTAGTTACTTTGATTGCTACAAGTGGATCTCTATTTTCAAGGTTCTATCTTACCTCTTTTCCACTTTTGTAGAAGTTATCAAGTCATTTAAATCTTTATTTTAAGCTTGCTTGGCTTCTACTAAGTTAGATCTAGGCTTTCTAGCCTTATATCTACTTTTTGAAAGCTAGATCCATCTTTCTAAAGGTCCATTTTTAAAGATCTAGTTTCATTTGCTTTTTAAATCCATCTTTCTTTTTGCCTTGGAAAATGTGCACAAGTTTTCTCAAAAAAGTGCAAATTTTCCATTTTTGGGCTTGTTGGTTTTCTGTATTTTTTCGTTAATTCTAAATTCTGGAAATTCATTAAAAAACAGAAAATTTTCAAAATATTTCAAAAATTTTATTTTTTTTTTAAATTTTTTGACTTTTTCTCGAAAAGTGTACCATTTCAAGCTCGTTGTTTTTGGGCCGATTTTTTTACTTTTTTCTGTTAATTCTAAATTCTAGAAATTCATTAAAAAATCAGAAAATTTTCAAAATTTTTTTTTTTTAATTTTTTGACTTTTTCTCGAAAAGCGTGTCATTTTTGTTCTTGCTGTTTTTTTACTGATTTTCTGCAATTTTCTGCTATTTTACAGATTCTAGAAATTAGCTTAAAATGTTAGAAAATCTTTACTTTTAAATTCGCAAAAAATCCCAAGTCGTTTCGCCAAAAATCGTGCATTTTACATAAAAAATGGTGAGCTTGCCTGATACTTTCCAAGTTTTGATTTTGGGTCTCATTCCATCGTTTTGATCTCCTGTTTCATCTCATAAGGCACTTGTCTTCTCATCCACTTAATCTTTTCGAATCACAAGTTAAATTTGGTTTCCTAACACTCTCACTAGTCCTTGTTTAGAGCTCTTATCCACAAGTGACAGTACCTAGCTCTGTGCTTGCCCCCAAGGTCACACCTCTCCCACTTTCTCAAGTGAGGAGACATCTTTCAGAATATTTCTGCTGTTGGTGTGCAATTGGCGGACAACATCTTTTGGCGCCGTTGCCGGGGACAAATCTTTTTGTTCCTCGACGACCTTTGTTTCTTTTAGTTTTTTACCTTTTTATCCTTTTTGGTAGATTTTTAGTCCAATCACTCTCTGAAATTAGTCTTAAGTCCACCTAGCGACTCCATTGTCAGTTAGCACCTCAAGGTATTCTACTAGAAGAAACTCTGTAGGTTTGGTCGATTTCATCCCTGACCCCGAAAATGCCTTAAGGAGGAGATTAAAAAAACTATCTTCTCACAGGATCCTTGCAGAACTTGGATCTGAGTCTGTTTCAGACATCCATCTTTTATTTCCAAAAAACTTAGAAAGTTTGCAAAATAATAAATATTTCCTTAATCCAATGGGTGAGTTTTTTACTCAACTTAACGTTGCTAAGATAGCAGGTCATCCTCATGATATCCCTGACAAGGCTATCGACAAGCTTACGACATATAATGGCATTGATGCCTCCCAATCTACTGAGCAACATATCAGTAATTTCACCAGACATTGTGGTGCCCATGTCAGGGGTATTGATAGGCATGAAGATGTTTACATGACCTTGTTTGCCTTGCCTTTGAATGGAAAGGCTGGCAACTGGTACGATAATTTGATAGACAATTCTTTTGCTACCTTAGCAGACTTCAAGGCTGCTTTCCTTGGAAAGTTTGGCAGTAGAAAGGAGCCTAGACATCTAGTAGCAGCCTTGACCAGCATAAAGAAGTCTGATACAGATACCATGGATGAATTCAACGATAGGTTCACAGAGTTATCAACTTCCATCCCTGCTACTTATTCTCCTCCTGTAGCTTCCACTTTGGATTATTACATTGAAGCATCAAGTGGCAAGATCTAGTACCAGATTAAAGACAAGGAGCCGACCACATTACTTCAGGCTCAGAATTTGGCCATTAAAATTGATAAGAATATGCAGTCATCTGGTGAATCTAACCTCCAGGGTTATTCAAGGTCTTCAACTCCTTTGAAAATTAGTGAAGCTATTGACAAGGATCCTTTAGCAGCTATGAAGGATGCCTACGAAAAACAAATGATTGAAATGAAAAGGGAGATGAAGAAAAATATGGAGGAAGCAGAACAGAAACACTTAGTACAATTGAAGGAGATTCAAAATAGGGTGATTACAATGGAAAGAACTCAACCTCCACCACCTCCTAGAGCTTTCCCTGCAAAACCAACATGGCAGATAAAGAACCCCAACCATGAGCAGAGGCCTCCTCATCAGCTAGAGGCCACTAATGTGGTTGAAACTTACACACCATTTTGTAGGGCATGTGAAGACCTTCATGAAGAATCTTCTTGCTATTATGCATGCTATATTCAGGAGCATGGTTTTCCAGAGGGTTGTGGTCCTAAAGCATCATCAAGCGAGCCTGAGTACATAAACTATGTATATGACATGCATGATATTTCTGGAGAAAGTTGGAGAGAGGCAAAACAATATTCAAGAGAGCCTGAGTACATTAACACAGTAGGATAGCTCCATCCTATCACCACAGAAACCCGATGTCAAGTCGAAGATTTTAGTCAACAATTGGATAACATCACTGAAAACTTTAGCACTAATCCTACTAATGAGCATAATGATGATAGTTTGGAAGGTTTACTACCTTGTGACCTTTTTTCTGAAGAAGATGACCATGATCATGAGGAGGGATATAGCCAGGAATTTGATACAAGTGAGGAAGAACCCCTTTCTTCTGAGATGGATGACAACTATGAGACTTTAATTAAAAATCCAATCTTAGAAGTTTCATGTGAAGTTTTTTCTCAGCCATTTTCTTCACATATAGATGTTCCTTATGTTTTGGAGCAGCTTGGGACTTATACAACAAGTTATTATTTGATAAGCCTTGATGATCATCATGATGGAGTAGTCAACCTGTCGCAACATCCCGATTTGTATATTAGCGTTATCCATTCATGGATAGAAGCAGCCTGTGCAAACACCTACTAGTTTGGGAAGAATTTTGATGACATTATTCATGCCTATGATTCCCCATCCAACCCGCCCATTCTGGATCATCACGCAGGTTTGCATTTTCTGGAAATTATGTCCTTACTTTGGCTGTTAACCAAAGACAAGGCAAAACCTTTTTACATTAATAAAATGATTATGTGGTTACATTGGATTTATGATTACACCTAACCTTTTGTGTATCATGCTTAGAGTAGGAAAATAGGCTCTTTAAAGTGAGTGTTTACTTTGGCAATTTCTTTATGTACTTAGAAATAAATAAATTTTTCAGTAAAGTTTTTTATTTGAATAAAACAATTTTTGGATCATTGGCTCTTTTTCATAAAACTTGTGCTACTAAGGTTTTCTTGTCAAGTTGAGATGTTTTTACAAGATATGGAAACCAGAGATTCTGGGGTTCTCGTATGCTCTCCTTGCATAAGAGACTAGATCGAGCACACGTCCTGCAGTTGGAGCCAGATGTTATCCAACTTTTTGTACCATAAGTTGGGTTACCTGAGGAGCCGTCGGTTGACAGACTTGTTCAAAGTTTGATTCTAGTGTATCAGTCGATCCGTCTACTTGTCTAGCCAATATTGGCTAGTCACCTTTTTATTTGAATAATTTTGACCATGGCCTCGCGGGGTTTGTAATAAAATGTGCTAGTAGGATATTTTTGAGCGGTTCGGTCTCCTGAGACATAGAATCTCAAATAGGGTATTCTAGGGAGTTTTTTTCCCCTGACAATTATGCTCTGCCTTCAGCCGAGTATAATTGACGAGGTTTTCTCCCGCTTCCTCCAAAGCTGGAATGCCTGATGTTGAATTCTGGGCCTTGGGGGGTTATTAGAGCCTAATTGTGTGTTATAAGCCTACTAGAAATTATTTAGATAGATCATGGTCATGTCCTAAGTCATCTGGACACATAAAAAAATTCTTTTTCGAACAGTGAATTTTTTTTTTTTAATTTTTTAATTTTTAATTACTTTTCCTAAGTTTTTTGGGTTAATTTTTCCATAAATTAAATGGAAAAAACCTGTTCGTGATTCGGACTCAGAATTCAGTGATTAAAGGCTCTAACCTTAAAGCCAAAAAACATTCTTGATCAGCCAGCCAGTCAGAGCCAACTTTCAGATAAGCAATCAGACACATAATTCCTTTTTACTCAAAAAAGTCAGTTTTGAGTAAAAAAATGATTTTTAGTAAAAAATTGATTTTTATTAAAAAATGATTTTTATTAAAAAAAATGATTATTTTGGAGAAAACTAAAACTCTCCAAATTAATCCAAATTCAGTAAAATAAAAGGCTAAATGACATCTCATGGAGCACTTATGATGATTGGAGTTATCATAACTTAGCTTCAGTCATCATTAAGAGAGCAATTAATTTATTATCAATTAGCAGACATGTCATCTCCAGCTAAAATGAGATGGAGAGCACTCATTGGTCCGATGATTTGAACGAGGTGAAGACTAAAGCTTGCACCATCAATGGGCTTCCCAAACCTAATGGAGGCTCGAGCCAGACCTAAGGATGAGCTTACCTACATCACATGTGTGGCCTCATCCTTGGCTTGTTTTCAGTGCACAGGTTTGGAGTGGGGGCGCCTTGCCTGGGTGGACGCCTCCCCTCACTCCCGGTTCTCCGGTTTAGGTCTGAGCTCTTTGTTAGGTGACTAAGCTGGTTAGGGTTGGTTTTTTGGTTTTAGGGTTTTAGCACTCTCTCATTTGATAAATAGAGGCTCTTTCAGCTCTATTGGGGAGGAGAGTTTGGCATAGAAACTCTATTGGATTTTGTAAGCTTCTTTTGTTAATTAAATATTGAGACTTTGGAGGTCACTTGATGGGCTTTTGGCATTGTGTCTTCATCCTATGTGAAGTAATATCTCTTTCACCCTACCCTTGTATTGCAATTTGATTATTATGTTTATTGAAGACTAACAATCTATTACTTATGCTTCTAATCAAATCTGCATTGAGTGTTTGTGTCTTCAGGGATTGCATCTAGTAGGAGCTTTCGGCATCTAATACCTTCACCATACAAGTGTTCCATTATTAATATTTTTGTTTGCAGGGTTGCAAGCAGTTCCAGATCTTTCTTTCCTTCTCCAAACAAACTTCAAAAAATTCTACTGGTTACTTTGATTGCTACAAGTGGATCTCTATTTTCAAGGTTCTATCTTACCTCTTTTCCGCTTTTGTAGAAGTTATCAAGTCATTTAAATCTTTATTTTAAGCTTGCTTGGCTTCTACTAAGTTAGATCTAGGCTTTCTAGCTTTAGATCTACTTTTTCAAAGCTAGATCCATCTTTCTAAAGGTCCATTTTTAAAGATCTAGTTTCATTTCCTTTTTAAATCCATGTTTCTTTTTGCCTTGGAAAACATGCACGAGTTTTCTCGAAAAAGTGCAAATTTTCCATTTTTTGGGCTTGCTGGTTTTTTGTATTTTTTCATTAATTTTAAATTCTGGAAATTCATTAAAAAATCAGAAAATTTTCAAAAAAAATTTCAAATTTTTTTTTTTAAAATTTTTTGACTTTTTCTCGAAAAGCGTGCCATTTCAAGCTCGCTGTTTTTGGGATGATTTTTTACTTTTTTCTGTTAATTCTAAATTTTGGAAATTCATTTAAAAATTAGAAAATTTTCAAAATTTTTAATTTTTAAAAATTTTTGACTTTTTCTCAAAAAGCGTGCCATTTTGTACTTGTTGTTTTTTTACTGATTTTCTGCAATTTTCTTCTATTTTAGAGATTTTGGAAATTAGCCTAAAATTTTAAAAAATCTTTAATTTTAAATTCACAAAAAATCCCAAGTCGTTTGGCCAAAAATCGTGCATTTTACATAAAAAAACGGTGAGCTTGCCTGATCCTTTCGACGTTTTGATTTTGGGTCTCATTCCATTGTTTTGATCTCTTGTTTCATCTCATAAGGCACTTGTCTTTTCATCCACTTAATCTTTTCGAATCACAAGTTAAATTTGGTTTCCTAACACTCTCACTAGTCCTTGTTTAGAGCTCTTATCCACAGGTGAACTAAAAGCAAAACCAAACAAGAAAGAGCAAGCAGAACTAGATCCAAAGACAAGGATCCAAAGCCAAAAAAGAAGTCATTCTCCTTTGTACAAACTCATAAGAGTTTTTCATTTTTACTTAAGTTACTTCTCAAAGTCCTGACAAGGATTAAGTTCCAAAGGCATTTGTACTTCATTAATAAAACAAGGCTAAGTGGGATAGGGCCTCCCATACTTGGTTTTTCTTCCCCATTTGGGGAAGAGTGTTTTTTGTTTTTAGCTTAGATTTATTTCGAGTACTTAGAGTAGTTTCATTTTTTTTGCAAAGTATATACTAATTGTTAGATTAGCCCATTTTGTTTCATTAACTAGGTTGATTACTTCATCTTTTAATTTTTTGTGTCTTTCATAATTAATTCAACTGTTTAAAGTAGAAGTCTCTTGAATCTCATTTTGTAGATCAAGAGTGCTCTCTATCGGAGAGTTGTCTTTTCATTGTTTAATAAGTTAATCAATTAATCTTGAAAGTCTATTGAACTTGCCGTAATCCAAGTCAAGAGCACTCTCTATCAGAGAGCATTCCCACTGCATATCCTTGCATCAAGCATATAGATTAGCTAAGTCTCTTGAACAACTGTCATAAGACGAGGTCAAGAGCGCTCTCTGTCGAAGAGTTTTAATTAATTAACTTAATAAAATTCGCAACTCACATCCCTTTAATTAATTAACCCCCTTCCCTCCTTGCCGGAGTATGCTTTGACCGATCTTCGATCGGAATACCCAGAAACGGCATTGGATCTCTAAACCCCACAAGAGGAACTTAACTAAAACTTTTCCCCATAACCAACGCATCGGTGTTGTTCGATGAATACCGAGGCATGTGGGCAAATTCCAAGTGTGGGCACTGGGCTACCTAATCTGGGCACTGGTAGTTAAGTTATTAAACACTTACCTTTGACCCCAGACAGGTCCGTCATGTCTTCGAACGGAGCCACTGAAGGTATTACCGGTTAGGACATCCAGCCACCATAAGTGAAGATCACAAACAAAAAAATCTTAAAACTTACCAAGAGCACTTGCAAAACCTAACATTCACTGGCATCTTTTGGGATTCACATATTTACACTCAAAGCATCTCTGATAAGTTGACTCCATAGGCATTGGTCCCATCTTTTAGCATTGTTGATAATCTGGGCCATTTGTCCATCGAATATTTGATTATAAATCATATCTGTGAATGCTTTATCTATTTCGTGAAGCTCTCAAATATTTGTCTATCTTTCAATTCCGGTGATAGCAACGTGGATTGCTTTGTCTTGTGTTAAATTCATCACATTAATCATCTTAAATCACAATAACTCCTAAACAACACCCATCCGCATCCGAAACATCTAAAAATTAACTTAAACATTGATCCATAGAAAAATCTTTGTTAGGGACTACCCCCCTTGGCTTCGTTAGGAGTTAGCCTAAACGGAGGAGCTAGGAGTAGGTGACAGTACCTAGCTCTATGTTTGCCCCCAAGGTCACACCTCTCCCACTTTCTCAAGTGAGGAGACAGCTTTTAGAAGATTTCTGCTGCTGGTGTGCAATCGGCGGACAACACATATAAACCTCCTTCTTGTTGATGAGGTCCCTAATGAAATGGTATCTGGTTTGAATGTGTTTTTGACTCAAGTCATGAAACACGAGATTGTTACCCAACTTTATGCAAGGTCGATTATCATAGTAGATAAGAGTAGGACTCTTCTCCATCACACCATGATCACGAAGCAATTTCTTAACCCAGAATCCTTCATAGATCCCTATAGGAGCAACAATATATTCATCCTCCATGGATGACAAAGCAATACAAGTTTGTTTCTTACTGCTGCAAGAAATTGTAACACCCAAGTTTTGAACCCTTGATGTAATGATGTAAATTTTGATGATGAAATCTCTGAAGGGACGAACAATTTGTATAAGGTAAATATTGATATAAAAATATAGTTGGTTGTGGTTAAGGAAAACATTGAAGAGAATAGGGGACTATGAATCTACTAGTGAGAAGAAAAGGGGGTTGTAGATAGCTTGGAGGGGGTTTATAACATGACCTTAGCCTAACTTTGAGCCAAAAAGTGTTTTAACCATTTTTACCTATTTGATGAACTTTAATATTTAATTATGTTCTTATGAGGGATTAGTGCATGGGTTTAACATGAGTCTTATGGAGATCATGTGATATGAAAATATTCAGGAGATTTTTTAACAATTAATTTACATGTGAAATTTATATGTTAATTACTTATAAACAAGCTTAAAAGATGAAAATTTTAATGCTTAAATCAATCACATAAGAAAATAAATGAGATATGCAAACCATTAAATGAATACAACATCTGATAACAGAGTTCACTCCTCCTAGGCTACGTTTTTAGGCCACTTCCAATGGAAAGACTGATCTTATTAGCCTTCAAAAGCTTACAAAATGAGTGTTATGGAAACACTTCTTAGTTCTGTCTGTCATACGCAGAAACAGACTGAACCACTGCGTTCTTCTCGAAAAATCAAGAAAAATGACTATAAACTCGAATACCTTTTCCTGAGGCCTCCTTTGGCACGTAATTCAAAACAACAATTCTGCACAAAAGACAAAGTATACGGACTGTATACGGATTCCACCTTAAAATCCATGCCAAAATTACCTCGAACTTTGTGCAAAAACCTCCTTGGGAAGTGTTCCAATTCCACCTTGGGAAGCATGCCATGTACTGGCCTTGTTTTATGTTCCAAAACGTACCTGTTCTTTGTCTTCCTCCATGAATGGGATATGGAATGGTGGTAAAGCCATTGGGATATTCGGGCAGAGGTTCTGTGGTCAAACCTGCAAGCCTCTCCCATTTCCCCGTGATTTTTATACTATGTATGTTGTGGCAAATGTTTATTGCGAATAAGGTTTAATATATGGCAATGTTTTAATAGGTATGGTGGCAAATATGATTGAAAATATGACAACGATTTATATGGACTTTGATAAAAATTGGCGGTGATCTATGCGTTGGCAATATAACCTAGGTACATGGGGTCGAGGTCTAAGCCCTTGCCCCCCTTTTCAAAACTTAACAAGGTTCAACCTTAAATATAAGTTTTAAACCATACATTACAAGGAGGTTGATCTGGCGTGCTGGTTAGGTAGGCTGGGTTAAGGCGTTGAGTGCTTTTGGAGGTCATGTGGTCGAATCCCATGACCTCCCATTAAAAAAAATTACATTAACCATTTTCTCCGAAATTAACTAAAATTGTCGAAACGTTAAACGCCAAAATTTTCTCCATTGGGAGGTCTTTTTGTGCGAAACAAGCATCGTGATCGATTATGAGATGTTCCTCCTAGATCAAACCTTCCCACTATGAAGCTTTTGGACCACCAAAAGCCTAAATCATTCATAATTCAAGTGAGGACATGTTTGTCTCACTTGTCCTATATCACTTGTCCATTATTTCTGGAACCTGTACATTTGACTCAACATAACAACAATCAACACTACACTGACATGGTTAAGTACATTAATCCATTTTTCCACAAAATATTTATTCAATATTGTAGTAACAAACCATATACTATTGATTAGTAATAAGATGGATATCAACATTGAACATATGAAAGAAATTATACCCATAGCATGCTGATTTTTTACCATAGAAACACTATCAACCATAACAGGTGCATTCAAAGTGAAATGAAACTTCCTTTGCATGCTTAGGATTCTTTTCTTCCTTATATTACATAGACATAAGTGTCAAATTCCGACTTGCAGTAAAAACCCTTTTTAACTGTTGTGTAGTCCCCAATGATTTGTGGTTTTTAAATGAATGTGAATGCACTATCTACTCAATTCCTTTTTTGATCAAGTGAAACTAATTATGTTCTCTATAGAAGATTGGTTTTCAATCATTTACGTACAAACTACCCAACACAATTCCACATATATCTAGTGGGACCACATCAAATTCAACCTCATATACAAACTTAGATGTAATTGAAAACTTTAGATCACATTGTTTTGTTACTTGTATTCTTAATCTTTGATCCTAATGTATAAGGTTTCTTGTGTGGTTTTGTTGTTAACCCCAACTGCTTAACTACTTCTTATGAAATGAGATTAGCTTGGGATCCACTATCTATGAGTGTGCCAATTTTAGTTTGTTTTGTAATCACCATTATATGAAACAATGCATTTCTCTTTTTATCCTTAGAACTGACATGATCTTTATAAGTAGAAGCACATAAAGAACCAATGTTAGAATCATTACCAACAATAGCTTTACTTTTCACACATATGATTGTTATCTTTGTTTCATCCTCATAATCTGATCCAAGGTTCTCAACAATAATCGTGGCCTTTTGTTTCCCTTTCCAATCCTTAAACCACTTCAGTTTCAGTTCTGGATGTAGTACCTAACACTTTGCCTATTCATGCCCTTGCTTTTGACAATGCAAGCATGTAGGCCTCTCTTCACCTTTCTTCATTGTAGTTGCATGCGTGTCTTTCCTTTTCTCCTTGCCTTCTTTAACCTGGATAGATTCAGATGAAGGAACATCATGAACACTCTTTCCTTTAGATTCAATGTGCATAGCTTGCACACATACCTCATCAAGGTTAGTAGGACTAAACATAAGTATTGTATGACGCAAATAACTATGTAATCCTTAAATAAACTTGAGAATATTTTCCCGAGTATAAAGAGGTATGCCCAAAATCAAAGCTCTTTTTCTAAATTCCTAAGTATACTCTTGTACATCTTGACCTTTACCTTGCCTTAAATGTTTCCAATCCATCATTGCTTGTTGTATGTATCCTAATGGATAATGTTTTTTTTGTAACGCAACAGTAAATTCATAACAGGATGAAATAATTTTACCTTTTCTAAGGAGATCTTCCCACATCTTACTTTCCCACCAGATGAGTGCGGTGCCTCCAAAACGGAAAGTATCCAATTGGATTTTTGCTTTATCATCTGCAAACTTCTAAACCCTACATTACACCTCAATCTGCTTGATCCAATCATCTAGTTTTTCCACATTAAGCTCACCATTATATGTGGGAAATTAAAACTTAATATCAAGTTTTAAATAAGGTAAATCAGACTTAGCCTTCTCAAGTTATTTCTTGGAGTTGCAGAAGCAGTATTGGAGCTTTCAGAAGAAGAAGAAGAAGAAGAAGATGGAGAAGAAGGCCGAGAAGGTTCTTTTCCTTTTCCCCAAGCATTATCCTTTGCTTGCTCCTTCTTCATTTTATTATTTTCCAATCTCTCTTGATAATCTGCAAACAACTTCTCTTCTCTGTCTTCCATCTGATAGAAAGCCTTGCAGAAGGCTTTCTCATCTTCTTCTCGCTATTCTTCATCCACCATTTTCTTTCTTCAGTGTGCACGTCCAATATCGGGATTAAATTCCTCAAGCACACCTTCACCTCGCTTAAGCCTTGATCTTGTTAACATTCACAAACTCCCATTGCAATGGTTAAGCTACTTTGATACTAAACTTGATTTGAAAATCTTTAGAATCTTTTTTAACCATTAATTTGCATGTGAAATTTATATGTTAATTACTCATAAAAAAGCTTAAAAGATGAAAATTTCAATGCTTCAATCAATCACATAAGAAAAAAAAAGAGATATGCAAACAATGAAATGAAGACAACAGTAGATAACAGAGTTCACCGCTCCCGGGATACATCTTCGGGCCACTTCCAATGGTAAGGTAGATATTATAAGTCTTCAAAAGATTACAAAATGAGTGTTCTTGAAACACTTGTAAGCACTATTAGTCATACGCAGAAATAGACTATACCACTGCGTTCCTCTCAAAAAATCAAGAAAAATGAGTATAAACTTGAATACCTTTGCCTGAGGCCTCCTCTGGCATGTAATTCGAAACAATAATTCTGCACAAAAGACAAACTATATATGGATCCCACCCGGGATCCATGCCAAAGCTGGGTCAAACTCTGTGCAGAAACTGCCTTGGGAAGCGTGCAAACCTCCTTGGAAAGCATGCCAAACCACCTTAAGAACTATGCAATACCACCTTGGGAAACATGCCCTATACTGGCCTCAGTTTCTGTTGCAAAATGTACCTATTCTCTATCTTCCTCCATGGCCCAAATGTGGATCTTATAGTGGTTTTAGGTTGTTTTGGGCAAGGGTCAGAGGGCCACGCGCCCATTTCCCCCCCCATATTCACTTGTGAACTCTTAAGCCAAATCCACCATAATCCACACAATGAATGGGCTATGGTATGGTGGTAAATCCATCAGGATATTGGGGAAGAGGTCTTGGGGTCAAACCCGTGGGCGTTTTACCCTTTCCCCGTGATTTTGATACTATGTATGTTGTGGAAAATGTTTTATAAGGTATAGTGGCGGATATGGTTGAACATATGAAAACAATTTATATGGACTATGATAAATATTTGTNCCCCCCCCCCCCCCCCCCCCCCTTTCGAAACTTAGCAAGGTTCAACCTTAAATATAATTTTTAAACCATACATTACAAGGAACATCACTTGGCATGCTAGCTAGGAGAGATGGGTTAAGGTGTCGAGCGCTGTTGGAGGTCATGTGGTCAAATCCAATGAGCTCCCAACTTTAAAAAAAAATTACATTAACCATTTTCCCCCAAATTAACCAAAACTGTCGAAACTTCAAACCTCAATAACTTTTACATATGGGGATCTTTTTGTGTGAAACAAGAATCTTTTGAAAGATGTTGACGAGCTCTTTCACCATGTAAGATTAATTTACATTTTGAAAACTTTAACTTTGATCGACTATGAGATGATCCTCTTGGATCATCATGTGTGGGAAAGGCTAGCCATGCAAGGAATTGGTGCATGGGTTTTGACGCGTGTCTTTTGGGGAGACCATGTGGGTGGAATGTTGGCCATGCAACATGCAAAACAAATTTGAGAGGCATCGAAGCTATGGTGGGTTAGTTTTGGGACATGATCCATACTACCTAAAGGGGTGTGTGAGTTCGAGAACCAATCATTCAACCTTGATTATGAACTGAATTTTTTTATTTGTTGGGAAACGATTGCGTTTTTGTATCCATAATTGTACTTCCAGTGAAATGACAAACAATATATGAACCTTCCTCGGTATAATTTATGGGCATTGGTTAACAATGCAGGTATCTTACTATTGTGCTTTTGGAAAAGAAACCGAGGAAGGAAATGCACTGTTTGGTGTGTAATTGGTTGGTGCCAAATTCTTGAAATATTGAGAAACACTTGTACAAAATGACAGATAAGTGGCGAGGTGACCAAAACATTTGGTCACCATGGTTTTTTCAAGGGATTAATGACCAAAATTGAGAAATTTTAACTGATCTAACTAAAAATGACCATGATAAATGACCAATTTGGTCATGGAATAAGAACTAAATTAAAAATGACCAATTTGGTCACAGGGTGAGTTTTAAACTAAAAATTACCACATAAAAATTGGTCATTTATTTGGTCATTTTTAGTTGTGCCACTCCGATAATGGAAAATTACAATTTTGAAAATAAATTTGTACAATTTACTAAATTTTAACATTGCAGATGGATTGAAAGACCCCCTAGAATCTCTTAATCCAACTGCAGTGTTAAAATTTAGTTGGGGGTCTCTGAATCCATCTGCAGTGTTAAAATTTAGTTGGGGGTCTTTGAATCCATCTACAATGATAAAATTTAGTAAATTGTAACATTGTAAATGGATTCATATAATATCCAGTTCAATTTCCTAATCATGTACATATAATTTTGTTTGATAACAAAACCATTGTTGTTAATTAATAACGTCATCATCGGTTTATTAAAGTTTTGATAGATTCATGTTATATTTTGCATCAATATGTGATACATACTTCCTGCAACCAACCTAGAATATCCTTAATTTCCATTAATGCACCCCATCCCCTAGACGTTGTTGCATGGTACTAGTAGCTGTGTACTTCAAATATATTAATAATAATATAGGATCATGATCAAGTACCACACAATTTGCGTGCTAGATCATAATTATACCAATATAATTAAATTGTCTTCAATCTAATTACTAATTCTTGCAAAGATGATCATCATGCACAACAATATATATATATATATCCAAAAAGGAAAAAGCCCGAGACTGATGGTTTTACACTAGAATTCTTCCTAGGGTTTTATGAACATATCAAAGGAGACATATTGGTAGTAGTCAAGGAATCACAAAAGGCTAGGAAGGTTCTTGGGAGCATCAATTACACTTTCATCACTCTAATTCCGAAGAAGCAGAAGGTTGAAGCCTTTGAAGACATCAGACCAATCTCATGCTGTAACATGATTTACAAAGTCATAGCAAAGACGTGCTCAAAGAATCAAACCAATATTGAGCAAGGTAATCTTAGAAGAGAAATTCGGGTTTTTTCACAATAGACAAATCTTAGATGCTGTCTCCCTAGCTCAGGAATCAATTCACTCCATCAAGAAGGAAAAACAAAATGCCTTTGCATTAAAGCCAGACCTGTCTAAAGCCTATGACAGAGTAAGATGGAGATTTGTCAGGCTAATCCTCATTCAACTAGGGATGGATTTGGAAATAGTATAATGGATAATGGGTTGCATTCAATCAACCTCCTTTGTAGTTCTCATAAATGGATCCCCTTCAGCCTTCTTCAGACCTATGAGGGGAATTCAACAGTGCTTCCCTCTATCCCCTTTTATATTCCTCTTAGTAGCTGATGCACCAAGTAGGCTAATCCTAAAATCAAAAAGAGAAGGGAAGATTGAGGGAGTCAAGGTATCAAGCGAAGAAGAAATCACACATACTTTATTTCTGGATGATGTACTGCTCTTTGGTGTAGGCACTAAGGAAAACCTAAAGGAGTTTGCAACATTAATAGAGAAGTATAAGAATGCTATAGGAATGTTAGTAAACATAGACAAGTCTATGCTAGTCCGCAATGAATTCTCAATAGAACTAATCCAACAATCCAAATAGATCCTCTCTTACCCTACCAATCCAATGTCTGATGGGTTCAAGTATATAGGGTTTTTTCTAAAACCTAATAGTTATGGATTTCAAGGCTAGATATGGATTTATCAAAAAGTAGAAGCAAGAGTCTCTGCCTGGGAAAAGAAGTTTCTATCCAGAGGTGGAAGGTTGGTGCTGATAAAGGCAGTTCTCCAAAGCATTCCATTCTACTGGGATTCAATAGCTTACATGCCCAAGGGGATTTTAACTAAGATCAGGAAAAAATGCTTCTCCTTCTTATGGACAACGAGCAAGCAAAGTGAAGGAATTCCCTTGGTCAAATGGACAAACATTTCTCTACCTAAGGAGCTTGGCGGGTGGGGGGTTANCAGGAAAAAATGCTTCTCCTTCTTATGGACAACGAGCAAGCAAAGTGAAGGAATTCCCTTGGTCAAATGGACAAACATTTCTCTACCTAAGGAGCTTGGCGGGTGGGGTGTTAAAAACCATGAGATCTTTTGAAAAGAACTAGTAGCCAAATATTTATAGAGGCTCATCCAAAACATAGATACCCTATGGGGAAGAGTCTTATGCTCTAAATATTTCCCTGACATGACCTTGATTGACTGGTTTAGAATCCCCAACAAGTCGTTCAAAAATGGGTGTATTCATTGGAAAGCCATGGTCTTGGCTTTTCCCCTCATAGGAAATTGGACAACTTGGAAAATTGGAAATGGGAAGAGTTTTAGGTTAGGAGAAGACCCTTGGGCAGGAGCAAGGGAAAATTACAAGCTGCCCATTTCAATCATCAAAAAATTGAGAGAGCAAAGATGCTTCAAGCTTGCAGATGCATAATTCGAACATCCTATCCCTCTACAGAGAACAAGATGGAAAAGTGATAGAGAGCTAGGAATGGAAGGTGATGATGCAGAGAGATGGAACCGTTTTGTTCACTTGTTGGAGATAAATTTTCTAAATATTGATGAAGAGGAATGGGATAATTTAATTTGGACTAGGAATTCAACAAATGTTGAATACATAACAACAAAAAGGTTATGAAATGGAAATCATAGATCAAACTAAAGGAAACAAAGCTTAGTGGTGGGGGTTTCTGTGGGAATCCAACAGCCCCTTGAAAACTACTCTCACTTTTTGGCTAGAAATAGACAACAAATTACTGACTTGGGAAAATATAAGGAGAAGAGGTTTCCAAGGGCCAGGGTTATGTTTCTTATGTAAATCTAGAGAAGAACATACTTCTCATCTCTTTGGTTCATGTTCTTATGCAGGACAGGTTTGGAACAATGCAGCTTGAGCTATCTCTCAAGCAAGGATGATTACTACGGAAGGAAACTGGGAGCAGAGAACTCAAGAATGGTGGAACAATGCAGTGGTAAGTAATTATGCTGCTTTCCCTATTCTCTTTATATACACCATATGGGAGATGCGTAACATAGCAATTTTCAAAAATCTCTGGACTCCCATTGACATCACAGCCAATATGCTGGTGTAGAAGGATCAAGAGCACAAATCCTTCCCTAAGAAAGGAAAAGAAAGACTTGTCAATCCTCCATATTTTGATAAGAGTTGTCCTTGGGCGTTCTTCGATGGTGCCAGTCAAGGAGATCCACCCATTGGGGGCGCAGGGGGTATAATCTTCTTAGATGAGACAAATAAAATCTCCTTCAAGCTCAGATTAGGAAGGGATACAAATAGCAAAGTAGAGCTATCAATGCTCTGGGAGACAATGGAGCTAGCAAGTGACAAACAAATTACAAGGCTGCACATCTACGGAGACTCTAAAACAGTAATAGACTGGGCAATAGGGAAGAATAATATAAGAGCACCTCATTTGCACAATCTCTTGAAGGCAGTATGATATTTACAACTAGCTTTTGAAGCAGTTCTTTTCTACCACATCTATAGAGAATACAAAACAAAGGCTGATACTCTGTTGAAGCAAGCATTAGCCATACAGCCAGGAATTATAGAAGGAGAGGTTGTCACCAGAGACACAACCACTCTTTTCTACTCTCCAATATAATTTAAACAGGGTCAAATATGCAGGATGTTCTACCTTTTTGTGACTGACAGAGATTAACTTGTGCACAGAATTCGTGATTTGAAGGGTAATGAGGCTCGGGCCTGTGCTGAGGTCGCACAGACTGAGCAATTTTGGAAAAAATTTGGTGCACAGATGAACATAGCGGAAGGCTAGGGAAATGAAATCTCTGTGAGAAATTGTTGTAATTTTGTATAGGAACAAAGCAATGCTGAAATTTCTAATGAGCATTTAGATGCATTGATGTAAGATTTTATGAGAAGTCCATGTTATTCGATGAATAAAGTATTTTTTTCTCTGGATATATATATATATATATTATAAACAACACATTTTATATAAAGAAAAACTAAGCATTAATATAATAATATGAATACATGATATAAATTAAAAACAAAACAATATTATATAAATAAATATGTATATATTATTAAAAAACGTTTGTGATATATTAATATTGTGAAAAAAACACAAAATCATTAAATATAAGTTCCAAAGAAGAGATTCACCTCGTGATCAACCCTCCCATATTGGTAAGAAGTTAATTTCATTGGAATTTCATGTAGCCTAACCTAACACAACATGTTAGACGATAAAATTGTGTGACGTCCCACAACACACCACAACTCCAAAATTTGCGACTAGCGTCGAAGAATTATGAATATTTGTAAGGCCATGAATATCAATATAATATGAAAATGTTTCGACATAGTGAAAACCATCACATGGCACAAAACCTTTAGTCGAATAGTGACATGTGGGTTCCTCATTTCACATAATGTAAGAATTCCACAATGCGATACATTAATGCATGGTGTGAAACTTTATATTTGCAATAAAATACATCGCGAGCCTCATAGTGTACAATGCATAAAGTCTACCTTTTATATCCCCAATTCTTTTAGTATTTGGAGAGGATTTTAATATTACATTTTGAATCATAAGTAAAGGCATATTAATATCTATATTAGAGGTCCGACGCTGTGTCTTGGACTTATGAGTCCGAGTATATATTTTTGTAGTAACTTGTGAAATATGTTTGACTAACTATCGATGTTAAATATCCATAATATAAATATAGAATAATTAAGGGATATTGACCCTTTTCAATCTTGTGAGGGATTATTTCTTCCAAAGTGGAATACCCTTGTGGTGATGAGTATATAATATATACTAATTAATGTGTATGATTATGACTATATATTATAAGCTAATAATCAAGGGATATCCCTTTTCAACCTTGTGGTAATAACTATATAATATAGAATAATTAATCGATATGGTGATTACTATATAATATGATTATATATGAATCTAATCAAGGGATTAATATTTCTTTGAAAGATTTTGTTAGGTGCAAGTCATGGAATACCCTTACATGACCAAAAGAAAAATACAAAGGACTATGGCACATATTTACCAACCAAAAACCTTGTTAATCCCTATTGTCCACCATTGACGATGAGGACTGAGGACCTCAAGACCTTCGATGACAATGAGGACGGAGCTCGATATTGCTGATGCCACCAATGACCATGGTGATGTAGGTTGATGTCATCACCCTGTATGTGGATAGAGTGGAGTGCACATTGACTGGACATTATTCAATTTTAATGGAGTTTATACATTACCAAGGTTATAAAACCCTTAATTGGTGCCAATTTTTTGGATTTGGTGGGAAGGGAGGGGGATTATTTGGGTCCAATAGGCTATTATGTCGGTTGAATGGGGGTGTGAACTAGGAGGTTAGGTCATTTAATAACTCGTGCCAATTAGAAATACATTTTTGGGTTTGGAAAGTTTATAAGAGTTATATATTTAGACTCATAGCAATGGAGAAAAACAAAACAATTGGTAGAACTTGGAGGTTCTTGAAGAGGCAGGCGAGGGATTCTAGAGAAGCAAAGTACAAATCTACATCTCCTTCTCAGGTTAGTACAAATCTACCTCTCCTTCTTGTTTACATTTTCCTTTATAATAGTTGTAGTCGAGTAATACCCCGTTCTTGCTACTTTAAACTTGCTGTGAAAGTGAGCATAGTGGCATTGAATTAGCGCAGGTAACCCGTTATGTTATCACTCCAGGAAACTCCTCTAGGTTGTAGCTCGAGGATGCCTGGTAACTTACAATGTTTTTGGGGTTTTCTAAAATGGATAAAGTAAGGTGACCTATATGACCTTCCACTCTCAAGAAATGCATGAAACTCAGTCAGGTACAAGGATTTTAGTTACCACTATTCATAGGTTGACAATATGGTGCAGGGATGGAGAACTTATCATGCTGGAAGATTCATACATAAAAAAGATACATATAAATGGCTAAAATCATGATAAGGAAATTTCTTATAATTCAAATCACATCAACATGCCAATAGGGTGACAGCTATCAGACATTAATCAACTTGAATATAACTTGAATAACACATTCAAGCTTAAGCACAGAAAAGACAGAAATGGAAGTTGAACAAATGATAACAAAAGAGCTTATATTAGGTCATGAGCAAAATGAGAAGCTTGAAGATAGAAATGGTTTACAAGTCACCAAAGTAGAACCTTTTTAATAAAATAAGTCTTAGGATTTATAGCCTTTACAAAAATACTCAGATCTTGAAAACTTGGATCTGATTTAACGACAATAAACAAAATAATTGTTTTTTGCAAAACTAGGTTAAAAACCCTTATTAACTACTAGTCTAATTAACTGTAAAATTTGTTCACTGTATGAACCTTCTGATAACTAAAGTAACTACTAGAAATCATTGCCACTGGTCCTCTGTTGGTTAAGTCACTGTTTCACTTTGACAGCTAAGTGTTGGTGGCCTTTTATCCCTTTATGTCATAGCGAAACTGAAGCATACCTTCCATGATTTTTTCTTCAGCATCTTTCATGTTTATACTTTGTCCTTGAGCCGTCCATGTTCACCCAAAACTGGTCTTGCACTTCAAAACTTAATATTATGCCTCTGTCTACTTTCAGTGGTTAAGAGGCCAAAATATTGGAACTGTTAGCTGCCAAAAGCAGGGCTTTTGGTGGCTAATGAACTGCCCCAGTGTCCACCTAAGCCATCGAAAGCCCTGTTCTTCAAAAATTCTTAGGCCACCTCCAAAACTGTTCTGTCAAGTTTTTCTGCTCAGCTTTCTTTTTTAATAGGCTTTGTATTAAGAGGGCTAACAGCAGCCTAGCTGGCTTCTGGAGGCTGAAGGCTAACTGCAGCTTCAGCTAGGGTTTCCAATGTGAGGTGGCTACTAGGGTTTAGCTTGGCCTCCTTCATCTGTAGTTTCGGGAGACTAATCATCCTATATAATCTGGTGTTGTCTTTTAGGTACCTCGTATTCAGTCTTTTTAAGAAAATATACCTTTCTCTCTGATCTAGGTAAGATTTATGCAGCAACTTGTTCCTATTGGTCAATGTAGCATTATTCCTCTTTACCTCTCTGACCAAAAATTCCATCTCATATACTTGCCTTAGCAAATGATTTATCTATTGAGTCTTGGGCTTGCTAGAGGAAGCCTTCTCTGCTAGTTCATCTTTCTCTTTAGGTGTAGGTGATGGTAGTTCTTGAATCTCTTCTACAACCTGCAAAGCTAGGTATGCACCTTCTTCTTGTTCCTCTTCTGAATCTGAGTAGGGTAGGTTCAAAATGTTCTCATTGTGTGTTGCAACTTACTATCCCTTTTCACTGAAATCCAAGTTTCTTTTGACCTTCTTGGCTTTGTAAAAGGATGGAGGTTGTTTTGTTGGTGTTGGGGATATAGCCCTTCTCTTTCTTTTCCCACTTGCTAGTGTGCTGAAATTTTTGGCAGGAGACTTCCCCTTTTTTTTTCTGGTTGTAGGCCTATTTCAAAACCATTCCAAAATAGGAAATAAGGCCATGCCATATTTCTCCTTTTCAGCAACTCTTGGATCAACAGTTGGATAAGGCCATGGTGAGACAATCTGCCAGCAATCTTGGTTGGCTGGGCCTTCACCTGGTGTGCCATCTTTGCCGAACTCCTGTGTAAGTAAAAAAGGAAAATTCTATGGGCTTCTCCATGTGAAGTTGTTCATCAACTTAAAATGGTAAATCATAGCTCTGTTATATCTCCCTTCACATGTTATGTAGACCATATGTTAGGAACCCATGTCAATCCTTCTCTTTACTATGTTAGTATATTGTTGTTGGACGCATATGCTTTGTAAGTCGTCCCTAGTAATTGTTGATCCATAGGTTGTGTTATTGTTGAGGGGCACATATGCTTTGTAAGCCACCCGTAGTATTTGTTGATCCATAGTTTATATTGGCCCATGGTTTTGACCCATAGTATTGGCGCCTATTTTTAGTATATAAGTGTGTGTTGAGGCCAAGGAAGGCACCGTGAAGTTATTTTGTATTGAGCTTGCTCAAAGGAGGTTGCCCCCTCGAAGTGGCCTACGATTAATATAAAAGTGATTTTGAGTTCTGCTGCTATATCGTGTATTTTGATTACTTGTTTGTTGTAGGGTCCTCACATCTGGTATCAGAGCCCTTTCTTGGGCTCGTTGGGTGAAATTTCTGCCCAATTTTTTTTTTCGCTTCTGTTGCAGGTTCGGATCTGGGAATAATCCCTATCCGCTTAACTGTGGGAAGTACTTGGGAATAATCCCTAAAACTCATTGTGAGGAGTACCACAGGAACCCCAAAGTAGCTGGCCCATTGAGAGGATCTGCCAGCGAAAAGGGCAACGACCCCTACCTCATTGACTAGTTCCCACCCGTGAGGTAAACCAAGAGTTGTCGTTTGTGGCCAAGCGGTTATTAGTTTTACCTGAGCCGTGGAGTGAGGGGTACTGCCCCAATACGCAATCCGTCAGACAGCATTGGTGGTCGAGTGAATCCCTTGAACCGATAGGAAGCCGCACATACCTGGGGTCCATATCTATTTTCAGTTGCCCAATCGCAGATTTCCTCTGTCCAGAACTGTTACCGGTCAGTTCCGCGCCGTTGCAGATCCATCTGTTGCCGATCACTTCCGCGCCGTTGCAGATTCCACTGTTTCTGATCACTTTCGCGCCGTTGCAGATCCCTTCCTGAAAAAAAAAAGAAAAAAAAGAAAAGAGTATATTTCCTTGGTTTCAACTCTGTTTTCTCTGAAATTTCACTGACACCTCTGCAATTCCATTCTGCATATTTAATTCCTGAAGACCCTATCCCAAATTCCACTTCCCACCACCTGAAATCCCACATTTGTCTATTTTTAGGGTTTGCGATAACTCCTTCGATTTTCACCCAAACGCCTTCAAATTTTGCCACCGTATTCCTTTCCTCATTCTGCTTCTTTGTCCCTCTCTACCAAATTTTCTCATTCTTTCACCCCGCTCCTAAAATCCCCATTTTTTGCTTCCCTGTCCTTTCAATAGTGTCTAAAACTTACTCAAACCCAAATTACCCTTCCGATTTTTTCCCAAATCCAGATTTTCCTCTACTGAAACAGTTTCTGTTTTTGTTTTTCTACCCACTCCCCCCCCCCCCCCCCCCCCAAAAAAAAAAAAAAACTCTTGGTTATGGTTGTCACCCGCACAGGAGCAAAAACCATGGAGGAAGCACTTGCAGCCATCTAAGCCAAACTCCAGGAACTGGATGAAAAATTTCTTGGTCTCCATCTTGAGCATTCAGCTATGAACACCAGACGACAGTCCGAGTCTTCATCAACCAATGGGTTCTCTTCTTCCAGCAATTTTCACGGTCCGAAGCTAGATTTTCCTTGCTTCAATGGTATTGATCCGACTGGATGGATCTATCATGCAGAACAGTATTTCAGCCTTCATAATACTTTTGATGTCCACCAAGTTCCACTTGCCTCCTTTCATTTGGAATAGGAAGCTCTTCAATGGTATCGTTGGTACATCAAGGCTCATGAAGAGCTAAAATGGCCTGATTTTTGCCAGCTCCTTTTGCACCGATTTGGTCCTAGTGCTTTTGATGACTTCACAGGAGCTCTCACTAAACTTCGCCAAATTAGCACTGTGAAAGAGTATCAAACTGAATTTGAAAGTGGCCTATGATTAATATAAAAGTGATTTTGAGTTCTGCTACTTTATCATGTATTTTGATTACTTGTTTGCTGCAGGGTCCTCACACCATAATGTCCTTCAACAGTTGTTTCCACCTTTCTTCCATCAGGAGCATGGTACGCTTTTCTTCCACACCACTTCCCTATGCTCAGGCTTTAGGTAAGATATGAATTCTACATCTTTTGGTATGGTGGTCTTAATCCACTTCTCTCCTATGCTAGGAAGTTCAGTTACTTCAGTAACTAGGGTGTCATCTAGTAGAATTTCTTCTTTGCCTATGACTACCTTGGAGCCATCGAAGGAGAGGGAAAATGCCTCATCCACTTGCTGGTGTGAACCTTGAATCTTCTCACAAAACCTATAGCAGCCCACATCTTTGAACAATTGACAGACCTCTAGATGTGCATCCAGGTAGCTGATATCTCCCAACTCTTGCCTGAGAGCAGGTCCTCCCTTCTTCATCTTTCCTAAATGCTACTCCTGTGTACCTGCAACAATAAAACTCAAGCTCTATGGAATAGTGTCTTTTAGCAGGATGCCTCTCAGAGATGTTTTTCTGGTGGAGAGAAATGCTCAATTTGAGGGTGGGGTGTATTGAAGATTTGGCATTGATTATGAGGGATTTATCCTTCATGATTGAGGTTGAGGTCAGAGGGTGATGTCTTCAATTGATCAATGATGTCAAAATCAGTCTGGATACTCATTAGCTTTTTCTATAGCTCTGTGGACAGGTGGAGGGAGAAGGAGAGTTTCATTACATCAGTCATCATCAGTTTCAAATCACAACCTCATTACTCATTCCCTCATGCAGTTACACAGCCTCATGTCCTTTCGCTGGTTGATCACGCCATTTACTAATCGTTATCTTGCTGACAGGGTTTGATTTGATCGATTTCTAACCGGTTCTCTCTTTTTCCTTTTCGGTGGTTAACAGTCTTTGGGAATTTGTCTGCAAGCTGCCAAAAATATGGCTTTCGGTGGCTAATGAAATGATAATCCTTTCACCTAAGCCACCAAAATCATTTTCCCAATGTCGCGGTGGATAGTTCCCTCACCGAATATTCCTTTTAACCACCAAAAGCCCATCCTTTCGGTGGCTAATGAAATGTAAGAGCTTTCGCCTAAGCCATCGAAAGTAATTTTTCCTCAACGCCTTTTTGCCTGCTTTCGGCAGTTAACGCCCCTTTTGAACTATTTACTAAGCTACTAAAAGCATCACTTTTTGGTGGCTAATGAGATGTCTGACGTCTCGCCTAAGCCACTGAAAGTGCCTTTACCAATGTCGCTTTTTTTCTTCTTTCGACGGTTAACTCCCTTCTTGGATTGTTCACTAAGCTGCCGAAAGCAACACTTTTCTATGGCTAATGAGTCATCTGAAGTCTCGCCTAAGCCACCGAAAGTGTTTTTACCATTTACTCGCTCGGGCTTGCTTTTGGTGGTTTACCTTTATCCTACATTAAATAGTTAGTTGCCGAAACAAAGCCTTTCAGTGGCTAATGAGATATTAAGAACCCAGCCTAAGCCACCAAAAGCTAAAACTTCCAATTTATTCAACCATAGCACAAACATAGACCTTCAATTTGTTAGTCATCTTTAAATATTTCATTACATGACTTGACTCTTCTTCATACTATCTAAAAAAATTTATTTTGGGAGATAACATCTGGCTCCTACTTGGGGATGTGAACCTCCCTGTGAGGTCCAAAGAACCCCAGACCAAAATTCCTTTCCCTGAAGAAAACTAAAAATGTAACACTATCATTTACTGTTCCATTGGGCATGGAGTTTATTCTGTAAGAAAAAACAAACTACTAACTACTAATTTTCAATAACAAGGCCTCAAATCCTTAAATAAAGTAAAGTTTTAGAAAATGCCCATTCACTGGGCCATCAAGCACCTCTTCCCCTTCTAGATTCTGCAATTTGAAGGTGTTATTCTTCTGTACCCGAGCTATCAAAAAAGGGCCAATCCACAAAGAGTCAAACTTTCCATGTTTTCCCTTGTCTTGTTTGATAGCATCCCACTTGAGGACCCAATATCCAACCTGAAAGTTGTCTACTTTTGCTCTTTTGTCAAACATGACCTTTATCTTCTGTTGAGGGGCTTCTGATTTTCCTATCACTTGTTCCCTAACTTGCTGCAACTCCACCAAATCCATCATCCTCCTCACCATATCATTTGGTTCATCTTCTTCTTCTTGAAAGAATTTTTCCACTAGCAGAATGAGCTGAATAGGAAAAATGGCCTCAGTACCATAAACTAATTTGAATGGAGAAGTCCTGATATATATTTTGTCTGTTACCCTATCAGCCCATAAAGCAAACTTAAGCTTAGAATCCCAGCTTTTCTGATTTGTCTCCAATAGTTTTATGATGATCTTGACTAGGATTTTGTTGGATGACTCAGCCAGGCCATTGCCTTGAGGGTAATAGGATGTGGAATGCACTAGTTGAATGCCCATTGACTCACACATTTTCACCAATGCCCTGGCTTTGAAAGTTGGTGCATTATCAGTCACTAACCTTACTAGGCAGCCAAACCTGCTAAAGATATTTTCATATAAAAACTTCATAATGACCTGATGAGTGGCATTCCTGGTGGGTAATGCCTCTATCCATTTGGTAAAGTAGTCTGTAGCTACTAGGATCCATTTATGCTTCCCACTAGAAGATGGATTTATTTCACCTATGAAATCCAGACCCCATTGCTAGAAAGGCCCACTCACTATAACAGGCCTAAGGGGCAAGGATTTGAGCTGCTGCTTCCCTATAAATATTTGGCACTGGTCATAGGCCCTTACAAAAGTACATACATCAGCAAAAAGGACTGGCCAATAGTACCCTTCCCTCAGGATCTTGTGGGATGTGGTATTCCAATAATGATGGCCCCCACATGTGCTGGAATGAAAGTGATGCATGACCTGATCTGATTCTTCTTTATCTAGACATCTCAACAAAATTCCAAACAGATCTTTCCAGTACAACAGTTTATCAACTATGCAGAATTTAACAGAATTTAGTTTAAGAGCTCAAGCTTGATTAGGAGTAAGACCAGGAGGCACTTATAATTTATGTAGAAAATAAATAATACCTGAGTACCACTCACATGAAGACAAGTTTTCAGCCACTGATTGAATGTCATTATGATCCTAAATTACTTCTACTGCTATTGTAGTTTGCAATTTTCCTGAATTGACACAAGTGAATTTTATCCCCATTAGTTCACAGTTTTCTTTAGCCATGAGTTTGGCTAGACCTAGTCCCTTTACTAGCTTAGTTGGCATCACCTCTATATCAAACTCAATGAGCTTGGCAATCCGCTTTGCTCTCTTTCCATCAATGTCTAGCTGAGTCAAAACATCCTTCACAACAGCTGAAGGGACATAGGCAAGAACTTTTGCATGGAGAATATAAATCTTGAAGGTCTTCAATGACTTTATGAGAGCATAAGCCTATTTCTCAATTGGATCATATTTCATCTCAGCATCTCTCAACGTTTTACTGAAGATGCAATCGGATGACCAAGACCCTCATCATCTTTTTGTAACAACACAGCTGCCACTGTGTCATAGGATGCAAAGGATAAGATATAAAAACTCTTGGTATAGTATGGAGTAATCAGGGTTAGGGCTTCCATGATAGTCTTATTGATGTCTTTGAAAGAGCTTCTTACCTAGTCATTCCATTTTATTTCTGCATCCTTTTTTAGCATGGATTTTATGTGCTTTACCAGCTCAGAGAAATTAGGGATGAACCTCCTGACAAAGTTTATCTTAACCAAAAAGGACTGAATATTTCTTTTTGACCTAGGTATGGACAACTTCTAGATTGCTTCCACCCTTACAAGATCAATCTTTACACCTTTAGATGAGACTATGTGACCTAGAAGTTTCCCCTCACTGAGTGAAAATTGGGACTTCTTATGGTTGAGTGATATTCCAAACCTCCTACACTTCAGAAATACCCTCTTCAGTGCTGTAAATGATCATGATGGCTATGAGAGTAAACAGTTAGGTCATCCAAGTATATAAGCACAAATTTATCTTTCAACCCTATAAAAGCTAGGTCCATGGCTCTCTAAAAAGTAGCCCCAACATTCATCAGCCCAAATGGTATTTTAGAATACATGAAAGTGCCCTAGGGGGTGGTAAAGGCAGTCTTCTCTTGGTCATCAGGGTGCACAACAACTTGGTTGTATCCAGAGAAGACATCTAGGAATGACATGACACTAGCCCCTGAGATGTTTTGCAACATGTGTTCCATCTTGGGTAGTGGATAGCAGGGATGATTTTAAGGAACCATACTTATTTAAAAGTGTATAAATGTTGGTGAATATTACCAATTCTTAAAACACCAACTATAAAATGATTGGCGATATTTTTCAAAAAATATTTTAATTTCCAAGGATTTTATATCGTTTATATAATAATTTGGCGAGTTTTAGGGTGAAAAATTTTTACCCCATCAAAACTGGGCGAAACAGGGCTTCAAAAAATGCAAAATGGCGAATGTTTTTTGGGAGAAAAACATGGAAAAATAGCCCACTGGGCTAAAATTCGCCCCTAAAATTATCCCTGGTGGATAGTTGTCCTTTTTGGAGCATTTGTTCAGGTTTCCAAAATCCACACATCCTGATTTCCCCATTCTTCTTCCTTACCACCACTAAGTTTGCAATCCACTTGGAATACCTGAGGGGGATTATGATTTTGTCTTTGAGGAGCTTATGGATTTATTTTTCAATTACTGGCAATAGGAGAGGACTGATGGATCTCAGCTTTTGCTTGAAAGGGATGGTGTCCTTCTCCAAAGGAATCCCGTGCTGGATGATATCGGTGTCATAGGTTTTCAGGTCACTGTACTCCCAGGAAAAAATATCAGGAAATTATTTTATCAAGCTGCAAAATTTGGACCTTTGATCAGCAGTTAACTCAGTGGACAGATTTATCAGCTTTGGATGGATTTGGCTACCTATGTTTTGCTCTTGGATAGCAGGGTCTTGCTCCTTTTTGGAAAGATTGAAAGGGATATCATTATGATCAAAAAGCTCTTCCAGAGGTACTAGACCCCAAGGTATACAATTGCTGGGTAACTAGACAATATTCTGATCAGCTACTTTGTCTTTCAACTTGAGCTGTTGGGATTCATCCATGTTTAGGTTTTCCTTATCTATGTGTATATCAGAGAATTCATCTACTAGTTGAAGGAATTTTTTAAGCTCATCATCATTTTCAAACACCTTCCAAAATTTTACATTATCTGGCAGGGAAGGTCTATACTTGACCTGAACATTATAGTTGAGCTGAGGAGGTAAGGGAGAAACAAACAAACTTGCAGAGATAGCCAGGGAATCGGCTAGGTGATTCAAAACCCTAGGTATATATGACAGTTCAAAAAACATAAAGGAGTCTCTAAGTTTCCATACCTCGTCCCTGTAGGCCTTTAGTTTGACATTTTTTTCCTAAAAAGTGTTGTTGACCTGCTGTATAATAAGGTCTACATCTCCAAATATTCTCATGCACATGATCCCCATCTCCTTGGCAACTTTAACTCCTAGTAGCAAGGCTTCATATTTTGCTATATTGTTAGTGGTTTTAAAATCAAGCTTATAATACAAAAGAATATTTTCCTTGGATGGAGAGATCAATACTACACCTGCACCTACTGAGCTTTGAGTGCTAGCCCCATCAAAATACATGTTCCAAACTGCTGTGGTCACTTCTTCGGGCTACTGACAGGTGGGCTTGGTAAGCTGGATTGATTGTTGCTGAGAATCATCTATTTAGAAAATGCATGACCCAAAATCAGTGTCTACTGCATAGATAGAGTGGTTGACTGAATTTCTTTCATTGCTTATGATGTAGGCAAGCTGATTATCTATGTACAGTCTCTTGGTTTCTCATCCAAACATGGGGATTGTCGCATATGTAAGGTCTATCTGAAGGGTTCCCCCTATCCTTTTACTCCATGATCGAGATAGCAAGAGACCAAATTTGGGAGGGACATCAGCCACTATAATGTCCATCATGATGCTTTTCGAAGGTAGCTGAGATAGGTTTACAACAAGGTCTTTGATGAGGCCCAGGCACTTGACCTTTCTAGAGTAAAAAAAGAACAAATCATGGTAGGGCTTTGTAATGCTGAGACCAAGCTCATCCATCATAGCTTTTGGCATTAGTTTATGGGAAGCTCCTGAGTCCAGCAGACAGTTATGAAGGACTTTATCATGGATATTCAAGGATATGTAGAAAGGTGGGTATGAATTCTTTAGGTCTTCGATCATAGGGCCTAGGGTTACAATAGGTTTATCATCTTGTAGATTTACAAAGCCAGTATCAATATGTACCTTTGGCTGAAGACAATTCAGTATGGAAGATTTGAATGCATCATTTTTCATTGGCTCAATTAATGGGGAAGGGATCTTCAATTTTTGAATCTTTGACTCAAGGTTGAAAGAATAATGTAGTCTATTAGGAAACCTTACCTCATTTACTATATCTTTGAGTTGGACATGGTCAGGGTTTGATGAAGGTGCTGGTTTTTGCAATGATTTGGAAATGACAACCACTTTCTTTGGTAAAACAATAGCCTTTTTAGCTGGTGCAGCAGGCTGTTTGACAGGAACAACATTCTTCTTTAGAGGAGCAACCATTCTGGACCTTATATTATACCCCCATTGACCATCATCTTGATACACTGTTTCTTCACTAATCTGCTCATCAGTTAGGGATTCCTCATATTCTTCTTATGTTAGAAAATAATAGTCAACCTCATTTTCCATACAGTGGATGTGTTCTTCAGCCTCTCCTTCTTCCTCAATGAACTCTTGCTCTTCACTAGTACAACATTCTAAAGTGGAGCTCTAATTCTCTGATATTCCCCTTGATTCCTTTCCCTTCTGAGGATATGAACTGGGGGGTTTCCTCTTCTATAAGGGACAAAATTAGGGATTCGAGGAACAAAATCACTTGGCCCTTTACCCCTTACAGGTATTTGTCCTCAGTCCTTTAGCTTAGACATTTCAGCAGTCAGGTTATCTAATAGTTTGGTCATTTTGTCAATCTTGTTCTCTGATGAAGAAGCCCCAATAGGGTATGTTGGATGCTTCTTCTTGTCTATCTTTCCTTTGACCTTCTGAGATGCCACAATGTTAGATTCCACCTCTAGGGTAGCATCCCGCATGAGTGATAATGAGGCAGACCTCCTTTCTCTGAGAGTAGGGAAAAATATGATTCAAAGGCATTTGCATAAGTTAGCCTAGATGAGGTATCAGTGGGATTGATTTCAGTGGGGATCTTGCTGTACATATTGTTGAACCTCTTGGTGAAGTTGGAGATAGACTCCCCATTCTCACTTTTCAAGTTGTTGAACTCTGTGATGTAATAGAGGTGGTCTCTCCTCTCTCCCCAATGTTTTAGAAAGATTTCATCTAGGGATTCAATGCATGCTACTGATCCAGCAGGTAGTTCTTTGAACCATTTCGTAGCTTGACCATCTAGGCTTTGCACAAAAACCCTAGTCCATACATCTTCCTGTTCTATGTTAATGTTCTTAGCATAACTGTAAAATACCTCTAGATGTTCTTTAGCTATGAAATATCCCTCTCCTATGAACTTAGACATGTACTTGAGGTAGTCTCCAGTGGGCATGGCCGAGAGAGGGTTAGGCAAATTTATGGGGGCATACCTAGCTACCAGGATCCTTTCCATTTTGGTCAATTGAGGGGAAACCATATTGGAAATGGGTATGGAAAGGGTGCAGGAAGGTAGTACTGATGTAGGTAGTAGCTGAGAAGGTGGTGGTGGTAAACTTATCCCAGTGGAGTCACTAGGGATTGGATGTTCATAAGTAGCAGTGCTTGAAGATGCCCAAACCCTAAAATTTTCTAATGTATTTATAAATTCCTGGGAATTAAGTGTTTCAGCAGAAGAAATAATAGCAAAAATATTTCTTGAAATACCTGATGTAGCTTCCTTTGCAGCATTACTGGTCTGCCTTAGTGAAATCCTAGCTCTTCTCAAAATCTCTTCTAGATTTGAAACCGGTGTTGCTGGTGGCCCTTGAGGGTTTGCTCTAGTACTTGGTCTTCTTGAAGCCACCTTATTTCAATGGAGTCACCAGATAGATGATTAGAACTAGAATAGGGTCCAAGCTTTGTCTATCATCAAAGCAAGGATCTATGTCGTCTCCCAGGGAAGCTGAGATTCAGTCTCCTCTCCCCGGCAACAGTGCCAATTTGTTATCACTCCAGGAAACTCCTCTAGGTTGCAGCTCGAGGATGCCTGGTAACTTACAATTTTTTTTGGGTTTTTCTAAAATGGATCAAGTTAGGTGACCTATATGACCTTCCACTCTCAAGACATGCATGAAACTTAATCAGGTACAAGGATTTTAGTTACCACTATTCAGAGGTTGACAATATGGTGCAGGGATGGAGAACTCATCATGTTGGCAGATTCATACATAAAACAGATACATAGAAATGGCTAAATCGTGATAAGGAAAGCAACTATAATTCAAATCACATCAACATGCCAATAGGGTGACAACTATCAGACATTAATTAACTTGAATATAACCTGAATAACAGATTCAAGCATAAGCACAGAAAAGACAGAAATGGAAGCTGAACAAATGATAACAAAAGAGCTTATATTAGGTCATGAGAAAAATGAGAAGCTTGACAATAGCAATGGTCTACAAGTCCCCAAAGTCGAACCCTTTCAATAAAATAAGTATTAGGCTTTATAGCCTTTACAAAAATACTCAGATCCTGAAAACTTGGATCTGATTTAACAATAATGAACAAAATAATTGTTTTTTTGCAAAATTAGGTTAAAAACCCTAATTAACTACTAGTCTAACTAACTGTAAAATTCGTTCACTGTATGAACCTTCTGATAACTAAAGTAACTACTAGAAATCACTACCACTGGTCCTCTACTGGTTAAGTCACTATTTCACTTTGACAGCTAAGTGTTGGTGGCCTTTTCTCCCTTTATGTCATAGCAAAACTGAAGCATACCTTCCATGATTTTTTCTTCAGCGTCTTTCATGTTTATACTTTGTCCCTGAGTCATCCATGTTCACCCAAAACTAGTCCTATGGTTCAAAAATTAATATTATGCCTCTGTCTGCTTTCGGTGGTTAAGAGGCCAAAATATCAGAACCATTAGCTGTAGAAAGCAGGCCTTTCGGTGGCTAATGACTTGCCCCAGCGTTTGTCTAAGCCACCGAAAGACCTGTTCTTCAAAAATTCTTAGGCCACCTCCAAAACTGTTCTGTCAAGTTTTTATGCTCAGCTTTCTTCTTCAGCAGGCTCTGTATTAGGAGGGTTAACAACAGCCTAGATGGCTTCTGGAGGCTGAAGGCTAACTGCAACTTTAGCTAGGATTTCCAATGTGAGGTGGCTGCTAGGGTTTAGCTTGGCCTACTTCATCTGTAGTTTCTGAAGACTAATCATCCTATATAATCTTGTGTTGTATTTTGGGTACCTTGTATTCAGTATTTTTAAGAAAATATACATTTCTCTCTGCTCTAGGTAAGATTTATGCAGTAGCTTGTTCCTACTGGTCAATGTAGCATTATTCCTCTTTACCTCTTTGACCAAAACTTCCATCGCATATACTTTCGTTAGCAACTGATTTATCTTTTGAGTCTTGGGATTGCTAGAGGAAGCCTTCTCTGCTGGTTCATCTTGCTCTTTAGGTGTAGGTGATGGTAGTTCTTGAATCTCTTCTACAACCTACAAAGCTAGGTTTGCACCTTCTTCTTGTTCCTCTTTTGAATCTAAGTAGGGAAGGTTCAAAATGTTCTCACTGTGTGTTGTAACTTCCTGGCCCTTTTCACTGAAATCCAAGTTTTTTTTTACCTTATTGGATTTGGAAGAGGAGGGAGGCTGTTCTACTAGTGTTGGGGATATAACGCTTCTCTTTCTTTTCCCACTTCTTGGTGTGCTGGACTTTTTGGTAGGAGACTTCCCCTTTTCTTCTGGCTGTAGACCTATTTCAAAACCATTCCAAAATAGGATATAAGGCCATGCCATATTTCTCCTTTTCAGCAACTCTTGGATCAATAGTTGGATAAGGCCATGGTGAGACAGTCGGCCAACAATTTTGGTTGGTTGGGCCTTCACTTGGTGTGCCATCTTTGCCTAACTCCTGTGTAAGTAAAAAGGAAAATTCTATGGGATTCTCCCTGTGAAGTGGTTCATCAACTTAAAATGGTAAATCATAGCTCTTTTATATCTTCCTTCACATGTTATGAAGACCACAATGGCCTTCAGCAGTTGCCGCCACCTTTCTTCCAGCCAGGAGGATGGTACACTTTTCTTCCACACCACTTCCCTATGCTCAGGATTTAGGTAAGATCTGAATTCTACATATTTTGGTATGGTGGTATTTAACCACTTCTATCCTGTGCTAGGAAGTCAGTTACTTCTGTAATTAGGGTTTCATCTAGTAGAAATTCTTCTTTGCCTATGACTGCCTTGGAGCCATCGAAGGAGAGAGAAAATGCCTTAGTCACTTGCTGGTGTGAGCCTTGAATCTTCTCACAAAACCTATAGCAGCCCATATCTTTGAACAATTGAAAGACCTCTGGATGTGCCTCCAAGTAGCTAATATATCCCAACTCTTACCTAAGAGCAGGTCCTCCCTTATTCATCTTTGCTGAATGCTACTCCTATGTACCTGCAACAATAAAACTCAAGCTCTATGGAATAGTGTCTTTTAGCAAGCTACCTATCAGAGATGTTTTTTTGGTGGAGAGAAATGCTCAATTCGAGGGTGGGGTGTGCTGAATATTTGACACTGATTATGAGGGATTTATCCTTCATGATTGAGGCCGAGGTCAGAGGGTGATGTCTTCAATTGATCAATGATGTCAAAATCAGTCTGGATACTTGTTGGGATTTTCTATAGCTCTGTGGATAGGTGGAGGGAGAAGGAGGGTTTCATTACATCAGTCATCATCAATTTCAAATCACGACCTCATTACTCATTCCCTCATGTAGTTACGTAGCTTCATATCCTTTTGGTGGTTCATCATGCCCTTTACTGACTGTTATCTTACTGACGGGGTTTGATTTGACTGATTTCTTACCATTTCTCTCTTCTTCCTTTTTGGTGGTTAACAGTCTTTGGGAATTTGTCTACAAGCTTCTAAAAATATGGCTTTCGGTGGCTAATGAAATGATAATCCTTTCGCTTAAGCCATCGAAATAATTTTCCCAATATCGCGGTGAAACCTAGCTTTCGACGAATAGTGGCCTCGCCGAATATTCCTTTTAACTGTCGAAAGCCTGTCCTTTCAGTGGCTAATGAAACGTAAGAGATTTCTCCTAAGCCACCGAAAGCGCTTTTTCCTCAATGCCTTTTTGCTTGCTTTCAGTGGTTAACACCCCTATTGAACTATTTACTAAGCTGCCGAAAGCATCACTTTTCTGTGGCTAATGATATGTCTGACATCTCGCCTAAGCCACTGAAAGCGCCTTTACCAATGTCGCCTTTTGTCCTCTTTTGACAGTTAACTCCCTCCTTAGATTGTTCACTAAGCTGCCGAAAGCAACACTTTTCGGTGGCTAATGAGTCATATGAAGTCTCGCCTAAGCCACCGAAAGTGTTTTTACCATTTACTCACTTGGGCCCGCTTTTGGTGGTTTACCTTTATCCTGTGTTAAACCGTTAGCTGCCGAAACAAAGCCTTTCGGTGGCTAATGAGCTATTAAGAACCCTGCCTAAGTCATCGAAAGCTAAAAATTCCAATTTCTTAAAACATAGCACAAACATAGACCTTCAATTTGTTAGTCATCTTTAAATCTTTCATTACATGACTCAAATTCTTCATACTATCAAAATAAATTTATTTTGGGAGATGACACCTTACTTTACAGGTTCAACATAATTAATTGATTTCCCCGTTTGTCAGTATCTAAACTATTATTATAATCCTATTGATTAGTCCTTTGCATATCAACTAAGATTTTATTCTTTAATATTTGTAAGCATCCCACTATGTTGTCAAGAAAAATATATAAATAATTAATTTACCTTCAATTAAATTATTGACTAAGGTAGGCAAACTTTGAGCTGCTATACTATATGTGCAAAGTAAGACAATTTAAGGATAAATTATGATGATAATTTCAAAGAGCTATGATATGATTCTTATCTAATTTGATTTAACCATTTTTACCTGTTTGATGAACGTTAATATTTAATTATGTGCTAAAGAGGAATTAGTGCATGGGTTTGACGTGAGTCTTTTGGAGATCATGTGTGGGGAAATCCAACCATGCAAGGAATTTGTGCATGGGTTTGACATGAGTCTTTTGAGGAGACCATGTGGGTGTAAATTTGGCCATGCAGCATGCAAAAAGAATTTGAGAGGCATTGAAGCTATGGTTGGTCAGTTTTGGGACATGATCCATACTTCCTAGTGGGGCATATGAGTTCTATAACCAATCATTCAACCTTTATTATGAACTGAATTTGATATTTGCTGGGAATTCATTGCCTTTTTGTATCCATAATTGTACTTACAATGAAATTATGAACTATGTATGAACCTTCCTTGGTGGAATTTTTGGGCACTGGTTAACAATGTGGGTATTTAACTATTGTGCTTTTGGAAAAGAAATTGAGGAAGGAAATGCATTGTTTGGTGCGTAACTAGTTGGTGCTAAATTCTTGAAATATTGAGAAAGAACCACATTGTTTTTGTTTGGAATTGGTGAGTGCCAAATTTATGAAAGAAACCTGGTGGGGATTACCTGATTCACCTTATCCTTTGACAACCTTGAGTGTTCTCCTGATGGATTCATAGTCTCAACTCGAGGGTGTCACCTTGCTGAGAGATTTATGAGCAAGGAATCCTACGATTGGGTGGAGTGTGCCTCACACATAATCAATTGCTCTTGCTGTCAATTATTCAAATAAGTGCTTGTTTCTTTATTTCATTTATTTATCTATTTCTCATGAATTTAATGGATGGAATATTCTTTGAAATATTCAAATTCTTTGTGTTAAATCAAATCTCATGCATAATTATGTGCTTTGTGTTAACTATGATTTCTATTAATTATTTTAATGATTTGAATGATCTCTAAATGATCTGGTTTATGATTTGTGTTAAATATGAAGCTTGTGCTTTGGATAGATGTTGAATTATGTATATAAGTGTTAAAAATAAAATTAACATCCTCGAGAGTGTTGGTCTGAAAACATATTTCTATTTTGCCCGCAACATGAAGATTATAATTTTGGAACAATTGAGAGTTTCAATATCTCATTTGACCACTACTTCCACGAAGGAAGAAATATTTGAATACAAAGGTGGCTCTAAAGAGGCCAAGTTTATGAACACTTAAGGTCCAAAACCCATTTCCTATAACTCATATAGTGGAAAAAATGCCTAACATCGGTATTAATTGTGCTGGAAATACTGAAATCAAGTTTGATGCCTAAATGACTAGGTAAAGTGGGTTTTTAAAGAAAATAATAAGAAAATTTCAAAAATATTAATCCCACATTCATGGTTAAGTGATTGGGTGCAAAATCCCCATTTCTATATAAGGAAGGCATATGAGGTGAATTAGAGGAGAGAAATTGGAGAGTAAAGGCATGTTGGAGGAATTGAGGGTTAGAAATGACTTTTCTACTACAAAGGTTTTTGGGAATCAAAGGAATGGATGGTAGAGGAGTAGGTATAAGCTATGGAGAAGGAAAACATGTTCAAGGGTTGTAAGTATTTCTCCACATTCATCTATTATGAATCAATTCCGATTTCTTCCCAATTCTTGTCCAATATTTTCCCTTCAAGTTTTATGTTGATGTAGAATTGGTAGGCAATTATATCTACCCTATATTTATTAAAGATAGTTTTCTAGGATAGTAGGAAGTATTTTGTGGTGATATTTGCAGGTGTGAAGGATATTCAAGGAGTTGATAGGACAATCACCAAGGAACTCCATCAAACTTCAAGGATACAAGAAGTAATATCCTCTCTTCCTCCCCTTATCAAACTCCATGAAATAAGGTTTAAGATCTTAGGATTATTGTGATAATTGATTTTTTTTCTGTCGATTGGGATTTACCCACCCCATATAAATAGGAGAGTAGGATATAGCTTCAGTTCTATAATACTCCACTAATAGAATGACAACTCCACTAGGGAGCTAAGGGGTTCTTCTCTTGAAACTAGTTTTATTGATTTTTTCCACTTGTTTGGGTGTTTATTACCTTTTAAAATCTCTTAATACATGCTTTATCTTAGTCTATGAATCCTTTATTTCAAATCCGGAGGTTGAAACCGGCCTAATTCAACCCTTGATTTTCCTTTTTTCAAGAAATTTGGCTCAGATCTAGTGTTTTTTTCCCTCTAAGCTTAGCACCACCATTTCCTAGTGTATATAGAGTGGTTATACCCCCAAAACACCCTTTTTGGGTTAATAACATGCGGTGCCACTGCTCTGTGCTTCAATACAGCAATGTGGTACCCACAGTGAGGTATAGTCACAGATCTTGATTTTTTTTATGGTTGGATCTTCAGTTTTAGATCATTTGATTTGATTTTTTCTATTGTGGATGTCTTAGGAATCTTATAACTAATTTTTTGGACAGTATTTACCTCTCTTTCATAAGGATTTAGGGATTTTGAAGAGTTTTAAAGTTTTTTGTGCATTTGGCTTGAGATTGGAAATTTTTGAGATCATTGATTTTTGGCCTTGGATTGAGTTCATTCTAGACTTTGCAAAACCCTAGTTGACATCCAAAACATTTGTTGAGGCCCACTAGGACCTATTAGGATAATGTTTGAATAATTTAGGGTCATTTTGCCTTGAATTTTGAAGTCTTGGAAGCCTCCTTAAAAAACTAGGAAAAATCACTTTGAGTAGTAGTTTTTTTATTGTTGTTCAAATTTTCTTTAAAAGAATGCTTAGATATGAAATTTTACGACATGTTTACTATTTAGGTCCTTTATTTCATTCTTGAACAATGGAAATTTTATCTAATTTGTTCCTTTTAATCACATATTTGCATAATGAAATTGTTAAAAAATTGAAGAACATGACACATTGTTTCAATTTATGAACGTTTAGGCCATGAGTTTTGAATTCACTTGAACTCGCTGATCTACCACACAACTTGAAATCACAACTAAGACACATTCGAGACCATAATTTAAATTCAATTCACATAAATTGTCAAAAATACGGACCTATCACTTAAGATAAGTTCAAACACAATGAGAGGACCTTGTTCATTATTTTCAAAATTCTTGATATAAGTTGTGTTCAATCCCTACGTATCTTCTTCACTCGCACCTTCGGGAAATATTGTGAAAGAGAAATAGGGATCTCAAGTTTAATAGTCTAGGATTTTTTGAGCAAAATTCCAAGCCCCGTGTATCCTCTTCACTTGCACCTTCGGGTGGTCCTATGAACAAGAAACGTGGATCTCAAGTGTAATAGTGTAGATGTTGTTTTTGAAGCATACCTTTTCTTGTTAGATTTTTATCATTCAAGCTAGCATTATCTTAGGATATTTGACTGAGAATAACAAGCACAACAATCAAACATAAGAGACAATGAACACAAAGTTTCTCCTCAGGGAAACCATAAAGGGGAAAATCCCACAACTTCCTCAGAGATAGAATCAACACCAAAAGAAAAACCCCAAAAACAGTAAGATGATCTCTCAACAACAGTAGTCTCTCTCTCTCTTGTCCCAGCAACTTCTTCTCTCTCAGTTATGCGCTACAACTGAGTGTGAGTGAATGTGTGATAAATAGAGAGGCCACTCTCTATTTATACTAATTTCTGACTTGACAATAACTCACTAGGGCTGAATTATCTAGGAGATTCTAATAACCCTAGGGTCCCACAATTGCGGGGAATTTAACCCTTGATCAATAGGAGGGTTACCCACAATGACTTTACATGACTTGTTTACATTATTGAATCTCTCAATAGGAACATCGGGGCATGACATGACTCAAATACATTACAGACACTTCCCGGAATAAACATCGGGGTACAATACATAAGATATACAAGTGAATAGATTCTAAAGTTACAAATACATCAACACTCCCTCTTAACTAGGAAGGTATTCTCTCGACACAATTTAACAACACAAGTCTTCTTCTCTATATCATTTGGATTATCTTCATCTTCAAGTCATCTTCATCACTGGATCTGGATCATCACTGGATCTAGATCATTACTGGATCATCACTGGATCTGGATCGTCACTAGATCATCATTGGTCATCATCACAGGTGCTATCTCTCGATTCTTCTTGTTACAAGAATTTCTACAGAGCCAACCCTTTCTCAAGCTGGTTGAAGGCCTATCCTCCAAGTAGGTCTTCATCTTCTTTAGCACTTATATCTGACCCAGTCAGAAAGGCCTGCCCAACAATTACATCTGAACATGGGATGAACACATCGACCATGTCAGAAAGGCACTCTCAACACTCACATATGGCCATGGGATGAACACATAAACCATGTCAGAAGGTCCCAACACTCACATGACCATGGGATGAACACATCACCATGTCAGAAAGGACCAACACTTATATCTTACCATGCGATGAACATGTCAACCATGTAAGAAGGGATTAATACTTATATCTTACCATGGGATGAACACATCAACCATGTAAGAAGGGCTCAACACTTATATTTGACCATGGGATGAACACATCAACCATATCAGAAGGGCTCTGCACTTATATCTGATCATGTGGAATGAACACATCCCGCAGTCACATCATAATGGCTCTTAGTCCCAGACTAAAATTCCTGGTAACTAACTAGGTGCCTCCATTCTCCCAGAGAGTGGCATCTCAACACTTAAGCTGAGCTTTAGTCCCAGATTGAAATTCCTGGTAACTGACCAGGTGCCTCCATTCTCCCAAAGGATGGCCTCTCAGCACTTAAGCTGAGCTTCAGTCCCAGACTGAAATTATTGGTAGCTGACCAGATGCCTCAATTCTTCAAGAGAATGGCCTCTCAGCACTTAAGCTGAGCTTCAATCCCAGACTGGAATTCCTGGTAACTGACTAGCTGCCTCCATTCTACCAAAGAATGGCCTTCAACACTTATATATGATCATGTGGGAACACATCCCATAATCACCTCATAATGGATCAGCACTTACATCTGACCATGGGAGGAACCAATCCTCTCACCATGTTAGAATGGCTCACAGACTCATCACTTCCCCTTGGAGGGAACCTCGATCTGGAGAACACCAAGATTCTCCCTGAAGTACTCAAACTTCGCTCTGGCCAATGGCTTAGTCAACACATCATCTATCTATTCTTCTATCACAACATACTGGAGCTTCATTGCTTCTCTCTGCACCATATCCCTAATATAGTGATATTTGATCTCGATATGCTTCGACTTGTCATGGAACACCGGTTTCTTAGACAACTTCACACAACTCTGGTTGTTACAATATATACAAGTAGCATCCAACTGGAGATCAAATAAATTAGACAATAGCTTTATCAGCCATACTTCCTCACAACTAGCTGAACAAGCTGCGACATACTCTGCTTCAGCTGTACTCAGTGCCACGCAAGACTGTTTCCTGCTAAACCAAGAGATCACACCTAATCCCATATTGAAGCAGCACCCTGAAATGCTCTTTCTATCGATGGCACTACCTATCCAATTTGAATCAACATAACCTTCCAGGTTAATCTTCTGATTAGACTTATACTTGAGCCCATAATCAACTGTACCCTTTAGGTACCTCAGAATATGCTTTGCAGCAATCAAGTGAACATGTCTTGGATCTGTCAGGAACTGGCTCAAGGTTTTCAAACCAAAGCAAATATCTGGTCTCGTATTCATCAGGTACATCAAGGACCCACTCATCTGACAATACACCATGGCCTCAACCGACTTGGATGAAGCATCACTCAATAGCTTCAGGTTCGATGCCATACTTCCCTTGTCTGAGGGAGATTCCATCTACATTCTGCCACACCTCCATGCCTAGAAAATAGTGCATCATACACAAGTCTTTCAAGTGTATCTGGCTACAGGTGCAAAATTTTCTTCATAATTTATTCCTTCTTTCTAGGATAATCCACAAGCCACAAATATTGCTTTATATTTCTCTATGCTGCCATCTACAGCATGCTTGATCTTGTAGATCCATTTGGAAGTTACAACAGACTTCACTTTTGGTCTTGGGATAATAACCCAGACATCATTCTTCATGATCAATTGATACTCTTCGATCATAGCATCCTTCCATTCTTTCCTTTCTGTTGCTTCTTCATAGTTGGAGCGTTCTTTATTGATGAAGTCACATAATAAGGCTACATAACCGGAGCAGGACCTAGTTCTTTTCCTTTCTCTGATATTTTCTTCTGGAGCCCTATATCTTTCTGCACCTTGGATAGCTTCTTGTAACCAAGCAAGTTTCCTCCTATGAGGATTCTTCTCCTGAGGTGGATCTACAGGTTCTTGAGGTTCTACTATTTCTTCATCTTCTTCTTGAAATTCTTCGTTCATGGTTGTGTCATGAATTCTAGGTACTTTTGTTTCTTCAGGTTCTTCAGCAGGTCTCTTTCTGGATTTGTTGTAAGCTAAGTCGTCGCCAAATGTTACATCCCTGCTGATGTCGATATTCTTGAATCCTGGGAAGTATATTCTGTAAGCCTTCGAGCTTTCAAAGTATCCCACAAATATACACTTCCTTCTTGAAGGATCTAAATTTGTCCTCTTTTCTTTTGGAATGTGTATGTATACTGGACAGCCGAATATTCTGAGATGGCTAACTTCTGGTTAGTTGGTGGAAAAGACTTCTTTAGGTGTCTTGTTCTCTAGTAGTCTGTGTGGAGCATGGTTCTATACATACATCATTGTTCTGGCAGCTTCTACCCATAGATGGATGGGAAGATCTTGATCATGAAGTATGGCACTTGTAGATTCCATGATCATTCTATTCTTCCTTTCTGCAACCCCATTATGTTGTGGATTATATGGAGTGGTTAACTCCCTCTTAATCCTTGAATCTTTGCATAATTATTTGAATTCATTTGATGTGAATTCTCCACCATTATTTGATCAAAAGGTCTTAATATTCTTTTATGTGTGGTTCTCAATCAAGGCTTTGAATTCCTTGAACTTGCTAAATACTTCATCTTTGTTCTTTAAGAAGTATATCCATGTCTTCCTAGAAAAATCATCAATAAAAGAAACATAGTATACATACCCGCTTAATGAACTGAATGACATTGGACCACATACATCGAAGTGGATGATTTCCAAGATTCCTTTTTCCTTGCTCTCGCTACTTGGAAATGTCTTCTTTGTATTCTTTCCCTTTGCACATCCTTTGCAGACACCGTCATGTTTTATTTGAATTTCTGGAAGTCTTTCAACAGCTTTGCTCGTAATTGGTAGTGCTTTGTAGTGCACATGTGCAAGCCTTCTATGCCAAAGTTCATTTGGTTCTACTGAGTCATGGACCAAGGCTTGTTCTAGATGGCCCTTTAATTTGTATAGACCTCCTTCTTGTTCCCCAATCACTACTACATCATCAATAATCTTTCCCTTTGGCCACATGAGAACTTGGCCATCTAAAAATGCAACCCTCATGCCTTTTTCATCTAATGCAGATATTGAGAGGAGGTTCTTCTTTAGTCTTGGTACAAACAAGACATCCTTCATCTTCATTGACTTTCTAGAGTCTAGCTTATAGGAGGATTCCCCACTACCTTTTATTGGATACTGGTAGTCATCTCCAAGTTTCACCTTGTGGGGTGATTCATGCTCTGATAGTTTCACAAAGGATTCTTTGAACCCTGTCATATGTTTGGAAGCCTCACTGTCTATAAGCCAATCATTGCTTCCATATGTTCAATGTTTCCCATGAGAGCGTAAATAAAAACATATTCTTCATCACTTTCTTGCTTGATTCTCTTTGTGGAAGGTTCATCATATTCTGTAGCATGAGCATGATGTCTTCTCTTGTTTCCTTTCTTCTTGAGAGAGCCTTTTTTGTTCTTAGGACAATCTCTAGCATAGTGTACTTTTTCATCACATGTAAAGTATCTGAATTTAGGTAGATTCTTGTTGGATCTTCTAAGATGAAAATGCTTACCTTGGTGATGATTTGTTTTGCTCTTCTTGGATTGTACTGCGAGAGCTTGATCTTCACTTTCCATCTTTTCTTCTCGATCTGCTATTCGAGCTTCTTCTTGTGAGAATTCTTCCCATAGTCTGCTGAACTTGACTAGCTTATTTCTGGCATATATCCCTTGAATGAAAGAGTCCCAAGTCCTAGGGAGATCATTCAAGGTGGTCATCACAATTTCTTCATTCTCTACTTCTTCATCCACCACTTCAAGATGTTCCTTGATCTGAGAGACCCTTGTAAAGTAATACTGGATGGTTTATGCATTCTGGATCTTTACATTCTTCAATTGGTTTCTCAGAGTCATCTTCTGGTTTATGTTCTTTCCTTCAAACAAAATGGTCAGGGAATCAAACATAGCTTTAAGTGTCTTTAGGGAGGACACTTGTGGTATGAGGTGATCCTTGATTGAATCAACAATAATCCTCTTAGCCATGACCAATTTCTTCTTATGTAATTCCTTAGCCTTATCTCCCTCTGGATCTGGAGCCTCTTCATTGATGTAAGAGTCCAAATCGTTTTCTTCCAGGACCAGGGAGATCCTATACTTCCAGGATCAGAAGTTATCATCTCCCTCAAGCTTTTCATCAAGCTTGGTATGATGATACATCTTAATATAGAACCTCAAATGGAAATGCAAAAGATTTAGATCTTACCAGGTCACGATGTTGGAACTAGATCTGGAGTTGAATTTTTGCAGAGCTAGTTTAGGAGTAGATTAGGGTTTGACTTTCCCAGAGTTTTTCCCAACCAAAAAATTTGATATTTATCTCTAAAATTCGATTTTGAGGAGGATATCAATCCAGGCCTGGGCTCACTTAAAAATTCCACTTCTATAGAAAGCGCTAATTTTTGGTAGCAGTGTCGAGTCAAAAACTGAAAATATTCAGAATCAGATTCTGCTTCGACAGAAAGATGCGCCCTGGAGAGAAGAGTCAGGTCAACCTTCTTTTGCTGAAAATATGTGGAGAGATATCCAGAAAGTAGGAAGCCCTAGTTTCTGTAGCTGCACAATGTCTTCTTCTTTGGTTAGCTCTGATACCATGTTAGATTTTTATCATTCAAGCTAGCATTATCTTAGGATTTTTAACTGAGAGAATAACAAGCATAGCAATCAAACATAAGAGACAATGAACATAAATTTTTTCCTTAGGGAAACCCTAAAGGAGAAAACCCCACAAATTTCTCATAGATAGAATTAGCACCAAAAGAAAAACCCCAAAAACAGTAAGATGATCACCCGACAACAGTAGTCTCTCTCTCTCTTGTCCCAACAACTTCTTCTCTCTTAATATGCGCTACAACTGAGTGTGAGTGAATGTGTGATAAATAGAGAGGATCACTGTCTATTTATACTAATTCCCGACTTGATAAAAAATCACTAGGTCCGACTTCTTTAGGAGAGTCTAATAACCCTAGGGCCCCACAACTGTGGGGACTTTAACCCTTGATCAATAGGAGGGTTACCCACAATGAATTTACATGAATTTTTTACATTATTGAATCTCCCGATAGGAACATCGGGGCATGACATGACTAATACATTATAGACATTTCCTGGGGTACAATACATAATATATACATGTGAATACATTCTAAAGTTACAAATACATCAAGATTTCTAAGCTTTGCGTATCTTCTTCACTTGCACTTTCGGGTGATCCTGTGAATGAGAAAAAATATCTCAAGTGTAACAGTTGATCAAACCTCAAAAGTTTATTTCAAAGAAAAACAAGTTGCTTCATAAACCTTAAAGACTCATTAAATTTTTTGCATCACCTTTTTCAAGCCATTGATTTAGGGATATTTGTTTTTAAAAACATTTTGGAAAGTGGGAAATACATCCATGTTTGAAATATTATCGAAGAAACCTCTTACCTTTATTTTAGTGTAAAGAGTTCATCGAATGAAAATATAGATTTAAAAGCATCTGTGCATTGTATTGGTTTAGTATTATGAGTCGCAACACCATCAGTTTCACCACCACTCCTTGAAACTAATCGAATTACCTTTAAAATCAATGCTTAATAAAAAATCAACCAAGATTATATTTTTGATATCACCAACAAGATTAGGCTAGGGATTTGGGTTAATATGGTGAATTAACACTCCAAAGCCACAAAAATTTGAAACTAGTATTGATTAAATAGAATAAAATCCATTAGTAGCAAAGATTGCTTGTCGGGAAAGTGCTTCTAACAAAAGTGTTAAGCACGAGGTCAATCTGAATTAGTAAGGGTGGTACCCCCCCTCTCGCTTATTTGGTGGGATATGAGCACATTTCATTATTTCATTTAAGTGACAAGTCCTCAGGGTGACATCACTTTCTTGAGATATCTAGTCTATGCGAGTTATCCTAGACTAACGACTTTCCTACCCAGCAACCAATTGTGAAGTGGTAACCATAGTTTATTTTCCTAGGGCATCACATAGGCTATTGTGAGTGGGGTACACTTGCAATAGCTAAGAAAGACACAAGGTTGTTTCATCTTCTTGGGAGGGCGAGTAGCCAAGAGCTAACACTTGTATAATGTAGCAATTTTTCGTACCTTCACTATTTAGTAATTTTTGAGGCGTGATGTCCCTCAAGAGCTATTAGTTTTGGAAGGCCCTCTAAAAATCCAACTTTCCACTAAACCTTGTTTTTTGGAAAGAAGTTTTCTTATTGCTTCCTTAGGACATTTTTAGTGGTGTGTACACTTTTATTTTTGCTAAGGATCCTATTGAACGAAATCTCCATAAAGGCATTTATGCAATTCCTTGTTCATGTGGGATGTAGTATATTGGTAAGAAAGGTCGCTCCATAAAAGCAAGGATAAAAGAACACATGGCAGACACAAAGCATGGGAGAACTAAACAATATGCTGTAGATGAATACTATCATGACACTAAACATCATATATTCCTTGAGGATACATAAGTCCTTGAAACCGTCCCTCACTTTAACCGAGATGATGGTCTAAAATTAAAAGAAGCCTGGAAACATGTCATCCACATCCTTAGGAATAACCCTAATTCTTCAATAAGGATGTTGTCGTGACCCATGATTAGAATTGGAAGGTCATTCCATGTATTAATAAACCTTTCCAATAGCTAAAATCATGAGTGTCTTGCTCCTGATGATGGACCTGCTTGTGGGTTTGAAACATTGAGTATCTTCAACCCATTTACTGTAAATATCCTATTTTATAAATATTTATACCTGCATGAACAAATGAATTCCTTTTATTTTTGTCAGGGTCTATATTTCCTTTAGAATTGTTTAATTACATTGATACATTTTTCAATTCTAAAAACTCAAACGTCAAAGTGGCTTCTCTCTCGACCCTCCAATCATAGCGGCAGCAAGGTGAGTCACCAGAACTTGAAGGCCCCGCTAAAACATGGAGACGAATACAAAAAAAAACTCATGAGACTTTGAGGGTGAACTATTTTTAATTTTAATTAACAATAATAGAGACTATCAACATGAACCTAATCCTGAACCATCTACATAAATAGTTGAAAACCTTGCTCCATTTGAAATTCAAACAATAGAAAACCATATAGTCGATCCTATTAACCTTTGAATATTTTTGACCCAGTAATACTTGTAGTAAATGAATCATTGGATAACCTCAACCCTCTTTTCACATATTCAAATAACATGAAAAATACTACACTTAACCCTTTGGCTTCTTTTTGAAGCTCTAGGAACCACACCAGTACAAACCCAAATGGTGGCCAGAGGAGGTAATACCTCCAATTTGACCCCAATGAAAATCCCTACAATTAATGTACATGTTAATAGAATAAGTTCAACCAGCACTTCAGTGCTAGTTGGTATAGTTCTGGGTTCCAATCCTAGAAGTACATCCACTTCATATACAGGTATCCCTACTGGAGGGTGTACCTTACCAAATATGGGTTTCCCATATGGTGGGGCTCATCAAGGTAAAAAATTACAAGGATATAATTTGAATCCTTTTGGTAAACCCAATACTTGTCTAGGTTCCTCTTCTAGAGGAAATTCTACACCTTGGAATGGTAATATTATTAGTGGAGGAAATGGACCTTGGAAGATTAATACCAATTGGAGCAATCATCCACAAATGAGCGGAAATGTCCCTAGGGTTTATCCTCCTACTAATCCTAGCAAAATTTTTTGGGGAAACCCTACACCCCCAATGACCACTATGACAAGGGACATTTCACCTATTATCATGTCTCAAACATGAGTGGTATGCATCTTGGAAGTAAGCAATATTTAGGGAACCTACCCCCACAAGGGGGAAATCCACATTGGAATACTTCTCAAGTACAAGGACAATATCGTTGGATTGGTCAAATCCCATGAAACTATCAACCTTGCTGGATTCCACATCCACAAGGAGGTAATTCACATTTCAATGCCATCCCGAAATGGAATGGACAAACTCTTGGGAATAACCAATATTTTTGGGGTCCTTCTTTTCAAGGAGAAAATCCACCTTGGAATGTAAATCAAACTCCATGCTAGTGGGACTATCAAGTTACACCCACATATCAAACATCTACGACGACACCTATTAGATCATCATTTGTAGCCACATTGAATCTACCATATTTTTCTTGGCTGACCAATGATCCTATTCTACATATGAATGGATGGCCAACCATACCAACCAAACTTCCTTTGGACATACCCAAGTTCAATGGACGACCACAGGATGATATGCAATCATGTGATGGCATTTCATTTATGGTGTTCATCCAATTCCCTAGTTGATGATAGTATTAGGTTGATATTGTTTCAACGGACACTCACAAGAACCGCTACAAAATGGTATATTGAATCGCTGCGTAATACATTCACATATTTTTCATCTTTAGCCATGGTATTTTTGATACATTTTCAATTACCTATCCACTATGAGTTAGGTATTGAACTTTTAACTTCGCTTAGGCAATCCACTTCTACTCACATATATGATCATATACATGAGTGGAGGACACATTGAAGGAAATGTATTAAAGTAGAAATCCTAGGTCAATTCTTTGAATATTGGTTTGTGAAATCATTATTTCCTACTCTTTCCAAAGATGTAGCTATGTTAGGATCCATGGCCGAATAAAAAATCATTTAGATTTCCTAACAAATGGATTTGATATATTCACAATCAGGCACACTTTATGATTTAATACCTCTTGCTGTGAGACCTGTGTCCGATCCATATAGGCCATCGAAAGGACCTCATGCCGATGGTGTGATTAGTTTTGTCAGCCAAATTGATCGACTTACCCAACAAATGGGACAAGTGTCGGTTCAAACTTCTCAACCCACAACTGGCCAGGAAAACCAACAACCTACAAATCCTACTCAAACTTTGGAAATCCTCATGGTCCAAGCCACAGAACAAAAAGGAAAAAAGAAGAAACAAAAGAAAAATCCAAATGGTAATTCTGGGATAGGATATGCACCTAGAATGAATAGTCAACTAGAAGGAAATCAGGAGAAACGAAAAAACAAGTATCCTTGCAAAATTTTTCAAGGAGATCATCCAACTAACTTATGCCCTCATATGGATGAAATTCATCAAATGTTATCTCAACATAGTGTACTACAACAACCTATTATGTTGACTCAACCTTTTCCACAACAACAACAAATAATTTTTGTGGCTATAGTACCTCTGCAAGGGGGAAAAGAGGAAAACCCTCAGCAAGGGGGTAATCCACCCATTGCCAACATCTTTGGATTAGATCATGAGGTTAATGTTCAAACAAGGGATCATTCCTATGACACACCACCCAGTGTTTCAGACCCATCAGGATTAAAGCCAAATGGTTCTCTCACCATTGAGAAACCAACTATTGACATAGTTCCTTGACCTCAAAAATGGGTTCTATGAAAAACAACTCATAATCCTAATGTGAGAGAAGATCAACACTATAATATAATGGAAGACTTAGCTCAAGCACCATGCCCCATGTCAGCCTTGAAGGTATTATGAATTTGTCCAACTCAGAGAAAAGCACTATTGTCTATCATTGGCGTAGTCATTCCGAATGATACTAGTTTGATCACCTTTGAATTAAAACAATCAACAAGTAGGCTTCCATCACATGTCGCTTTTTAGATTGAAGTGCAATCAAACAGGATGAATATTTTTTGAACTGTTATAGATGAAGGACCCTCTACTTGTTTCATGTCATTTGGATGTTGGAAATCTTTAGGATCACCCACTTTGAAATCATCCCACACAATACTTAAGGCATTTGATGGACACTCATTCCTGCCTCATGGACTCATTACGGCTTGTCCAATTGAATTAGGAGGTAATGATAGTTCAAGTTGATGTTGAGGTAGTTGATGCACCCATAGATTACAACCTGTTATTGGGACGTAGTTGGATACATGCAATGTCAAAAGTAGTATCTTTGGTATTTTGAGTAATTCAGTTCCCCCACCATGATAATATTTTTACAATCAATCAGTTAGATTACTGCACACTTGAAACCAATATCCACTAAAATGTACCTTTTGTGGGGAATTAAAAAGTGGTGATTCAAGATGTGGGATTTGGGATGTTCAAAGACTCTTCCCTCGTGGGAACCTTCAAAATCCCACCAATGACATCTACCCATCAAACTCTCCAGTTTTTTCCATTACATCAGAATATAACTTTCCATTAACCGTGTTTACCAAATCCACTTCAACAATGGGTTCCACTTAATTAGATGGAACTACAGTAGAGGACATCCAAGTTCAAACTAATGAAGGGAAGGAAATATATTCAGAAAAACTTGATAAAACTGAGAGTAGTACACCTTTTTTTGCTATATAAATATCATATCAAGCTATTGAAAATGCTTCAGCAGACTTGGATCAAACTCCTGCTCCAAAGGAGGAATACGATCCATACACATCACCCATATGGGCTATCGATACTCCCAACACTCATGACCTCTTAGATAAAAAAATATCATCTGATCAAGCTATGACGAAAGTCATAAATATCTCAGAATGGCCCGAGTAGGACATGCATCATTGATAATCATTTGTTTCTAAACCAGATTCATTAGAGGTGAAACCTGAAATTTTTTACCTTGATGATGATATGGAAAGGGACCAATTCCTTGTCCAAACACACAACATGCTTTCGAAAGGAATTTTGGAAAAAATCTCAAAAACCATTCCTATCAATATATCCATTAAGCCTGACATCGTCGAGAATATCAATATAGGTGCCAATTTATCTCTAGAGGAAATCACATAATATATTTCTCTATTCAAACAATTTCATGTTGTTTTCTCTTGGTCAATTCCCCTGAGCTATGCCGGAGGTGGGGTGTTGGAGTATCGGGTACCTCCACATGGTATCAGAGCTTTTATGAAGAGCTGCTTTTGGTTTTGATCAAGATCTGGAACCGGTGTTGCTGAAACTTTGAAAGGGTTTCTAGTTCTAGATTTTCTATGCATTTTTGGCCTGTGGGAGTTGTTCCCTTGCGTCTGGAGTGTCATTTCCATTTGGAAACAGTTTTTGTTTCACCGAAAACCGTTTCCATTTGTTCCAGAAACACCCATTTTGGAAAATCTGAAGGATTTACAAAAATGACAGTATTAGGAGAAGGAAGGAGGCATTAGAGCCTATCCCCCCTTAAGGACACATTCTTGAACTCCTAACATAGACCGAAGTTTAGAAAACTTCACTTCTGTAAGAGACTTGGTGAATATGTCTGCAAATTGATCATCTATAGGGCAATAGAGAACTTCAATAACACTATCATGAACAAGATTTCTGATGAAGTGCATGTGCAGCTCAATGTGTTTGCTACGCTGATGTAGAACTGGATCTTTGGCAAGCTTGATGGCACTTTGATTGCCGCACCAAAGTGGAGTAGGTTGTTGCTGCTCGAATCCAAACTCTAAAAGGATATGTTGAAGCCATAAAGCTTCCTGACTGGCATTAACTGTGGCTCGATATTATGCTTCTACTGAAGAAAGAGCAAGAGCTTGTTGTTTCTTACAAGCCCAAGTGACAGGTCCAGATCCCAAACTGAAAACATAACCGATAGTACACTTTCGATCATCAGGATCGTGGCAAATTAGAAACAGTGAGGAAATTATTTTCTTCTTGTCTTCTTGGCTACGTATGCTCTTTTCTGTGCACCTTGTGCGATCACGGCAAATCAGAAACAACGAAAAAACTTGAAAACGTAGACTTTCCAGGTAAGCTAACCAAGATCTAACCCCATTGTGTGGAAAAAGTTTTTTTTTGTTTTTGTTTTTCATTTTTTTTGTGATTTGCAGGAGAAAAAGGCAAGCACGGAGAACAAGAGAGAAGAGTTAAAAAAAAAAAACTCCCTTCCTCTTTCCATACTTTTACATACCTTTTAAACTTAGCTCACTTGGTCCAAAGTTGCTTTGCTCCTTGATAAGTCTTGAGTTCAAGTCTTATCAAGCTACTGTTAGTGCATGCAATTTCTATTTTCAAGTTACTTTATTGTAAAAGTGCATCTCATATAAATAAAATAAAATAAAAAGTGAGTCACTTAAGTCTTTTAATTTATTGCCGCGCTATTTAAAAGTAACATTATTGTAAAAGTGAACCTCACTTATTCTAAGAAAGTGATTCACTTCAAAGCAACTTTATTGTAAAGTGATTGTCAAAGGTTGATCTTGGGAAGACGGGGGTTCTTTTTTTTTAGTTGGTCAAGTTAATATCCGCCACGTCACTATTGGGGACATCTTCAACATTTTCTTTGATCAAGCATAACTTCATCATTCAGAATCGGTTTTCAGTGCCGTTTTTTTTTAAATCGCATATTTTTTCGAGATCTTTGCATCTAGATAGTTAGTTTCTATTCTTTCAGCCATTATTTTATAATATGGCCTCCCCTTGTGATATTATACTTACAAGTTCTAACTATTTCTCATAGAAATCTCGCGTGGAAGATGTTCTACGAAGTAGAGGAATTTTCAGGATAACCTCAAGGAAAGAAACAGAATCCACTGATGATGATAAGAAAATTAAATGGGAAAATAGATGTGATGAAGCTTGTTGATTGATTGAGATTTTAATCTCTATTGATTTGCGTTTCCACATATCTGAAATTGATGAACCTGATAAAGCTTGGGAAAAGTTGGAATTTGTGTTTGGTAAACACAATGAAATTTGAGGTCATCAACTTGAGAATGAGTTGATTTCCTTGAATCCAAATGATTTTTCATGCATTCAAGACTATTTATCTAAGTATAAAACTCTTAGATTATTATGTGCAAAATGCAAGATTAACAAAGAAGACAAACAATGTATTTATCATATTCTTTCCAAACTTGGACCTACATATTCTGTTTTTGTATCTACATTCTACTCCATGAAAGAATCCTTGAATACAGCTAGCTATCAAGAGCCTAGTCTTGAATCCTTTTGTGATTCCTTAATTAGAGAGCAAGATAAGCTCATTCATTTTGGAATAATTAACAATGCAGATACATCTGGGAAAGCCTTATTGTCGCAACAGAAAGAAAAGTCCAAGCCTCCTAAGAAACATAATTTTTGCAATAATAATCCAAACAACAAGGGTCCTAAACCCTCTCAGTCAGCTCCTTCTTTAAAAAATGATAAAGGATCCAAGCAAAAAGGAAAGAAGACTGAGCGTCATTGCAATTTTTGTGGGAAAGATAATCATGATGAATCTAAGTGTTTTAAGAAGATGGCAGCCTTGGAAGCAGCAATGAAGAAGCACCACATCAGCCTAGATTCATCTTCAGAATCTAACTCTCATGAAAGTCACTAGAAAGCAGCAAAAAGAATACTTTGATATATTCGAGGTACAATTTAGTTTGGGATTCATTACAGTACAGGGGGAAAACCTTTGTTGGTTGGTTTCATTGATTCAGATTGGGCCGACGATCCTGATCATTGAAAGTCTACTGTAGGTTATGTTTTCAGTCTGGGATTTGGACCTGTCACTTGGGCTTGTAAGAAACAACAAGCTCTTGCTCTTTCTTCAGTAGAAGCAGAATATTGAGCCACAGTTAATGCCAGTTAGGAAGCTTTATGGCTTTGACAGGTCCTTTCAGAGTTTGGATTTGAGCAGTAGCAGCCTACTCCACTTTGGTGCAACAATCAAAGTGCCATCAAGCTTGCCAAAGATCCAGTTCTACATCATCGTAGCAAACACATTGAGCTACACATGCACTTCATCAGAAATATTGTTCATGATAGTGTTATTGAAGTTCTCTATTGCCCTACAGATGATCAAGTTGCATACATCTTCACCAAGTCTCTTATAGAAGCGAAGTTTTCTAAACTTCGGTCTATGTTGGGAGTTCAGGAATGTGTCCTTAAGGGGGGATAGGATCTAATGCCTCCTTCCTTCTCCTAATAGTGTCACTTTTGTAAATCCTTCAATCCTATCCCAAGTTGTTCTTAAGGGGGGATGTTAGGATATTTAGACACTTAGCAGTTAGTTAAGATCAACTTGTGTAATATATCCGTTAGGTAAAAGTGTGTTTCTTTAGTATGCATTAGTATGCATTTGTAAATATTCTAATCCAACGGTCACGATATGTTCTAGACATAGAGTGATCCGATGGTTCAACTTCTCTTAGATCATACCTACCATTGATCCATGGCTTAACACTCGATTGGTCTATGATATCTATTTAAAGAGCATAGAGGGTCCTTGGCTAGTTGATCAATTATGAGAAGCTCATGTAACTTTATTTCTTTTACATAATAAATTACTCCAAGTAGCTATTTGGCTGGGGCCATGGACTGTTTCCCTCTTGAGGGTTTTAACCACGTGACAAACATCGGTGTGTTGATCTGTGATCTATTTGTGTGAAGCGGTTGCTGAAGGTGTTGTTAAATTTTCATATGCTTAGTTAAGACATCAGTATTTCATTTCATTTTCATAACAAAAGCATATAAACATGATCATTGAAAGATAGACAAGCACAACCATACAAAAGGAACACAAAGATTTATCCTGGGAAAACCCTAAAGGGAAAAACCTAGAAAAAGATTCCTCAATATAGATGTCCCAAAAAGATAAAAGATAAAACCAGCAAGGAGATCAAAGCCTGATCCTCCTCCTTCTCCAGCTACTTCTCTTCTCCACTAATGCGCTACACAAGCGAGAGTGTGTTGAAAATGAGGAGAGCTACACCTCTATTTATATTCATCCGTTCACTTCAATTAACTCATCCGACATGTAGGCTCGAGTTACACATGTAGGATTGAGTAACCACACTGGGGTGCTAATGACCCACCTTTACAATTAGAGGGAACAACCTCATGACTCTTATTAGTTCTTTCTATTAGAAGCATCAGGATACAATATAATACAAGTGGTTCTCCCGGTAGGACCATCGGGGACCACAAAAGATACATATAGAATATTCTTCGAAGTTACAATATTTCAACACTCCCCCTTAACGAGAAGGGTATTCTACAACAACATCAACAACAACAATAGTAGGAGAGGACATCATCAACATCATTAGGGTAACACATCTATAAATCATTGGAATCTTTTCAACATCATATAGTCTTCGTCTTCAATATTCGATGACATCAACTCTTTAATCAACATCAGCATCTTTTGACCTTTTGATCAGCAACATCTTCAACAATTTGACCTTTCGATCAGCAACATCTTTCAACAACATCTTTAGCAACATATTCAGCACTTTGACCTTTCGATCAGCAACATCATCTTTATCACTTTGAACTTTCAATCAACAACATCATCTTCAACACTTTGGCCTTTTGATCAACAACATCATCTTCAACACTTTGACCTTTCGGTCAGCAACATCATCTTCAGTACTTTGGCCTTTCGATCAACAACAACATCATCATCATACTCTGATCTTTTGATCAGAAACATCATCATGAAAATGTCATCATCATCAAAACATCATTATCATCTAAACATCAACATCATCAAAACATCAAAATCATCATCATCAAAACATCAACATGATCCTTCCTTTCGGAATTATGGGATCAACATGTCTGTGGTACTCAGACGATCCTTCCTATCGGAATGACGGGATTTAGGTCTTTACGGATTTACTAATGATCCTTCCTTTCGGAATTACGGGATCAACACATCTATGGAGCTCAGACGATCCTTCCTTTCGGAATTACGGGATCAAATCTTTATGGATCTACTAACGATCCTTCCTTTCGGAATTACGGGATTTAGGTCTTTATAGAGTTACTAATGATCCTTCCTTTCAGGATTATGGGATCAACACATCTGTGGAACTCAGACAATCCTTCCTATTGGAATTACGGGATCAAGTCAATGATCCTTCCTTTCGAAATTATGGGATTTAGGTCTTTACAGAGTTACTAACGATCCTTCCTTTCATAATTATGGGATCAACACAGTTGTGGAACTCAAACAATCCTTCCTATTGGAATTACGGGATCAACACATCTGTGGAACTCAGACAATCCTTCCTGTTGGAATTATGGGATCAAGTCTTTATGGAGATACCAATGATCCTTCCTTTTGGAATTACGAGATTTAGGTCTTTATGGAGTTACTAACAATCCTTCCTTTCAGAATTACGGGATCAACACATCTGTAGAACATAGACAATCCTTCCTATTGGAATTATGGGATCAAGTTAATGATCCTTCCTTTTGGAATTACAGGATTTAGGTCTTTACGGAGTTACTAAGGATCCTTCCTTTCGAAATTACGGGATCAACATAGTTGTGGAACTCATACAATCCTTCCTCTAGGAATTATGGGATCAACACACGTTCTTGAATACCGAAGTCATCCGATCCGTTCTAAACCGAAGTTCAAGGATGATACAATCCTACCACCTTCTCGATGGCCGAAGTTCACCGAATCTGTTCTGAACCGAAGTCCAAGGATGATATAATCCTGCCACCTTCTAGATGACCGAAGTCCACCTGATCCGTTCTGAACCGAAGTCCAAGGATGATACAATCCTGCCACCTTCTTGATGACCAAACTTCACCGGATCTGTTTTGAACTGAAGTTCAAGGATGATACAATCCTGCCACATTCTCGATGACCGAAGTTCACCAGATCTGTTCTGAACCAAAGTTCAAGGATGATACAATCCTACCACATTCTCGATGACCGAAGCCACTGGATCTATTATTGACATATGTCCCAGGATGATACAATCCCTCTTCATTCTTGAAGACCGAGGTCTTCGGATCACTTCTAGACATATGTCCCAGGATGCTACAATCCCTCTTCATTCTCAAAGACTGAGGTCTCTGGATCACTTTAGGGCAAGTACCCGGGGACGATACAATCCCACTACAACATCAATACTCCCCCTTTCGAGGAAGGTCTTTCCGAACAACACCAAGCTTGTCTCGAAAGTGTTCAAATTTTACTTGAGACAGAGGCTTCGTTAGCACATCATCATCTAAACCATCATCATCTACATCTTCAGTATGTGAATACTGAACTATCACCATCTGTATCTCTAGTATGTGAATATTGAAAGAATCATCATCTATATCTCCACTATAGAAATACTGAAAGCATCATCATCTCTATATTCAGTATAGAAATACGGAATCACCATCATCTGCATCTGCAGTATGTAAATACTGAAACATCATCTATATATTCAGTATGGGAATACTGAAACATCATCATCTGCATCTTATCTCATATGTAGAAATACCGAATTTCTATGTGTTACGACAGAGCACAGGGTTCTCTATCATCATGTTAGGGCGCGCACCCTAAGGGTCCTTAAGGTGGGTAACTCTGCAGGTGTGAAGGAGTTTGTAAGTGGAGTTATGGCTCAAAATAGTCTTAGGGGTGTCGAGGTTGAGTCAAAGCGCTTTCTTTGTAATTTAACCCATGGGTTAAGTCCAGGGTTTAGGGTTGGGGTGCCCATGGTTTAAGTCCATGGTTTTGTAATAGTGCACTGTATAAATAGGTGCTCTTGTAAATAAGTCAGTTTAGGCTTTTTGTGTACAAGGAATTGCTGCGAAGCTAAGGCTATTTTGTAAGAAAATGTTAAGTCCCAGCTGTGTGCGTGGACGACCTCTGCATCTGTGTGCGCAGAGGGTTTTTGTAAGTGATTAGAAGATCTGCAGCTGTGTGTGCAGAGGCCTGCAGCTGTGTGCGCGGCATTAAGGACTTGAAGGGATATGCAGCTGAGTGCGCAGATCAGAACTGTGATTTTGTAAAGAGTTGAATAAAACGCAGTTTTGTGGACGTAGCCCCTACACTGGGGGTGAACCACGTTATATCTGGTGTTGTGGTTCTTGTGTTATTTTTGTTAAGTTCTTTATGCATTGATAAATACATATATCTGATAAGTAAGATCACTGCTAACAAATAGCTTCGCTGTGAATTCCCAGTAAAGGGTTAAGCAAGTCACTGTTTGTTTATTTATCTGCGAAGTTATATATATGAATGTCGGAGCTCTGTGTTAATTGATTATAAGTTATTAAAGGCTTAAGGTACAGTAATATCTCTCTTCTTCTTGCAGAAACCTGATTCTGCGGCACCCCATAGCTGTTTTGGGTGAGACTGCAACCTGCGTGCAGGTTGTTGCTGAAAGGGCCAACACTATGGGTCTTTTGTTGGTGCGAAGTAAATGGTGTAAAAACCGGGTTTTCCCTATTGCCCAACACATCACACCTCTGGTTATCACATAGAATCATTTTAGTATCCATCTTCAGGTCAAAGAGACCTGATATCAGCTTTCGAAGCCATATGGCTTCACAACTTAGCAGAGCAATCTACTATGTATTCTGCTTCAGCCATGCTACGAGAAACACTAGACTATTTCCTGCTAAAACATGAACTCATAGCAGACCCCAAACAAAAGCATATACTTAATGTGCTTTTCCTGTCTGAGATACTTCCAGCCCAATCTGCATCTATGTAGCCATACAATCTATACTCATGGCTACCATCATAACCAAAGTCTATAGTCCCTTTTAGATATCTCATCACATATTTTGCAGTTACTAGGTGAACCCGTCTTGGTTCAACAAGATATTGACTTAAGGTGTTCACAGTAAAACAAATTTCTGGTCTGGTATTTGTTAAGTACATCAATGACCCAATGATCTGTCTGTAATGAGTCATATCCATTAACTCTGATGAGTCATCAGCTAACAACTTCAGGTTGGAGTCCATGGGTGTGGCCATGACTTTGAATTCCAACATATTGAATCTCTTCAATATCTCTACTGCATACTGTCCCTGGTTGAGAAATATTTCTTCTAAACTTTGCCATACTTCCAGACCTAGGAAATAATGCATTAGCCCAAGGTATTTCATCTCAAATTCTTCTGCTAGTTTCTTCTTGCTTTCCATGACCTGTTTCTCATTTCCTGTCAAGGATAAGTCATCCACATATAATAACAGGATGACAAGTTCATCTTCTACAACCTTGAGATAAAGGTTAGGATTAGCTTTACTTTTGGTAAATCCCATGCTCGACAAGAAACCATCTATTCTTTCATACCAAGCTCGAGGAGCTTGTTTAAGACCATATAATGCCTTCTTCAACTTGCATACGTGAGTATGTCTATCTTCAACTTCAAATCCTTGTGGCTGTTATATGTATACTTCTTCTTTGATCACACCATTTAGAAAAGATATTTTCACATCCATCTGGTGTAAGTCTGACTTCATCATGGATGCAAGTGCCATGGTAGCTCTAATTGAAGTATACCGTGCTACTGGGGCAAATGTCTCTTCACAATCAATTCCCTCTTTCTGAGAGAAAACTCTGTCCACAAAACTTGCTTTAGACTCCTCAATACTTCTGTCAGCTGCATGCTTTATTTTGCATATCCATTTGGAGGATACTATACTCTTTCCTTCTGGTTTGGGAACTATATCTCAAACATCATTCTAGTATTCTTTCATCATAACATCTTCCATGAGTTCATCTTGTCGAGTCATCAACATATCTTAGTCTTCTGCATTCAACCTTGAAGGTTGGAACCCTCTTTACTCTTGGTAAAGTATCGATCCAGTAGGAGGCTGTCCATCATGACGTATCATGTCGAACTTAGATATCTTCTGTAGTCACTCCCCCTGAAGTGGAGAATCATCTTCCCTCTTCATTATGTATAGGTGGCTCTATGCTTGATATATACTTGTTAATAGAGTATGTCATGTCATAGTCTATTCTTCCTGAGGCAAGTCATGAACCCTTGCTTTGTACACTTGTTCTTGTAGATCCATATGGAAGATATTACGTACTTCCCTTTATGTCTCAAAATCATATCGTATACATCATTCCCCATGATCAACTGCTATTCTTTGATCATAGCATTCTTTTCTTCATCTTGAGTTATCTCTTATACCAATGGTGGTCTTCATTATTCGAGGTGGATCTACCACTCTCTGAAGCTCTTTCTTTCGTCATGGTGTCTCTGACCCTGGGAGCTTTAGATTCATGTTTATTGAATTGTCATCACTTGTTCTTCGGAACAAGTCTCATCCTTGTTTTCTTGTAGGAGGTTGTTCAGGACCTTTCCTACAATTCAAATGCACCAATTGCATGATTAGAACTATTTCATAAAACATATGCATAACAAAAAATTCTTATGCATCATGCAACTGTTTAGCCAATACAACATTCATCCATATCTCACAGAAACTTTTTAGATGACATCATTGAGATTGTGCATTAATCCAATATGTCATGTAAAGAGGTTTCATTCTAGATAAGTAGAAATGGAGAGATGTATAGCACCATGAGCTACTTACCGATCACATGCATATTAGTAGTATACAATCATTAATGCAAACAATCTATCATGCATAACACATCAACTAAATATGAATAACAAAACAATATCATTAAATGACAATTGAATACTTATCTTTTGTTTGTTTTGTGGGTAGACTCCTTCTTGATCATTCTCCTTCATCATCTTCTTCATTCATGAAATCATCATTTCTTATCCAAATGATAAGATGAATAAGAGGTTCGTCAAGAATTGAGTTCTTCATATTCCTCATCGCTTGAGGGATCTTTTTTTGAATGGTGAGAGCTTGATCTTCAATTTGCTCCCATCTTTCTTCTTCTCTTCTTATGAGACGAGCTTCTTCTTCTTCCCAAAGTCAATTTAAAGTAATCACTTCCTTCTGGCACACATTCCTCGCATGAATGAATCCCATGATCATGGGAGGCCATTCAAGGTGGCTATCACCACTTCTACATTCTTTGCTTCTTCTTCTACCACTTCAAGATGTTATGCATTCTGGATCTTCACATTCTTCAACTGTTTTCTCAAATCCATTTTCTGAATTATGTTCTTATCTTCAAATAGCTTGATCAAGGATTCAAACATATTCGATGTCTTTAGGGAAGACACTTGTGATACAAGTTGATCCATGATTGAATCAATAGTGATCTTCTTGGCCTTGATCAAGTTCTTCTTGTGTAAGGCTTTGAGGCTCATCTCCCTCTAGAACTGGAGCCTCTCTACTCATGTAGGTGTCCAATTCATTTTCTTCAGAGGGATCAAATACTTTCATGCTTGGAAGTTTTCAAATTCAGCAAGCTTATCATCAAGTTGATTTGATAGATCACTTTGAAATGAGAACCTCAAATGCAAATAGCAAAAGATTAGATCTTACCGATTTGAGGTGTCTGTCCTGCTTCCGGAGCTGGCTGATCTAGGGTTTGTCAGAGAAACCCTAATTTTAAAAAATTGGAATCTTTCATATCTGATTGTATATAAATATAGATCTGTTCAAATGGAGCTGTCCAATGTATTCCTTTTCTGAAAACAGTGGAGGGAAGCTCCCGGAACAGGAAGCCCTAGTTTTCCAATTTCTTTTGCAGAAATGCTTGTTACTGTTTCTATGATATCTCTGAAGTTACTGCTCCTCTATGTCTGAAATTTCTCAATATGGTAAACTTGCATGTCCTTGATCTAACACCATAGGTTTCATCAGAATTTGTTTCACCAATTCGGATTTAGGATCATTTTCCCAAGGTGACCTGTTACAGGACTGTTCATAACAGTGAAGTTGTATGGTATGCCACATGTCATTGGTTCATCTTCAGGTTCTGAAATTAGGATAAAAAAAGTACAGTCCGTGCTATTTTTGGAAAATCTTTAGAAATTCCATTTGAACCTCTGTAGCCCAATCTATAGTAATTTTCCCTAGGTGTCCTGTTTAGGGATGAATTCTGGAAGAGGATGGAACCCTAACTGGGAGGGATCATATCTCCTAGAATATAGCGAATATGAGGCTGAAATTTGGACATAGTGTTCATCCAGATTGTATATTTTGTATCTACAATATTCAGCTCTTGAACCATCTCCAATGTTGGGATATAGAAAATATACCAAAACGTAGCAGTTTTAGTATTTAGGGTTTTTCTAGCTCTGGGTCAAACTAGGGTTTGACTTTCCCGGAGTTTCACCCAACCAAAAATCTTGATCCAGGTCTCTAAAATTCAATTTTTATGAGGAGAGAAATCATATGTTGGGATAAATAAAAAATTCTTCTTCTACAAGAAGCCATAATTTCCCACACTGAAAACTGAGAATGCTCGGAATCGAATTCCGCTTCGACAGAAAAATGCACCCTTCAATGGAGAGTTAGCCTAGCCTTCTTTTGCTGATCGGTTGTGGAGAGAGAACCAAAAAGTAAGAATCCCTAGATTTTGTAGCTGCATAATGTCTTCTTTTCAGGGTGGCTCTGATTCCATGTTAAATTTTCATATGCTTAGCTAAGACATCAGTATTTCATTTCATTTTCATAACAAAAGCATATAAGAAGGACCACTGAAAGATAGAAAAGCACAACCATACAAAAGGAACACAAAGATTTATCCTGGGAAAACCCTAAAGGGAAAAACCCAGCAAAAGCTTCCTCAATATAGATGTCCCAAAAATATAAAAGATAAAACCAGCAAGGAGATCAAATCTTGATCCTCCTCCTTCTCCAGCTACTTCTCTTCTCCACTAATGCGCTACGCAAGTGAGAGTGTGTTGCAAATGACGAGAGATACACCTCTATTTATATTCATCCGTTCACTTCAATTAACTCATCTGACATGTAGGCTCGAATTAATCATGTAGGCTCGAGTTACACATGTAGGCTCAAGTAACCACATTGGGGTGCTAATGACCCACCTTTACAATTAGAGGGGACAACCTCATGACTCTCATTAGTTCTTCCGATTAGAAGCATCGGGGTACAAGATAATACAAGTGGTTCTCCCGGTAGGACCATCGGGGACCAAAAAATATACATATAGAATATTCTTCGAAGTTACAATATTTCAACAGGTGTTTGGTCTTTTGGGAGTACCCTCTATAGCCTAACATGTCAGGCATCAATCCTAGTATTGTCAAACATGAGGTAAAAACTTATCTAAATGTTAAACCTCTACGATAGAAGTTACATCCAGTAAATCCTAATAAATCCACTACCATAAAAGCGGAAGTAGAAAAGTTGTTGAAAGCTGGATTCATTCACCCCATGCCTTTGATTGAATGGGTGTCCAATCCATTTCCGGTCAATAAAAAAAAAGGAACATTCCAAGTCTGTAATGAATTTAGGGATTTAAATTTGGCTTGTTCGAAATATAATTATCCCACACCCTTCATTGATCATATTATAGACGAATGTGTCGGTAACGAAATATTTTCACTTATGGATGGATTCTCCAATTTCAGCCAAATTCAGATTAAGAACGAAGACCAACACAAAACAACTTTCATTTTCCCAATGGGGCACTTTTGCATATCAGAAAATTATTTTTTTCCTTAAAACTGTCATGGCTACTTTTTAAAGAGCCATGTCATATTCTTTCCATGATATTAAGAAAATTGTCGAGGTTTATCTCAATGACTTGACAACCAAATCTAGGATAAGAACTAAACATTGTGCACATTTACGTGCCATTTTCCTCTGATGTCGTTAGTATAATATTAGAGTGAATCCACATAAATGCATATTTTGCATCGAGTCTGGGAGATTACTTAGTTTCATTGTATACAAGGATGGGATATGGGTAGAAACCCTTAAGGTTGAGGCAATATTACAGTTTCCCTCCTTGAAAACAGTTAGACAAATTCAAATCCTGTAAGGAAAAGAAACATTCTTGAGAAGATTTATTGCTGATTATGCTGAAATTTCTAAAGGTTTCATGCGTCTCTTAAAACAAGATGCACCGTTCATTTGGGATGAACAAGATCAATGCTCTTTTGATGCAATGAAATAATCCCTTGTGTCAACTTCGGTGCTTACTCCCTCAGACTATACTATATATTTTTTGCTATATTTGGAAGCAACCGAGTCCACTTTAGGGATGGTTTTGGTCCAAGAGGATGATTCATCTCAAGAACATGTCATATATTATCTTAGTAAGGGCTTTGTTGACCTTGAATTCAGATATTCTCAGGTAGAGAAGCTAGCCCTGGAAGCAATTCATGATGCCCAAATACTTAGACACTATATACTTCCAAGAAAAATGACTATAGTGGCTGAAATGAACCCCATGAGAAACACTTTGTCTCGTCGAATCATCAGGGGCAAGTATTCAAAATGGATAGTAATATTTCAATAATTTGATCTAGAATTCATAAACGCTAAATCGAAGAAGTCATTAACATTTGCTGAACTAGTGTCTGAGTTACCTGTCAATAAAGATGAAACAATAGAAGAAGATTCTTAAGCAGGCGAACATTTATTTCTCATTTCCACTAATGATCCTTGGTATGGAACATTGATTATATATCTCCAAACCCAAATAATTGATTCTCAATTTTCTAGCGTTGAACAATGTCGTATCCGATACCAAGCACGAAGACACCTCATTATTGGGGATACTTTATACCATAGAGGAATAGAATTAGTTCTAAGACATTTTTTTAGTCCATGAAGAAGCTGAGCATGTATTGAATGATTGCCATGCAGGAGCATGTGGTGGTCATATTTATGGGTATGAAACTACTCAGAAGATATTGTGTGCATGGTACTTTTGGTCCACAATATTTAGAGAATGCATTAATGTTAAAAATATTGTTAAAAAGTGACATCCTTGCCAAATTTATACGAGAAAAATGGACGCACATCCTGTTATGTTACACCATGTAGTAACCATGGGTCCATTTTCAAAATGGGCCATTGATTATATGACAATCAACCCACCTTCATCTAATGGAGACCACTACATCATAGTAGTAGTGGAATACTTTACAAAGTGGGCTGAGTCAATTCCTACATTTGATAACACAACAAAAACAACGACATATTTCTTATTCAATCATGTGATCACTAGGTTTTGTGTACCCAAAGAGATCGTCATAGACAATGGTAACCATTTTATGAATTCCTTCATGGATGAACTTATGACCAAGTTAGGATTATGATAGGATTTTCCCTGACCATATTATCCCCAATGCAATGATCAAGTAGAAGCCATCAACAAGGTTTTGAATACCATGTTGCAATGAACGGTTAATAAGAACAAAACTAACTCGAATACGATGTTGTTATCTGCTCTCTAGGATTATCACACCTCAGCTGAAACTGTGTCCGGTTTCACTCCTTTCCATTTGGTTTATGGAGATGAAGTTGTGTTGTTGAGTGAATTTGATATCCCGTCATTAAAACTAGATATCAAACTCTTACCTAACACCTCTATAGAAGAATAAATGATCCTCCATCTTCATTCTCTTAATGAAACTATAAGAGAGGCCTCATTAAATGTAGAAGCACACAAGAAAAGAGTCAAATCCAAATATGAAAAAGTATCCCATCGTCAAGTCTTTTTAAAAGATGATTTGGTTTTGGTTTATGACCAAGACAATGATAAAATAGGGAAAGGGAAATTTGTACCTAAATGGTTTGGCCCACTTGTTGTCAAAACAATGCTAAAAAGAGGTGCATATGAGATAGTCAATTATGATGGGGAACCCTTGTTGGAGATCAAAAATGGTCTCTATCTGAAGAAATACTTTGCGTAGGCACAAAGGCCTCACAAGATTTTTGTTGTATTTTATGTAAAAAAAATTGTACAATATTTATTTCATGCACACACTTATCTTGCTTCGTATATATGCTTGATAGATGTCATTTGAAACTTTCACTTAATTGGGATATGCAGATGGCGCTAGCCATGGATCTTGGAACATTGCTTCCGCCGCATGGATAATATTCACACCTGGAAATCAAGTTCTTAGTTTGGGGGGCTCTTTCCTTGGACCTGCAACTAATAGTGTTGCAGAGTATAGCACAATCATTAAGCTTCTAGTAGAGGCTAACACCCTTGGCATCCAACACATTACTATTAAACTGGACTCACAACTTGTTGTATCTCAGTTAAATGATCAGTATCAGGTTCACAATCCTATACTATTTAGAAAGTTTCTACGAGTTCATCTTCTAGAACATAATTTTGAATTCATTGAGTATATACATGTTCCTAGAAGTTCAAATAGTCTAGCTGATTCCTTATCTAACTACATACTTGATTGGCATCATTGTCATACATCATTCCAATAAAGCAAGCATGCATATTGAATGCATGACACATTCGAAAGCATAATTAAAAGTCGAAGTAACATTATTTTGTGTAAAGTAAAACTGATTACATCATAACCCAAAAAGTGTGTTTAAGTTTAAGACATTTTTGCAATAACTTTGCACACACCAAAAAGAGTAGTATAAACACTTTCTCCCTTTTTGTACTTTTCTTCAAAATAAACTATCCAAAAATTTCATAAACAATTCAATATATAGAAAATTCAAAAAATACCTTTGAATTGTTTCCTGGAAGTGTTAAACCAAGCGTCGATACCAATAAAACCATCTCAGGCATAGATAAGGACATTGGTACAAATATATCAGGTGAGATGTATAACGTAGACATTTCAAATTCAAAGGTAGACATTTCAAATTCAAAGACAGATATTTCAAACGCTACCTCTAGCAACGATGAACAACTCCCCAAATTAGATTCAATGACTAGAGGAAATCACAATAAGATTGGAAACTATGGTAAACAACATTTGTTCAACACAGACACATACACTTCAGCGACTGGGATTAAATTGTCAAGAAGCGATATTAATCCAAAGAGTGTTAAGGTTGATGGCAATAATGGGAATGATGATACTAGGAATATAACGAACATAGGTCACAGTGGCAGGAAAAAAAATAATACTGTGGTTAAACTTTACTCTCTAAATCTAGATGCTCCCTCACACAACATTCTTGAGAAATTTTTTAAATTTCACTATCGTCCCTCGAAACATTCCATTTGAAGAATTGATTTGTAATATTGAATCTTCCATCAAGAACTTAACGCATGATTGTGCCGAGGAGATAAGATAAGATTATGTCATCATGGTAAGGAAAGCAAAGCCACTGGCCTCTAACATAAATAGGGAAGAACGCGCAACACTCATGAACCTCAAAAAGAACAAATCAATTAAGATCCTAAAGGCAGACAAAGGGAACAGTACTGCTATTCTTGACAAATGCGATTACAACAAGAAAATTATTGATCACTTGGCATGTGGAAGATATTGAATGATTGATAACAACCCAAGAAAGGAGGTGATGAAAGACATATCAAGGATCGTAAAAAACTCTTGCTTGGATGATTGCACCAAGAAAAAGTTGATCCCAAGTAACACTATCTTACCTTGGATCTACGAATTACCAAAAATACATAAAGAAGAAGTACCTCTAAGACCTATTGTGAATACAATAGGCTCTCGAACCTATATACTTGCCATGTTATTAGCAAAGAAGCTTCTCCCTTTGGCTGGAAACACTTCATCCTTCATCAAGAATTTCACGTCCTCTGTTGATTGGGTGAAGAACATTGAGGTAAATAAGGATGGCATTTTTGTGAGCTTTGATATTGTATCTTTATACACAATGATTCCCATAGAAGAATCCATCGATGTCATAAATCACATAACCGATGTCGACATTACCAATCTAGTAAGAACGCGTTTGAAGTCTACTTATTTCTCTTATCAAGGTAATATCTATGAGTAGATTCAAGGTGTTGTTATGGGTTCTCCCTTGTCTCTTGTTATTACAAACATTTACATGGAGCATTTTGAAATGAAAGCCATCAACTCTTTCCCTTTTACCACAGATGAATGGAAAAGGTATGTCAATGATATTTTTGATAAATAGAACCATGGGATAGATAAGATGCATGATTTACTTTCCCACCTTAATAGTATATCCCAACATATAAAATTCACTATTGAGATGGAAAAAGATGGTAAACTTCCCTTTCTAGATGTTCTTCTCGCCATGAAAAAAGATGGGGGATTGGTATACCAGGTGTATAGAAAGGAGATGCATAGAGACATATATCTTCATGCAAATTCTCACCATCACCCAACCTAAAAGGTTGGAATCATTAAGATGCTTGCTACAAGATAAAAAATAATCTTAGATGTAGATCAACTCAAGAATGAATTAGATCGCCTTGGAATTGTTTTCAGGAAGAGTGGTTACCATAACAAAGAACTCAATGAAGAAATCAATAAACAAAATCATCGCAAAACATATTTAAAGATTCCCATGATTACCCTTCCTTATATTAAATGAACCACTGGCAATCTCACTAAGATTTTAAAGAAAAGAGGCATCACTGTTTCATTTTCTCCCCCGAACTCTATCAGAATGTTTGTTGATTCTGCTAAAGACACGTTGGACCAAAGATAACAAAAAGGGGTATATGAAGTTCCTTGCTCGTGTGGGAAAGTTTATATTGGAGAAACAAGGCGTTCTTTGAAAACACGATTGAAGGAACATTCAATTGGAATTGTCCATGGAAAAACAAACAAATCGGCGTTAGCTGAGCATTCACATAGTACTTCTCATCATATTTGCATTGAAAAATATTCTCTTATTGCTAGGGAAGACAACTATAACAAGAGAAGGATAAGAGATCCCGTGGAATAGGAAAAAAGAATGATAATTTAAATAATGATTATGGTTTAAAATTAATTAATACATGGAAACCCTTGATTAATAAAATTAAAAGGAATTGGAAAGGATAAGTCATTAATTGCTTCACCTTCCCCTAACCATCTATTTATGGTTTAGAAGGTCCCTTTATCCTTCAATTCTTTCTCTCATTCTGAGTATCAGCCCCGATGATGGACTCAATTATGGTGTAGTCCAAATTATTGGTTTCAAAAATAATACATGAGGTTACCCCTTCACAAATTGATCTGACTTCCTGATCCACCATGAAGACTCACATACAACCGACAGATTACCGAATAAATGGTTCATTGCCTCCAAAATACATCCTCGAAAGAGGTGATTCCTACAAGAACAGTAAAAATGAGTATTCTACTTATGTTTGTTATTTTTGTTAGGATTATTAATCCTCCCTTGTCCAAATTTGGTCATATGTCTAAATCGGGAGTCCATCCAGTCTATTTATAGTCATTAGCACCATTGGTTAAACTTGACCTAATTGGGGCACATGTTTCAGTTACCTAAGTGTGGGGAACACTAATTGAGGCTCACTGCCACTTATTGCACTTGATTGCATAAGTTTAGGAGTCTCCTAGATCAATCCCTACAATTTAGGAAGAAACTGGGAGTGCCGAAACCAACCAAGGTCAGTTCAATTCAGTTAATGACTAGTCAAGCCAAGTTAGGAGTCAGTTACATTCAGTTCTAGCTCTCTACATTCAGTTAAATAAAGGTTTAATTAATTGCACACATGTGGGGCATTTATCTCACCTACCATAGTCAGTTAACCATTATTTAATACTAAATGTAACACTTGGTTGTGTTTTAGAACTCCGGTTATGATTTAGACAAGGACAGTTAACTACTGGGTCTAGGAGTCAGTTACATTTAGTTCTAGACCTCTACATTAAGTTAAATAATGGTTTAATTAATTGCACACATGTGGGGTGATTTTCTCACCTACCAAAGTCACTTAACCATTATTTAATACTAAATGTAACACTTAGTTGTGTTTTATAACTCTGGTTATGATTTAGACAAGGATAGTTAACTACTGGGTCCTCCAATAGTGATTTAGACAATGTATTGGTTACCTACAGTCAAGTAGAGTCATCAATTTGAACTTCCTCATGTGGATTCGAATTGCTTGTGGATATTAAAGCCATTTTACATAATTGGAATTATTATCTGGATTACTTTTTTGATTAATGAAAGCATTCACAGCTGCAAGCCTTTTGCATTGTTTCCTTCTTCAATGGCTGAGTAAATTGTGAGATCTTCTTTGTGAGTTGTGTGTTTGTCTACAGATCTATATGCTCAAATTTAACATGGTATCATAGCCTCGATGGACAAGGCATTTCTCCTCCTCGGATCTCCTACTGGATCATTTTTTTGTTTTGCAGGTACAACTTTGAAATTAATTCATCAGTTCCTCTTCTCACCCGATCCTCAGACTATTTTGAATGGAGGTTGAAGATGAATATATGTCTGAGAAGACAAAAACTAATTTTTGTGTCTATTGGACTCGGTAGAAATTCTTTTGAGAGTGATAAGGACTGGCTAAAAGCAAAGGATAAATCTTTTGAAATAATGGAACTGGCTCTTTCTCCTAGCATGCGCTACCATAGTAGATCTATTAAAGATTCACTGGAACTCTAGATAAGATTGGACAGAACCTTTGGAATTGATAGCGGATGGTGTACATCCAGCACCACAAACATCCTTGATCCAAAAAACTCAGCCTCCACTCTCTCTGATGAAGTTGTTCAAGATGAAGAAGAAGTAGAAGCTTCTACACAGTCAATTCGAATTGAAGACAGTCTCCATGCAGTGACTCCTTCTCCTGATGCTCTGGAAGTTCATGAGATCTCTGATATCTCATATTCTCATATTTCTGAAACAGAAGAAGATGTTCAAATCTCTGATATTGAAGAAAAACTCTGCTGCACTTCCATGCAAACATTCACCGGTGATTTTCCTTTAAATTCTGTGCAAAATTTACTAGTAATTGCTTTCGAAAGTGAAGAGAAATTTGATTTTTCTCCCTCTAATGTTGCTGCTGGTGTGCAAATATGTGATACCTTGGATATTTTGGAAGAAATATCAGATTACTAGAGTGATCCATTCGCTCCCCATGATCTAGTTTTTCCAGCAAATTCCTGCAGGATTGCATGCACCAAAATTCAGAATTTTGAAGAAGAAGAAAGCCGTGCATCCACCGTCTCGGTTAACCATTTATTTGAATCTGATATTAACCTTATTGGATCTGATATGATCTTATTTAGATCTGATCTGATATTGCTTGGTTTAATATATCAAATTCATAATCTTTCAGTACTGCTTGTAGCTGTTCTCATCAATGGTGTGAAGAAACAAGTACCACAAGTCTCCTACAAAACTACTGCTGGGGATTTGATTCAATTTCATAGTTTTGGATCTGTTTTGAACCTATTTAGATCTGATTTACTTTCTGATCTGATATTATTTGGTTCATATTTTAAAATTCAAAAGAATTCAGTCATGCTTGTAGCTGCTCACCAATTCCGGTGTCAAAAATCAAGTACCGCACTTTCTCTTCAAAATTGCTGACAGGGATTTGGTGTTAGTTTCCTCATATGAGGTTGCTGATATTTTATTATGTGATTCATTATATATTTTAGAATCTATATCAGACTATGGAGCTCCAGCATTCGCTCTCAACAGTCCCAGTGCTTCTCTACCATTGATCACATGCTCATCTTCTCACGGAACTAGTAAAGAGGAAGATTTTCTGCATCCGCCTGGACACCTGCTCTTAACACTTGGGGATGTTCTTACCACTCATGGTTTTCTGTTCATGGCTGCAACATATCAGTTTCTTGAGTGTTCTTCACATTCTCTGAATTCTCAAGAACCTTTCCTCACTTTTCAGTTGACTTCAGTTGCTCTACATGGGTCCAGTCTTCATTCGGCAGCTGTCTATATTTCTGATTTAGTTGAGCATATCATTCTTCTTCCATAAAGGAAGATTCCTCCAGACATATGATGGAGAGGTTCACATGCCAAGCCCTAGGATACCTTTGCACAGAAGAACCAGATTGATCCTGATTCTACCTGCTTAATTAGAAGGGGGGTTTTTCCCCAAGCACCTTATTTTGGAGCAGTTACTTTATTTTACTTGATGTAATGGGTGACCTATGGTCTTAGTTACCAGGGCCTACAATTTGTCCAATTTAGCATTCAGGGGGGGTGTTAGAATTATTAATCCTCCCTTGTCCAAATTTGGTCATATGTCTAAATCGGGAGTCATGTCTAAATCGGGAGTCCATCCAGTCTATTTATAGTCATTAACACCATTGGTTAAACTTGACCTAATTGGGGCACATGTTTCAGTTACCTAAGTGTGGGGAACACTAATTGAGGCTCACTGCCACTTATTGCACTTGATTGCATAAGTTTAGGAGTCTCCTAGATCAATCCCTACAATTTAGGAAGCAACTGGGAGTGCCGAAACCAACCAAGGTCAGTTCACTTCAGTTAATGACTAGTCAAGCCAAGTTAGGAGTCAGTTACATTCATTTAAATAATGGTTTAATTAATTGCACACATGTGGGGCGTTTTTCTCACCTACCACAGTCAATTAACCATTATTTAATACTAAATGTAACACTTGGTTGTGTTTTAGAACTCCGGTTATGATTTAGACAAGGATAGTTAACTACTGGGTCTAGGAGTCAGTTACATTCAGTTCTAGCCCTCTACATTCAGTTAAATAATGGTTTAATTAATTGCACACATGTGGGGTGATTTTCTCACCTACCACAGTCAGTTAACCATTATTTAATACTAAATGTAACACTTAGTTGTGTTTTAGAACTCTGTTTATGATTTAGACAAGGACAATTAACTACTGGGTCCTCCAAGAGTGATTTAGACAATGTCTTGGTTACCTACAATCAAGTAGAGTCATCAATTCGAACTTCCTCATGTGGATTCGAATTGCTTGTGGATATTAAAGCCATTTTACATCATTGTAATTATTATCTGGATTACTTTTTTGATTAATGAAAGCATTCACAGCTGCAAGCCTTTTGCATTGTTTCATTCTTCAATGGCTGAGTAAATTGTGAGATCTTCTTTGTGAGTTGTGTGTTTGTCTACAGATCTATATGCTCAAATTTAACAATTGTATATATTAAATGCATATATTGAAGCCTATTGGTTTCCTAAACAGTTGGGTTATGATTACTTTTACATGATTTTGGAGGAATTTACATGTTCAAACTATTTGATCCAGAATTTTAAAGATAGACCATGATTCATGGTTTTGGCATTTTTCACAAGAATCAGTCAGAAGTAAAACCACAATGCCTTTTTACTACTTGTCCATGATATCATATTGGATAAAAACCGTAGTTAATTGGTTCCAATTCACTGTCCATCGACACATAATCCTACTTCAGATAGCTTACCTATAGAGGTAATATCTGAAAGAGTGTGCATAACTAGATCAGCCCATGTTTGCAGTACATATCCTCGCCTTGGCCTGGAATGTGCTCTTGAACCATATGTGCACGCCATTGCAACAATCGTTCCCTCTTATGTACTATAGCATTCTTTATTTTTTTTCGAGCTAATACATGAAAAGGAACTAAAAATTAAAAAAACACAAAAATATAAAAACTAAAATTGCTGAATCTATTCATAATCCATCATGGAGAAAATGGAAACAGTCAGTCCTTGTCCCCCTTGAATGTGACACATATCCTATATCAGTTATAAGTACGCTATTTACATTTTCCTTAGGAAGTTGTGCCAATAATTTGAACAAATATCCACCGATAGGTTATCCTTCCTGTCATCTATGGAACTTTCATTAATTCATCTAGAATTGGCGAATTTCAAAATGCTTGGTTACTCAACTATTATGTTTCCAAGTGTCACTATGCATCATGTTATGTGTTTAAGGGAAGTCAAACCAGTCTCGACCATTCCTCAAATACTCCTGACCAATCATGTCGGCCTTCCTTGTTTCAGTATACAGTGTTGGATATCACAACTCTACCAAATTATATTAGCCTATTGATCTTATTTTTGTGTCAATTGATGTGGGATGCATTAATGCATTCCTTCTAATGGATCTATTCCTATCGATGCCAAATAATTATCTAGGAAATGGATCTAGGAACCATAGTGAGTACCTTTGATCTTACAATCATTAGTGGAAGGTTTCATTGCAAATGACACTGGGTATGTATCAATGGTTTTTGATTATTTGATTCTACAAGTGTTCGACATCAAAACATCTGTTCATACTTGTTAGTTTGTACTCAAGTACCTTGGATTCCATAATAATTATTGGTGGGCCTCCTTGCATATGTTGACAATATGTGGAAATTGAACCCAGTGATAGAACAATTTTACTCACAACAATTATCAATTGAACTTGCAAAATCACTCACGAAAGAGACTGAATATGGAGCTGAACACTAAACTATATTGAATAAGTGTACAATAGCCAACCCTGTAATAACATAGGCTGCTTCATTAAATAATTACATTAGGGATTCGAATGCATGAGGAGGCAATTCGAATCTAGTCAAAAGCAGGCTTACTAAAATTAAGCAATTCCCCCATAGGTGCATAAAGTAGTTTCCAAATTAGTCAAGGAGCTCATGAATTGGAAAAAGCACTTAGGCAAGCTAAAGAGTGATGGAATGACAAATCATACATGCTTTTCATAGGAGAAAAGAGTGGAGGATGTGGAGGCAAAAAAACTAGTTCACCTCACCTAGTCAAACTTTCCCAATTGCCTTAAAGCACTGAAAAAGCAGGCAATAAAGAAGAAAAAGCAGAAGGGCGCCTAGGAGGCCAGGAATAAAGTAGAATTGATTCCTTGAGGTTTTCTAAGCACTACATGAGTCAAAATAGGCAATTTCGACCACTATGGATAGGTAAATGACAACTTGCATAAGGTGGAATCATGAGACTAGGAAAATAAGACAAAAATGATTAATTTAATGTCTAAGGTAGCTAACTATGGGTTGATTATTCTAACACCCCACCTTAAGCCTGACTTATGAGTAAAATATCAGAAAATTATAGGTCCTAGCAACAAGGCTTAGTCACCCTTTACATACTGCATGTCCATACAACCAAGGAAAGAGGCAAAAACCACATGGGAAAATCCTCCCTTAAACATGGACTGTAAAACAAAATTTGGAAATCTTGTCTTCACTCATTCTTCACAGCATGATCAGTAATCCCTAGTAGTGATTTGAGATTGCTGAAGGTCTTCTCACAAAATGCTTTGGTGAAGATATCAGCTACTTGTTCTGAAGATGAATAGAAGAGTAGGTGAATGGTGCCATCATGCACAAGCTCTCTGATGTAGTGCATATGGATCTCAATGTGTTTGGTTCTCTGCTTCTAAACTGGATCTTTGCAGATTCGAATGGTAATCTAGTTATCATAGTATATGGTAGTTGAGTACTCTGATTCAAAACCACACTCTCCAAGTAAACCCTACAACCATAAACATTGAGTTGCTGCATTGACAACTCTGTACTCTGCTTCTGTAGATGAGAGTGCAATGGCACTCTGTTTCTTGCTTGACCAGCTGATTGGCCCTTATGCAAGCATGAACACATATCCTGATGTGGACTTTCTATTTGTGCTATCACCTACCCAATCACTGGCAATAAACCTAATCAAATCAAGATCAGATTTTTCTTTGTAAGAGATCCCATGTGTCCTTGTTCCTTGAACAAAGTTAAGGATCCTTTTGGCTGCTTTCCAATGGATCTCATGAGGCTGATCCATGTATCTAGAAGCCACACTTACTGCATAATAAATATCAGGTCTAGTATGTGTAAGATACAACAAACATCCAATCAATTGCCTATACAGTGTATTGTTTACCATAGGTGAAGAATCAACTTCTTCCAGCTTCACTCCTGAAAGGAAAGGAGTCTTGCTTGGTTTGCAGTCCTTCATTCTGAATTTGTTCAGCAAGTCCAAGGCATATTTGGACTGGTACACCTTGATTCTAGATTTTTTTTGAGCAATCTCAAGCCCCAAGAATTGGCTTAAGAGCCCCAAATCTGTCATGGAGAAGGCTTGGTTCATTTCACCCTTCAAGGAAGCAATCTCATCCATTGAGCTTCCTGTAATGAGAAGGTTATCAACATATAACACAAGGATAATTAATGAACCATTAATTAATTTCAAATAGACATTTGGATCTGATTTGCACCGAACAAAATTCAGTGATAGCAAGAAGCTATCAATCTTGGCATACCAAGCCTTGGGGGCTTGCTTTAGCCCATACAATGACTTTCTCAAGATGCACACAAGAGAAGGGTTAGTAGAAAATCCTTGAGGCTTCTGCATATATATCACTTCAGTGATATCTCCATTCATGAAGGCACACTTTACATCCATGTGATGTACCTCCCATTGCTTTGAAGCTGCAATGGCTAAGGCTATCCTGATGGAGTCCATCTTTGCCACTGGTGCAAAGGTCTCATTGTAATCTATGCCATGAACCTGTGAGTAGCCCTTGGCTACCAATATGGCCTTGTACTTCAGAGGTGAACCATCAGCAGCAAATTTGGTCTTGTAGACCCACTCACACTGAACTAACTTCCTCCCTGGGGGAAGATCCACTAGCTCCCATGTGTTGCTATTCTAGAGTGAGCTGAACTCTTCCTTCATGGATGCTTGCCATATTGGATATCCTACTGATTCTTCATATGTTTGAGGATTTGATTCCACCATCAAATAGCATTTCTCAGAAAACATAGGATCCTTCATGCACAGACCACTCTCAAATTGAGATCTAGTCCTCCTTGGGTCATTGGGATCCCTGGCTAGCTCTCCTGCTACATGTAGTGTCTTGGATGTCCATTTTGGCTTTGTATGGCTGTTAGGGTTTGTAATAAACTCATCACTATCAGACATATCAGAATCATCATGTTCAACAAACTCTTCACTTACTTTCAGAGGTTCAGGTGGTGAAGAGGCTTCCCCAACTTCCACTGCTGCAAGGGGTTCTTCTTGAAACTGAACACACCTTTCAATAAAGGATTTGTTTGTGCTAAAATTTATCATCTTGTACCCTTTTGAATCTTTAGAGTACCCAACAAATAGACACTCTTGGCTTTGGGGATGCAAAGCCTTTCTCTTTTCTGTTGGAATTCTAGCCCAAGCCCTTGAGCCAAAAATCCTGAAATGGGTCACATCTGGCTTGTGCCCACTCCATGCTTCGATAGGAGTCATACCATCAAGTTGTTTATGAGGCACCCTATTATGGATATAGGCTTCATAGTTTATAGCTTTGGCCCAGTACTTTGGTGGCAAATTTTTGGCCTCCATCATGCATGTTGCCATCTCCTTCAGTGATCTATTCTTCCTCTCAGCAACACCATTCTACTGTGGTGTGTAAGGGATAGAATGCTGCATCTGAATACCTGCATCCACACAATAATTAATAAACTCAGACTTGACATACCACCATTTCCAGATCTGAGGACCTTGAGTTTCCTCCCAGACTGGTTTTCATCCAAATCCTTAAAGGCTTTGAAGAGGCCAAAAATTTCAGACTTGTGTTTCAGGAAGTAAACCCAGCAATACCTGGAAAAGTCATCTATGAAAGTCAGTGCATATTTGGCCCGACTCATGGAAATATGAGGGAATGGGCCAGCAACATCACTGTGGATCAGCTCGAGGGGTGCAGAGGTTCTCTCATGACTAGCTCTCTCAAATTTATGCTCTCGGTGTTTTCCTAGGACACAACCTTGGCAGACTCCTTTGGAAAATTTTATCTTGAGCAACCCTATGACCATCTCTTTTTCACTAAGATCAGAAAGATACTTGTTATTTAGGTGGCCAAATATTTCATGCCAAATCTTGCTTGCCTCATTAGCATGAATCAGAAGAGCAGAGGGGTTTGAGTAGGGTAGGAAGTGTGAGAACATGTATACCTTTTGAGCATGATTTGCAACTCCTTTTGCAATGAATTTACCACTTGAGATCTCTGTGATCTCAACTTCATCAGGGGAGAATATGACCTTCTTTGGAGACCCAGTGTGAGTCATCTGGTACACTGATAAGGGGTTGGAGGCAAGACCAGGAACATACAACACATTGCTAAACTGACCATGATCAAGATCAATCCTCCCTTTGCCCAAACTTTCAGTGAGAGAGTCATCTACCAGTACTATAGGTGGTCCTTTTGACATGTCAAGTGAGGAGAATTCCTCCTTGGTCGAAACCATGTGTCTTGAAGCTCCAGAATCAATGATAAAATCGGGTGAGCTTGATTTGCCAGCAACCAATGCATGAACTCTCTCTCTGTCATCTGAGCTTGATCCTCCTTCTCTCTTCTTTGAGCTGTCTGGAAGGGAGATGCCATTATTCTCCAGGAGTTGGGTCAGCATGTCTATTTGCTTCTTCATACAAGATCTTTCAGTGTGATTTCCCTTATTGCAGTATGCGCACTTGCTCATTTCTCGTTTGTTTTTCTTCTTCTGGTAGTTCTTCTTGGAACCTTGTGGCTCCTCTGGAGACTTGTTCTTGTCTCTCCTTTGCTCAGGTGGATTTTTAGCTTTCTTTTTGCTTTTTGAATCCACCCTTGAATCTCCAGCAACCAGAGCTTGGTCTTTGGATGGTTTGATGGTGCCCATCATCACCAGCTTGTCTTGTTCTTATGTGAGAGATTCCATGAAATATGCAAGGCTAGGCATCTTCTAGGTTCGAGCTGTCAACTTTGTGGCATAGAAGGTCGAAACAAACACTGAATAGTTAGGGCCAAGCTTCGAGAGAATGGAAAAGAACAACTGATCATCCTTCTTTTCGATCCCACATTGTTTTAGCTGCAAAACAAGTGCTTTGAACTTGGAGAAATAGAGTTGCAGTGATTCAAAGCTATTGGGACTCATGGAAATCAGCTCATTTTGAATTTGATGTCCCCTCATCTCATCTGTCTTTCGAAAAATATCAGTAAGCTTCTCCCATACTTCATTCGGTGATGTCAATCCATCAAGATGGAAAAGGAGGTCTCTGGAAATACTCAGACACAAGAGACCATAGGCCTCATCCCTCTTGTTGTGCCATTTTATCTTCTCTGCAGCTACATTGGGCTCTGCTTCTATTTCCATAGTCACCCTGTAGAGGTATTTCTCTCTCAGCAGTATCTCGATCTCTGCTTTCCATTCAAATAAATTGAAGGGAGTCAAGATGATCTTCTGAGATTGATCCATAGCTTAGAAATTGTCCTGGCTGTCAGTAGAAGGCTCCCATTCATTGATGTCGAACCTGCAAAATTTTTTTGAAGGAGAGAAATCTATCTACAATGGCTCTGATACCATGTGGAAATTGAACGCAGTGATAGAACAATTTTACTCACAACAATTATCAATTGAACTTGCAAAATCACTCACAAAAGAGACTGAATATGGAGCTGAACACTAAACTGTATTGAATAAGTGTACAATAGCCAACCCTATAATAACATAGGCTACTGCATTAAATAATTACATCAAGGATTTGAATGCATGAGGAGGCAATTCGAATCTAGTCAAAAGAAGGCTTACTAAAATTAAGCAATTCCCCCATAGGTGCATAAAGTAGTTTCCAAATCAGTCAAGGAGCTCACGAATTGGAAAAAGCACTTAGGAAAGCTAAAGAGTGATGGAATGACAACTCATACATGATTTTCATAGGAGAAAAGAGTGGAGGATGTGGAGGACAAAAAACTAGTTCACCTCACCTAGTCAAACTTTCCCAATTGCCTTAATGCACTGAAAAAGTAGGCAATAAAGCAGAAAAATTAGAAGGGTGCCTAGGAGGCTAGGAATAAAGAAGAATTGATTCCTTAAGGTTTCCCAAGTGCTACATGAGTCAAAATAGGCAAGTTTGACCACTATGGATAGGTAAATGACAACTTGCATAAGGTGGAATCATGAGACTAGGCAAATAAGACAAAAATGATTAATTTAATGTCTAACGTAGCTAACTATGGGTTGATTATTCTAACATGGTATACATCAATGATCGATAATAATATCGTGTTTAATTATGCTTGACATCTGCTCAATTATTTGCATGATATAAACTTGTACTATTGTTAGTTTGTTTGAATACCTTGGGAAAAAAATTTGTATCACTCATCGGTGCACTTCTTCAGTTGCACAAGATTAGACTGCCATGTCAAAGCACCATGAAGACCTGGATATTTTCCACTCATAAAAAAGTGTTTGTATACATTTTTTCTTCTTGACATGGATCCACTATGTATTGTTTGTTTCCATCCTTGATTACTACTGAGCATAAGTATACCAGCCTCAATGAGATATTATATACTTGGGTAATTTCCTTATTTGAGTTGCAGGTGCTTTTCAACTCCTACACTGAAGATCCTACTCCTTTACCATCCTACCTTTGTCATTAAAGAGTATCATTATGAAGAGTATCCATTGGATTTTCTCCCTCCTCTAAGGACCTTGGCCTAGGTTCAGTCCCTTCTTCTGAGCGCAACAAATCCAAAGATATCAACCCGATAGAGCAGAGGCCAGTTGGAAACACCCGTGACACAGATGCAATCTCAGCTAAGACATATTTCTATTAGGTAACTACCATAACTGAATTTCTAAATTTGGGTGTGGGATTTATGCTACTTCAGTCCCTTACCAAGGAAATCAACAAATTGAGTGGGTGGATTATTTATGTTTACTGTGAAAATTTATACCGCGACCCAACTTCTCTTATGCAACTAATATAACAACAAACTTTGTGCAACATAATAATATTCAACTGATACAGTGTGACTGATATACATCTATTCATTCATAAGAAAATTCATAAACATTCATTCAAGGAAACATTTATATAGTTAACTCAAACAAATCCAACATTCACACATATACACAAAATATAACGTGGAAACCCATCCAGAAAAAAACCACAATGGTGCTCTTCATCTGGCATGAGAGACATATGCACTTTTTGTCTGTGCACAAAGCTACAGACTCTATTCTAGATATTATTCTCTATATTTACATACTCTTTCTTCCTCTCATGCTCTTTGATCTTCTCTTCTACTCTCTCCCTCTCTACTCAACTCTACTAATGATCCACACACAACCTGGATTGACTCAACCTATCCTACACTTCTGCACACTCAATTTCAGATTATTCAACTCATATGCACTTAGAAAACACTAACGGACAATAAAATATAGAGAAACTAACATTCTAACATTACAAATATAACAACAGAGAATCTAACCCACATACACCTTAGGTTTCTTCTTTTATAGACTCTTTTACAAAATCTTTACATGTTGCTTTCTTAGTTGATTTCCTATACTTATCCAACAGGTTGTATTTCTTATTCTAGTAACACCTAAAAATATGCATTAATGACCTGAATTACATAGATACCTTCATATGTGTGGTTTCTGCTGGCTCTAGTCGGAATCATACCCACAATCTTTATGGCCTGTCACTTTCTAACCGTTATGCCTTACTGTCATTTTCCAGCCATTATGCCACTTACACGCCTTCTGGTACTATTATTTCATCTCATATTCCCTTGTCGCACTCCTTCCTTCTTTTGTGGCTTCCTTTTTGGTCACGCATCTTCCTTATTCTTTCTTCCTATCGCTGGTTCTGTTGCAACTCCTTACTCTTCTTCTTTCACGTTGCTTCTTCTATCGCAACTCATTTCTCTTCTTCTTTAACTCTTCTCCATACTTAGGTTTAATTCTACGTGAATTCTTATTTCCTTTCCCTAGGCCAAACATGCCCCCAACACTCACCTATGGCTCGTCCCAAACCACTCGAAGCTATTCCTCCATTTATTTCCTTGTGTTGACTTTACTGCGAAAATATTCCAATATCTCTCTACTTCTAGCCGCTCTTATTCCTCTATCTTTTGCAATTGTTCCATAAGGCCAGAACTGACATGTTCCAGCATGACCTTATCTATTGATGCCGTGTCTTCATGCACCATATGATATACATTATTTCATGTATGTTCTTTCTATCTTCTGATACTACTATGGCTCTTTCTTCTATCGGATAAAGTTACTCTTTCAAAACAGTAGGATGGACGAGATGAGAAACTTATCAACATCACCAATTCTCCTTGTTTAACTTTATAACCTTAGCTACTAACTCATCTCATCTTTTTCCTTCCCTTCTTCAGATTCTTCCTCTTTATCTTCCTCGACTAAATATGCAACATCATTATAAACCTTAGAGCTTGCAACAGTTGGAAAGGCAACTTAGTGCCTGGGTATTTTCTTTTCCCTACTGCTGGTAAAGTATGCCATCTCATCGACATATTAACTTTCCTTATTTGAATCTTCTAGTTCATATTTTTCTTGAAAGTGTCATCACCTCATATGTTTTTATCCTTTTGCAGTGATGATGGTGATGATGTTGGCATTCGTTTCTGTTGGTCGTTATTTGAACACTAGTTGGGACTAGCGGGTTCTAGCAATGGATACTATGCACTTTGGAAATTGGTTCAGTGATTTTATCTGATGGATTCAGTGGGATGTACTTTGGCCCTTGAATTCTAGTCGTTGCTTCTTCATTCTTTATCAACAAATCCGAGACAGTGCTGCTCTTGCGGGAACTAGAACGCTTCCTTATTTCCAAACCTGGTAAGATGGTTCGTATCGTTAGTGCAAAGAGGATTGGAATTAGATCAGTTTCAAATCAACTCCCTGCTTGCAGTGGAACATATCTAACAACATTTTCCTCAACCATAACAGGTATCACAACTTCCATCATGGAGTCCCTGAGGGAACTAGCGCTAAATCTCACAACCAACATACTTCTTCGGTAAGTTTACTTCAGTTTTCGGTGTTCTAGGAAGCAACTCATTGTTGCATTATATGAGACTTAATTTGAAAGTGAGGGAAAGAAGATAATTGTCTAGGTGTTCAGTCTGTCAAGTATTCACATGCGTAGTCATCAAGTGGGATAATGACAACATGATCCATCAAGTGGGTCACCTCTTTGAGTTATCATGTGGACCTTGCCAAGTACACCGCCCCTCTTTTCTATGATGTCATTATACTTATGACCAAAGTGACCATCAGATTCTCTTAGTATCTATAGATTAATGATTGATAGGTGTCATGTTAGTGAGCTTCTTCATTATTGCACTAACACCACATCATTTGTGACCTATGTTCTTTCATGTGGTATATTTCCTCTCTTTTTAAGATCCTTAAGTTTCTCATCGCACTCCTTGTGACTTGCATTTCCTTTGAAATAAATTTCCCATCTTGCGATAGACCAATTGTGTTCACTCAAAATTTTGACCTTGGCCAGATGCCAAGTACGTAGAACTTTACTTCTTTCTGCGATAGACTAGCAGTCTGCGATCCTTTTCTTTTCTATTCTCTCATTTATTTTCTCTCTTTTCTCTCTTGTTTATTTTTTTATATGACTGAGTCGTAGGTATCAAAATAAGGTTCCATTTGAATTCCATTAACGAGTCCTTTGTAGTTGATAGCTTTCTTCTAGTGAAGGAAATGGGGTGATCAATCGATACTTCAATCGATTGCGTCAGTACCATGCCGAGCGCAACAAACGATGCATCAACATAAATGTGGAACTCTTTTTCCCAATATGAAAATACAAGTATTGGAACAGTAGTCATCTTGTTATTCAGCTTGTCTATACTCTCTTGACATTCTTCTGTTCACTGAAACTTAGTATATTTTTTTAGTAGTTTCTCCATCGGGGGGCAGTCACCTCTGCATATCCCTTGATAAATTTTTTGTAGTATCTAGTATACCCTAATTTTGCTCTTAACTACTTAACTGTGGTAGGTGGTGGGAATTCAAGGATGATCACAACCTTGGATGGATCAACCAAAATTCCACTGCGACAGGCCACATGGCCTAACAGAGCTCCAAAAGGCGCACATAAGATACATTTTTTCAAATTTATGGAAATTTGATATCGTAGACAACGTTCCAACATCATTCTAAGGCTCTTGATATGGTATTTTACAAGACCAAATACTACCAAGTCATCAAAGTAGACTTCAAGAAATTTATGTATAAAATGTTTAAATGTAGCAACTACGATTCTAGAAAAACTTGTTGGTTGCATTTTTTAGTTCAAAGGGCTTTACCATGTGCTGGAAGCATCCCACTCCATTGCAAAGGTATTATTCTGTTGGTCCTCCTTTGCAATTCTTATTTGATCTTAACTCGAGAATCCATTAGTGAAAGAATACATTTGTTGTCCTTTGACATTCTCCAATACTTCATCTTGTGAATGGAGTCGAAAATGGATCATGAAAACATGCATCATTTAACTTTCTCAGGTCGACACAAATTCTTACTTCACCTAAGGTTTTATTATCCTATACTATAATTGGACTGATCCATTTTGATTCTTCAATAGGTTCTATCACGCATGCCTCTAGCATTCTGTCCAGTTCAGCTTTAACTTTTTCTTTGTAGTGCGAGTTTAATATGTATGGTTGCTGTTTGACTGGTTTTGTGTCGGGCCTCAAAGGTATCTTCATTTCACCAAGGTCACCGACTATTCCTTTCATCTCAAAAAACTTAGTAGGGAACAGATCCTGAAATTCATGCATTAAATCAGTGATCTTCCCCACCGTCTCATTCTCTCAATAATATCCAATATTGCAAAACTTTGGGTTTTCGGACAATCCAATATTTACTTTCTTGATCTTAAGTGGACTTAGGAATTGGTCACTAGACATTCCAGCTCCTTCCTCTGCATGCATAAATTTTGAATCAGGTATGTTTATCTCAAGAGGATTATCATCATCTAGTTCTCCTGTAATATTGTAACATACCATCCAGTGGTTGACTTCCATGCTGCATTTATGGAAGTTTGTGGCTGTGATTGGGATTTCTTCAAATATCTTTTCCTTCATTTTCTATAGACAAACATCAATTGTCGGGTGTTCACTTGTGAACTCAAATTTATGGGTGAAGCTTATTCCTAAATATTCCCATTCGACAATTCCTCTTCATAAATCAATTGATGTATACCAATTCCTTGGTACTATTTCCAATGTGTGGATGAATCGATGAACAAACTCTTGTCGCAGATATTCTTTCCATGGCATGCGACAATGCTCAATATGCTCCATAGTATTTGTCATTCTGCATACTTCTGATTAGAATAACTGATCTCTTCCCCAAGTCTAATCTTTAGTAATCTTTTACACTGTGTCCATTCAGAGATACATTGTTTATGTGTACCCCACCATCTAGAAAGTGTAGCTTTCAACACAAAGTCCAAGGCAGACAATCGCTATGATTATGTAACTTTTTCTTCAAAATCCACTAGAAAAGATGCAAGGTTGGGGAATACTTCATATGTAGGAATCTCGCTTGCCTCAGCTCCTACATTTCGGACATATCTTGTGATCCTCATGCATCTTCTCATGGAGATTTCATGTAGCCTGTTCTTCCAATTTTCCAATGCATCACCCGAATCAGATGTGCAAGAGCTTACACTCTGCCAACCCAAATTTCCATAAGTTGTTGGATTTATATAATATTCTCTTGAAGACATGATATTGTACAACTAATCTAGGTAATTTCCTTAGGCTTCGCTATTTACTAGCTCGACATATCTCTTCCCTTCAAGCAGATCAATTTGGGTGAGCTCCCTTAGTTTAGAATCTTCAAATGACAAGATTCTTTTCTTAAAATTAATAATGGACTGGTTGTTTATCACCCAGTCGATTCCCAAAAGTGCAAGGTATGGATTTTTGTCATCTTCAATGTCGATTATTTCAAATTCTGCATATGTACTTAAGCCTTTGACTTCTACATGCACTTGATTTAGTCTACCAATTGGTAGAACCTTCGATTGGTTCGCAAGTCTTAGCTGAATGGGAGACAATTCCAATTGTGGCTTATTCATGCTCTCCCATGTCTGTATTTTCAGTATGTTAACATCCAAGCCTAGATCTAATATGATATAGTCCATATCATAATCTCCTATCTGTGTAGCCGTTCACAGTTCTTGGCCTATCTTTAGTCTCTTCCCGATATGGTTAACTCTCTTTTCAGGTCATAGGTCATCTGGAGTTTCTTCTATAAGTGATATCAATTATATGACAACATATTTATCATGGATTAGTGTGTCATGTCCCAAATTTTTCATTGGGTCACAATGGACTAATCACATTTTCCATATCCATGAGAGTTTGTCAAATTGATGCTAAGGGTCAAATAATTGCCAAGGAGGAAATTACTAGTTTCCTAGGTATGGGGTGGAAGCTTTGGGATTTGGAATAAGGGGGGAAATTAATGATATTTGAACATTAGAATGGCATAAATATTTTATAACAGAGCTAAATAAATAAATACAATGGAAAATCAAAGTGGCAATTGATTAGGAAGAGACATTTTGAAGCTAGCGAGACACTTGGACTAGATTCCCTAGCTCTATGACAACAATGATGAAGATGCTATGGAACCTATGACAAAAATCATTTATTAAGGCTTACATATGGAATATATGACATGTATAGGCTAATAATAGCTCCAATAGGGCGCTCAATGGATTTAGGGCAGCCAAGATGCTTCCACATGTGATTTGGTGGAAGTGGGAGACTAGGAATTGTTGTACAAGTGGCATTATTTGGAATCTCTTCCCAACTAGAGTTGGAATGCATCTCTTGGAAGGAATTCGACCCATAGAGATCTTGGAAACTTTATAAATTTCAAGAACAAAGAATGAAGGTAGGTTTTGATCATTTGATAAATTTGCATTTGTGAAGAGAGAGAGCCAGTGGATGACTAGTTTCTTTCCTTAGCCAATTTCGAGGGTGAAAGATTCCCATCCAAGTTGGTGATTGGAGAGACCATTCAGGTATTTCATGGAGATTTAATGGATTTTGTATTTTTAGGTGTAATATACAGGGAATCTCATAGTTTCTTCTAGTGCAGCACATTCTCTCAACCATTTCCAGTCTTTCTTGCATATTCTTGTTCATGGAGGGATTGCACTTTGGGTGGGCTATTGTACTCTTTGGGAGAGATTATCATGGTCCATTTTTTATGGTAATAATATTAGTATAATCTGTCTTCATCTTCATAAATTATTAGGTCTAAATACCAAATTGTTGTATGTAAAAGTGATTATTAATGAGGAAACAATGAACATTTCCCCACTAGATTGATGTATGCCATTGTGATGCTGATGATTTCAAATGGAAGAATTTATATATGATATATTTATGATGAATAAAATTCCATTGATACTCGTTTCTTCATCTTCATAAATTCTCAGGTCTAAATTCCAAAATATTTCATGTAAAAATGTTGAACAATAAAGAAACAACGCCATTTCCCCACTACCTTGTTGTGAACCAATGTAATGTTGATGGATTCGAATGGATAAGTAAAATACTGATGGTTTATGGATGAATGGAATTTTATTGATGTATTATATGATTTTAATGTTCAGTACATAATCATTTGGAGTCATTTTTTTGAGTTTCATAGCATTTGGAGAAGATTTCCTATCATTTCCCCCAAGGTTGAAACTAGCCTTTTTGCATCTGATTTAAGGGATTTATAGCAGAAATTAAAATTTTAATGGTGATGCATATGATTTAATTTTAATTAAGTACCTTTGGAAAGTCATTTTCATCATCTACCCCTAGGGGATTTGAACCACAAGTTGCTCGTAAAACTCCATACATAGACCGGATTTCAAAAGTGAGTTACAGAAGTAATTTGATGGTTGAAAGACACATGAATTTTTTTTTATGTACTAACATCATTCATAAACCTTCTGGTACAATTTGAGAACATTTCGAGCTATTTGGAGCCATCTACCATTGGGGCTTTGAGCCTCAAAATTACTAGTAAATTCCCCGAGTTCTATTCAATACCTATTAGACCCAAAAAAACACATATAATGCTGCAAATATACTTTAATTAATGTATTATAACATATCCAAGTCTCATACCAACCATTAGTGGAGTTTGTACAGTGTTTGGAAGAGATTTGTTCCAGGACCCAGGGGGGATTTCCACCTCCCAAATTGACTAGTCTTTTCCTGAAACTTACTCCCTTGCAAATTTAAGTCCATGGTTGGGTATATCAGTTGGTTATATGTATGATATTTTTTTTAATGTTTCCCATCACCCCTCATGACCTTCCTCACCAATTTTGAAAGTAATTGGAGGAATTTGGAATCAGTTGTAACCATATACCTAGAGTTGAAATTTGGTGATTTTGAGCACATTGGGAAAATTATTCACAAGGGAAATTATAGTGGTATAATAGAATGGTCTTGGAACCTATTGAATTTATGGATGATATAGATGAATTTAATAAATTTTTTAAGTCATATTATGATGATACAACCAAGCAAGTTATGAAAGTATTCAAATTAATGGCTAGCCAAATTAGGGGTAAGCTGGAAGCAAGAGATAGTAGAAGTTTCCATCATGGAGAGACACATAATACCATTCATTTTTAATACTTTTATGATTGGTTGAATGAATTTAGGAAAAATAATTCAAATATGAATTCATTAATGAATAATAAGCAATGCACAAGTATGGAGGAGACCAAGGAGCCACCAAGTTCTGTGGGTGTTGAAACAGAAAAAAGAATTACATTGTGAGGATCGAAAGTCACTCCCAAGTGACTTTGGAAAATATGAGGAAACATCACGTGAGAATGAAGAAGAGTACCTTGAAACTATTAAATACCATTCTAAAACACATTCTACTTTGGACATGGACCAAAGGGCATCTACTGATGGATGCTTGAACTGTGAAGGAGTACCTATTGATGGGTGCTCACAACTCTATGTTGGTGACATAGAGATCAGATTTGAAAATTTTCCTGCAAGCCAAATTTCTCATGAGCATAAATGTGAAGAAAGTGTAGTAGCTAATGAAGAAGAAAGAAGAAGAGGGGATTCCTCAACAAGAACCTCTTTTTCTTAAAGGGTATTTGAAGATGAGTGAAATGGAAATCCATGATTCCCTTAGTATACTACATGACACTAAATCATTGGTGTCAAATTGTTGTTGGAAAATTTCTTCACTAGAGGAGCCATCCTTCCTTGAAGACATGGAGAAGATTCAAAGAGCAATGTGCAACATTGAAGGTAATTTCATGTCTTTGCTTTTTGATAGAAAAAATTTGGTTGAGCTTAATGAATGGTTACATGAAGCATACTTTAATAATAATGAGGATATTCATAAGCTCAAAATTCAAAATGAGCAACTTCTTGAAAGGTTGCAAGATACTTGTTCTTCCTCCTATGTTTTAGATTGTCATATGGTAGATTGCTTGGAGGATTCTCATGACATCATGGATCATGAGAAACATGAAAAATTTAAGGTTCTTGATGTGTTTGAATATGTTATTAATGAGAACCAATCACTAGTTGTGGTGGAAGAGGAACTTGAGTTGCCTCTTGAAGATGGGTGCACACTTTTTGAATAAGTGCATGATTCCACTACCTTGGAACCAACCAATGGGGAAAATTTTACATTTTTGAGGGAGGTGCATGTTCCTACCCTTATGGATATTTCACATGATGAAATTTTTTCACTTTCTAATCCTTTGGGTGAGTTGGTTCTTTCTCCTACATCCTACACTTCCAAATTTTGCAGCATTCATCCTAATGAAGTATGGGTGAAAGGTTTATTTTTTATGGTGCCACATGAAGAGTATGGAATTTCTATCTCTCATTTTCATTATGACATGATTAGAGAACCATATTATTTAAATTTTCAGCAGAATCCATTGTTACATTATGATGATACACATCTACATGGATGCACCTATGGTATTCACTTGAGTCACTTGGAGACTCATGATTTTCCTTGCTCCTTGCCTATTCCATTTGATGTTGGAGGAACTTCATCCCACACTTGCGTGAAGAGATAAATGATTGAGGAACATTATTATTGGAAGAAAAATCCTCTGTTATTTCATGATGATATACATATTCATGGGTGTATTGATGAGACTTCTGTGAGCCACTTGAAGTCTTCATGTTTTCTTTGCTCCTTATTTGGTTCAGATTTTGGTGGAGGTTATTCATTGAATTCATGGATGATTATTATTTTGATGCATATTAAATTATTTTGGAGCAGAATTATAGGACATGGGATCCTCACCTATGTCATTTGAGCAGATTTTATTGCTCACTTGAAGCTTGTCCGTACTTGGCAAAAGTTGGTCTACTTACTTGGAGGTATAAGCACTTTCAAGATTTTTTGATGATGCACCTACTTGATGTACATTTTTATTATGTTGTTATGTACTTATATGATATATATTATGTACTCATGATGTTTGGAAGAATGCATACAAGAAAATTGGATTCCTTAATTCTCTTCCTAATGGTATGGGTTGGAGAGCACTCTTAATTGTTGGAGTGCAATACAAGCAATGGGACCCTGGGATAGTTTTAAGTCCCATTGATTTCAAACTTTTTGGGAAACAAGAAGTATGGGATATGGATTCCCCACTTAATAAAGTGATTTTAATCAGAATAGTGTAGCAAAAATCATGGTGGTTCCTCTCTAAAATCTTCATGGAATCTCAAAGACTCTAAGTTGGGCAACTTAGCTGCAACTTCAAAGAATCATACAGAAAGTAGGTTCTTCAACACCCATGTTTGAAATTGCTCAAGGATAAGCAATATTGGGAAGGGAGGATTTGTCATGTCCCAATTTTTTCATTGGGTCACAATGGCCTAATCACATTTTCCATATTCATGAGATTTTGTTAAATTGATGCTAAGGGTCAAATAATTACCAAGGAGGAAAATTACTAGTTTCATAGGTTAGGGGTGGAAGCTCTGGGATTTAGAATAAGGGGGAAAATAAATGATGTTTGGACATTAGAATGGAATAAATATTTAATAAAGGAGCTATATAAATAAATACAAGGTAAAATAAAAGTGGAAATTGATCATGAATACACATGGAGGATGTGGGACCCACATAGGCTAGATTTTCTATGCCACATGGCATCCTCCTCTTGTCATTTCGAATCCATAAGAATCCAAAGGGTCTTGGGATGATTTGGAAGGTCAATATACTTTGAATTAATCAATTAAGGTCGAATTGGAGTGGAAGAGTAACTCCCATGGAAGAGGAAGAGGCATTTTGGAGCTAGTGAGACACTTGGACTAGATTCCCTAGCTCTATGACAACAATGATGAAGATGCTATGACACCTATGACACAAATATGATATGGAGGCTGACATAAGACATGTATGACATGTTAGGGATAAATACGTTGATGTATTTGTAACTTTAGAATGTATTCACTTGTATATTTAATATTGCATTTCATTATACCCCGATGTTCCTCCGATCGAGAGAGTCATTAATATAATAAAGTCATGTAAAGTCATTGAGGTTAACCCTCCATTGAAAGTTAGGGAAATAGTCCCCAAAATTGAGTTGAGGTTAACCCTCCATTGTAATTCGGGGCAATAGTCCCCACATTTGACGGGTATTAGGGTTATTAGACTCTCTTAGTGAAGTCGGACTTGTAAGAGTAAAATTCAAGTGGAAAACAAGTATAAATAGAGAGTGAGACTCTCTATTTGGAATACACACTCACTCAACTGTAGCGCATGAGTGAGAGAAGAGGAGCTCACAGAAGTGAGAGAGAGAACAACTATCAAAGATCATATTTGTGTTTTTGGGTTTTACTTTTGCTATTGGTGCTCATTCTATCTTTGAGGAAGTTTCAGGGTTTTCTCCTTTATGGTTTCCCCGAGGAAAACTCTTTTTGTCTCTTATCTTTTATGATTATTGTTGTGCATGTTATTTTCTCAGATAAGATCCTAGATCATATTAATTAAATGATAAAAATCTAACATGCCAATCATAGCTAACCTGAGAAGAAGACAATGTGTAGTTGCAGAAGCTACGGATTCTTATTTTTTGGGTCTCTCTCCACATATCATCAACAAAAGGAGGCTAGGTTAACTCTCCATTGAAGGGCACATCTTTCTATCGAAGCAGAATTTGATTTCGAGCATTTTCATTTTTTGACTTGTCACTACTATGGGAAATTAGGGATTTTCATAGAAGAGGAATTTTTGAGTGAGCCTAGCATAGGATTTATATCCTCCTCAAAATACAAATTTAGAGACCAAGATCAAAATTTTTGGTTGGGTAAAACTCTGGGAAAGTCAAACCCTAATTCGCCAAAAAACCCTAAAAGACTAAAACTAGTCATTTTGGTGCATTTGCTATATCTCGAGATTGGAGAAGGTTAAGGAGCCAAAAATTTTACAGCCCGAAGATAATTCCCGATGTACCCTATGTAACAGTTTTAGCTTCAAATTTGCTATATTTTAGGAGATATGATTCCTCCAAATCAGGGTTCCATCCTCTCCCTGGATTCATCCCTAAATAGGACACCTAGGGAAAATTTCTATATCTGAGGATACAAAGATGAAAATGAAATTTCACAAGATGTTCCATATAGGGAATAGAATTTAGTTTTTGTGGTAAAATTTTCAGACCCCAAAGGTGAAATAGGGACACGTGGAAGTTTGTGCAAGTTCACTATGGTGAACAGTTTTGAAATACGTCACCTTGAGTAAAATATCATTAGTCCTAATTGGTGAAATCAATTCTGTTCAAAACTGCAATGTTGGAAAGAGGACATATGAGGCTACCTCAATGCGAATTTTTAGACATAGAGGAGCATTAATTTTAGATATATTGCAGAAACAATATCAGGAAATTCTGGAGAAGAAGTTGAAGAAAACTAGGGCATCATATATTTTGCAGTTTTGATCACAGTTTTGGGAAAATGAGTATGCTGGTCAACTCGCCTTAAGGAGGCACATCTTTCTATCCAATAAGATATGAAAGATTCCAAGTTTTGAAAATTAGGGTTTCTCTGACAAACCCTAGATTATCTAGATCTGGAACCAGGACAGACACCTTAAATCGGTAAGATCTAATATTTTGCTATTTACATTCAAGGTTCTCATTTCAAAATGACCTATCACAAAAACTTGATGACAAGCTTGGTGAAGCTGAAAAATTCCAAGTATATAAGTATAAGACCTCTATGATCCTTGAAGAAATTGACTTGGATCAGCATTTCAGTAAGAAAGGTCTAGGAGCTAGAGGGAGATGAGGCTAAGGATAGAGCCAAGACAATCATTGCAAATTCTATTAAATATCATCTCATCCCTCATGTGTCATCCTTGAAGACACCAAAAGGAAGTGTTCTTTTATATGATGAAGCAATCGAAGAAGAACAAGATATTGTTATAACCACCTTGAATGGCCTCCTAGGATCACGGGATTCATTCATTCGAAGAATGTGTGCCAGAAGGAAGTGATTACCTTTAGTAGACTCTGGGAAGAGTGCACACAAGAAGAATCTTGACTCATAATAAGAGAAGAGAATATGGGAGAAACTAAAGATCAAGCTCTCATGATTCAAAGAAGATCCCTCAAGCAATGAGGAACATGAAGGACTAAATTATTGAAGAACCTCTTATCCATCTTAGCATTTGGATAAGAAATGATGATGCTATGAAAAAGAAGATGATAAAGCTGAAGGCGTAAGAAGGAATCTACCCATGAAACAAATAAAGATAAGTATTTTAATTGTCTTTTCCTATATATCTAGTTGTTTATATGACATTATTTAGTTGTAGAATGTTTGCATTAATGATAGTATTCTACTAATATGCATGTGATAGGTAATTAGCCTAGTGTTATACAACTCTCCATTTCTACTTATCTAGAATGAAACCTCTTTTCTGACATATTGGATTAGTGCACAATCTCAATGATGTCATGGTAGAGATGGAAGGCATCTAGAAAGTTTCTGTAAGATATGGATGAATGTTGTATTGGATAAAACAATTGCATGATTATATATTTATGCATAAAGAATTTTCCATTATGAATATGCCTTATGAAATGTTTCTAACCATACAACTGGTGCATTTGACTTGTTGGAAAGATCATGTACAATCGCCTACAAGAAAAGAAAGATGAGACTTTTTTCGAAGAACAAGTGATGTTAGTTCGAGAAATAATCCAAGATGAAGAATAATATGACGATACTTTAAAAGAAATAAAAGATCTCATACACACTGTAGTTATGTGAAACTATTGGTGACATCATTGATGCAGAACCTTCCATCTATGAAGAAATATCCAAGAAGAAAGGGAAGGAGTGCACCCGTTCAAGAAGAATGATGTCTAGGATGCAGTATCAAGACCTGAAGGGAAGTCCATAGTATCTTCCATATGGATCTACAAGATCCAGCATGTAGTAGACAGAAACATCATTGATACAAGGAAAGATTTGTAGCATGAGGCATCTCACAGAAAGAAGTCTTAGACTACGAAGAGACATTTGTAGTCACTGGAAGTCGAGACGCATGACAGTTAGACTCATGTGTGCAAATTAAATAAGGCCTTGTATGAGCTCAAAAGGCACCCATGGGATAACACATAAATGAGGAGGTTGGAGATAACCTAGAGTAATGAATATCTTAACCTTTGCTACAAGGTTGAAGATGAAATCCTATAGAGGATGACAAGCTCACAGATGGGTGCGAGAAGAACTTTTGAAAAGGTTCAAGATAGAGGATCTTGGTATCTAGTGACCCTAGATGTATACATAGAATATTAGTAGCAGAGGAAGCTACTTGTCACTCCGGTACATAATGTTTCAATACATATAGTGCGAAAGGAAGAGGGAGAATGATGCTCCACTTCAGAGGGAGTGACTACAAAAGATCCTAAGGTTCGACATGGTACAACAGGATGGACAACTTACCAATGGCTCTAGAATTTACTGAGAGTAAAGCGAATTCCAACCTTTACTTCAAGGTTGAAGGAGGAATACCAATGATGCTTTTGTTATATGATATGTTCTTGACATGAAAAGAGGAGCTCATTAGAGATGCAAGAAGGAGACTTACTGTCAAGTTAGAGATAAAGGACTTGGGTATGATGCACTACTTTCTAGGCATGTAGGTGTGGTAGAGTGCGGATGGAATTTTCCTTGGACAAGGGAAGTATGCAATAGAGATTCTGAAAAGGTTTGGGATGATGGAATGAAAGGCCATGGCCACACCTATGGAATCAAACCTAAATCTATTGAGTGATGCTTCATCATATTTGGTTGATGCTATGATGTATCGTCAGATAATTGGGTCATTGACATACCTGATGAACACGAGACCAGATATTTGCTTTGATATGAACACATTAATCCAATTCTAGATGGATTTGAGACATGTTCACTTGATTGCTACAAATAATATTTTGAGGTACTTGTGTGGAAATTGAACCTAGGTGTTAGAACAATTACACTCACAAAAATTGCCAATTACACATGCAAATTACACACAAAGGAGACTGAATATGGAGCATAACACTAATCTATATTGAATAAGTGTACAATAGCCAAACCTGTGAAGTCATAGGCTGCCATAATAAATAATTACATGAGAGATTTGAATTCATAAGGATGCAATTCGAATTTGGTCAAAAGCAGGCTTACTAAATCTAAGCAAATCCCCCATAGGTGCATAAAGCAGTTTCCAAATCTGTCTAGGAGCTCACGAATTGGAAAAATCAATTAGGCAAGCTAATAGATGATGGAAGGATGAATCATACATGCTTTTCTTAGGAGAAAAGAGTGGAGGATGATGAGGACAAAAAACAAGTTAACTTCACCCAGTCAAACTTTCCCAATTGCCTTAAAACTTAGAAAAAGTAGGCAATAAAGCAGAAAAAGCAGACATGCGGTAGGAAGGCCAAGAATAAAGTAGAATTTATTCCAAGTGGTTTCCCAAGAGCTCCATGACTCAATTTTTGCAAGTTGGACCACTTTGGACATGTGGAGAACAACTTGCATAAGGTGGACTATGGAAACTAGGAAAATAAGACAAAAATTGGATTAATTAATGTGTAAGGTAGCTAACTATGGGTTGATTAATTAATGTCTAAGGTAACTAACTATGAGTTTCCTCCCAGACTAATTTTCAACGAAAGCCTTAAAGACTTTGAAGAGGCCAAAAACTTCAAACTTGTGTTTTAGGAAGTAAACCTAGCAGTACTTGGAAAAGTCATCTATGAATGTCAATGCATATTTGGCCTGACTCATTGACATATGAGGAAATGGACCAGCAACATCATTGTGGATCAGCTCAAGAGGTGCAAAGGTTCTCTCATGACTAGCTTTCTCAAATTTATGCTCTGGATGTTTTCCTAAGATGCAACCTTGACAGACTCCTTTGGAGAACTTAATCTTTGGTAACCCTATGACCATTTATTTTTCACTAAGATAAAAAAGATACTTATAGTTAAGGTGGCCAAATATTTCATGCCAAATCTTGCTTGCCTCATCAGCATGAATCAAAAGAGAAGAGGGGTTTGAGTAGGGTAGGAAGTGTGAGAACATGTATACCTTCGAAGTGTGATTTGCAATTCATTTTGCAATGACTTTATCAATTGAGATCTCTGTGATCTCAACTTCATCAGGGGAGAATATGACATTCTTTGCAGACCCTGTGTGGGTCATCTGATACAGTGATAAGAGGTTAGAGGAAAGATCTAGAACATACAATACATTGCTAAACTTACCATGGTCAAGATCAATCCTCCTTTTTCCCAAACTTTCAGTGAGAGATTAATATCCCAGTACTATTGGTGGACCTTTCGACATGTCAAGTGAGGTGAATGAATCCTTGGTCAAAACCATATGTCTTGAAGCTCTAGAATCAATCATGAAACTAGGTGAGGTTGATGTGACAACAAACAATGCCTGAACTCTCTCTCTGTCTTCTGAATTTGATCCTCCTTCCCTCTTCTTTGAGATGTCAGGAAGGGAGATGCCATTCTTCTCCAGGAGTTGGGTCAGCATGTCAATTTGATTTTTCATGTAGGAGATTTTAGGATGATTGTCCTTACTGTAGTATGCGCACTTGCTCATTTCTCCTTTGTTCTTCTTCTTTTGGGGGTTCTTCTTGGAACCTTGAGGCTCCTCTGGAGACTTGTTCTTGTCTCTCTTTTGCTCAGGCGGCTTCTTATATTTATTCTTGCCTTTTGAATCCACCCTCGAATCTCCATAAACTAGAGCTTGGTCTTTGGAAGGTTTGATGGTGCCCATCATCACCAATTTATCTTGTTCTTGTGTGAGAGATTCCATGAAATCTGCAAGGATAGGCATTTTCCAGGCTTGAGCTGTCAACTTTGTGGCATGGAAGGTCAAGAAAAACATTGAATAGTTAGGGCCAAGCTTTGATATTATGGCCAAAACCAGTTGCTCCTCCTTCTTTTCGATCCCACACTGTTTTAGCTGCAAAACAAGGGCTTCAAACTTGGAAAAATAAAGTTGCAGGGATTCAAAGCTATTGGGACTCAGGGAGATCAATTCATTTTCAATTTTATGTCCCCTCATCTCATCTATCTTACCAAAAATCTCAACAATTTTCTCCCATACTTCATTTGGTGATGTTAATCCATCAATATGGAAAAGGAGGTCTCTGGATATGCTCAAACACAGGAGACCATAGGCCTCATCCCTCCTGTTGTGCCATTTAATTTTCTCTGCAGCTACATTGGTCTCTGATTCTATTTCCATAGTCACTCTATAGAGGCCTTTCACTCTCAATAGTATCTCCATCTCTGCTTTCCATTCAAAGAATTTAAATGGAGTCAAGATGATCTTCTGAGATTGATCCATAGCTCAGAAATTGTCCCTTCAGTGAGCAGAATGCTCCCAGTCAATGATGTCGAACCTGCAACAAAAAATTGGAAGGAGAGAAATTCATCTACAAAGGCTTTGATACCATGTGGAAATTTAACCCAGGTGTTAGAACAATTACACACAAAAATTGCCAATTACACATGCAAATTATACACAAAGGAGACTGAATATGGAGCAGAACACTAATCTATATTGAAAAAGTGTACAATATCCAACCCTGTGAAGTCATAGGCTACCAAAATAAATAATTACATGAGAGATTTGAATGCATAAGGATGCCATTCAAATTTGGTCAAAAGCAGGCTTACTAAATCTAAGAAAATCCCCCATAGGTGCATAAAGTAGTTTCCAAATCTGTCTAGGAGCTCATGAATTGGAAAAATAAATTAGGCAATATAATAGATGATGGAAGGACAACTCATACATGATTTTATTAGGAGAAAAGTGTTGAGGATGATGAGGACAAAAAACAAGTTAACTTCACCTAGTCAAACTTTCCCAATTGGAAAAAGCAGGCAATAAAGCAGAAAAAGCAGACATGTGCTAGGAAGGCCAGGAATAAAGCAGAATTGATTCCAAGTGGTTTCCCAAGTGCTCAATGAATCAATTTTAGCAATTTTTACCACTTTGGACATGTGGAGGACAACTTGCATAAGGTGGAATATGGAAACTAGGCAAATAAGACAAGAAATGGATTAATTAATGTCTAAGGTAGCTAACTATGGGTTGATTATTCTAACAACCTAAAGGGTACAATTGATTATGGGCTCAAGTATGAAGCGAATCAGAAGTTTAATATGGAGGTTTATGTATATTTGGATTGGGCAGATAGTTCCATTGATAGGAATAGAAATTCAGGGTGTTGCTTCAGTATGAGATCAGGTGTGATCTCTTGGTTTAGTAGGAATGAGTCCTACATGGTGCTGAGAATATCTGAGGCAGATATGTTGCCACTTGCTTGGCTATTTGTGAGAGAGGAGTAGTGGAGCTCCAGTTTGTGATCTAGATCAAGATCTATCGAAAGAGGGATTTCTAGCATAGTCGGTGAGATAGTTTGTCTGAGCCTAAATTCCTAGTGAAGCTCATAGGTTGCTCAGATTCAAACATTCCTGTAGGTTTTCCTTGGATGTAATCAATCCTGGTGAAGCTCGGAGGTTATCCTTGGATGTAATCATCCCTAATGTGATTCTATGTTAAAAATGACCAGAGTGAAGTTTGAGTACTTAAGGGAGAAGCTTGGAATTCTCCAGATCGAGGTTCCCTCCAAAGGGAGGTGATGAGTCCGTGAGTATTTTTGACATGGTACTAGGATTGGTTCCTCCCATGGTCAGATGTAAGTTTTGTGCCCTTCTGACATGGTGGTAGGATTGGTTCCTCCCATGGTCAAATGTAAGTGTTGTTACCTTTTGACATGGTGGTAGGATTGGTTCCTCCCATGGTTAGATATAAGTGCTGATAACTACAACCAACATGAAAAAGGGTTGGATCTGTAGAGGAAGACCATGTAGAGGGAAAGTACTAAAACCAGCATGAAAAACAGATGGCTCTATAGAACTACAACCAACATGAAAAAGGGCTAGCTCTGTAGAGGAAGACCTTGCAGAGGGAAATGCCTACAACCAAAATGAAAAAGGTTTGGCTCTTTAGAACTACAACTAGCATGAAAAAGGGATGGCTCTATAGAGGAAGACCTTGCAGAGGGAAAGGCCTACAACCACTATGAAAAAGGGCTGGCTCTGTAGATGGAGAACTACATCCAGCATGAAAAAGGGCCGGCACTATAGATTTACATCCAGCATGAAAAAGGGTTGGTTCTATCAATAAATACCTACATGGAGGCTAGGCCTACAACCAACATGAAAAAGGGATGGCTCTATAGAAATTCCTATGACGAGTAGAATTGATAGATAGCACAATTTGCTCGAGATAATGGGAGCAGTGATGATGATGATGATCTAGTTCGATGATGATCCGGCTTTGATGATGATCCAACTTTGATGATGATCTTGTGATGAAGACTTGGCTGATGAACTGCATCAAGAGAATACCTTCCTAGTTAAGAGGGATTTTTGATGTATTTGTAACTTTGGAATGTATTCACTTGTATATTTTATATTGTATTTCATTGTACCCCGATGTTCCTCTGATCGGGAAAGTTATTAATATAATAAAGTCATGTAAAGTCATTGAGGTTAACCCTCCATTGTAAGTCAGGGAAATAGTCCCCAAAATTGAGTTGAATTTAACCCTCCATTGTACGTCAAGGAAATAGTCCCCACAATTGAGGGGTATTAGGGTTATTATAATTTCCTAGTGAAGTTGGCCCTATAAGAGTAAAAGTCAAGTGTAAAACAAGTATAAAGAGAGAGTGAAACTCTCTTTTTGGAACACACAGTCACTCAACTGTAGTGCATGAGTGAGAGAAGAGGATCTCACACAAGTGAGAGAGAGAACAACTATTGAAGATCATATTTGTGTTTTTGGGTTTTAATTTTGCTATTGGTGCTCATTCTATCTCTGAGGAAGTTGTGGGGTTTTCTTTTTTATGGTTTCCCCGAGAAAAACTCTTTGTGTCTCTTGTCTCTTGTGATTATTACTGTGCATGTTATTCTCTCAAATAAGATCCTAGATCATATTGATTAAATGATAAAAATATAACAAAATATATCCCCAAGAGGGTGCTCAAGGGAGTTAGGGAAGCTAAGATGCTTCCACGTGTGATTTGGTGGAAGTGGGAGACTAGGAATTGTTGTACAAGTGGCATCCTTTGGAATATCTTCCCAACTAGAGTTGGAATGCATCTCTTCAAAGAAATTAGACCCATATAGAGATTGGAAACTTTATAGATTTCAAGAACAAAAAATGAAGGAATATTTTTATCATTTGAAAAATTTGCATTTGTGAAGAGAGAGAGCTAGTGGATGACTAGTTTCTTGCCTTAATCAATTTCGAGGGTAAAATATTCCCATCCAAGTTGGTGTTTGGAGAGGAAATTCAGGTCTTTCATGGAGATTTAATGGAGTTTGTATTTTCAGGTGTAATATACAGGGAATCTCGGGGTTTCTTCTAGTCCAAGACATTCTCTCAACCATTTCTAGTCTTTCTTGCATATTCTTGCTCATGGAGGGATTGCAATTTGGGTGATATATTGTACTCTTTGAGAGAGATTATAATGGTCCATTTACTATGGTGATAAGATTAATATAATATTTTCTTCATCATCATAAATTCTCAGGTTGAAATACCAAATGGTTGTATGTAAAAGTGATTATTAATGAGCAAACAATAACCATTTACCCACTATATTGATGTATGCCTTTGTAATGTTGATGATTTCAAATGGAAGAATGTCTATATGATATATTTATGATGAATGTACTGAAATTTATACTATTTGTTTCATCTTCATAAATTATCAGGTTGAAACACCAAAATATTTCATGTAAAAATGTTAAACAATGAAGAAACAGTGCCATTTCCCCACTACCTTGTTGTGAACCAATGTAATGTTGATGGATTCGAATGCATAAGTAAAATAATGATGGTTTATGGATGAATGGAATTTTATTTATGTATTATATGAGTTTAATTTTCATTAGATAATCATTTGGAGTCATTTTGTTGAGTTTCATAGCATTTGGAGAAGATTGCCTATCATTTCCCCCAAGGTTGAAACTAGTATTTTTGCATCTGATTTAAGGGAGTTGTAGTAGACATTAAAAGTATAATGGTGATAAATATAAGTTCATGTTGATTTAATTTATATATCCTCTTATTCTATTCAGAAATTTGATTTATATTGAGTTCCTTTGGAAAGTCATTTTCATCATCTACCCCTAGGGGATTTGAACCACAAGTTGTTCGTAAAACTCCATACATTGACCAGATTTCCAAAGTGAGTTGTAGAAGAAATTAGATGGTTTGAAGACAAATATAAACACAATTTTTATGTAATAACATCATTCATACACCTTCTAGTACAATTTAAGGACATTTGGAGCTATTTGGAGCCATCTACCATTGGGGATTTGAACCTCAAAATTACTAGTAAATTCCTTGAGTTCTCATGGATACCTATTTGACCCAAAATGAACATATAATGCTGTAAATATACTTTAATTAATGTATTATAACATATACAAGTCTCATACCAACCATTAGTGGAGGTTGTACAGTGTTTGCAAGAGATTTGTTCCAGGACCTAGGGGGATTTCCACCTCCCAAATTGACTAGTCTTGTCCCAAAACTTATTCCCTTGAAAATTGAAAACCATGGTTGGGTATATCACTTGATTATATGTCTTATACATGTGTTGATTTTTACCATCACCCATCGTGACCTTCTTCATGAAGTTTGAAAGTAATTGGAGGAGTTTGGAATCAGTTGTATCCATATACCTAGAGTGAAATTTGGTGAATTTGAGCACATTGGGAAAATTATTCACAAGGGAAATTACATAGTGATAATTTTTTTTTGAAATATTCATTAAGCATACTAACCTTATTCATTGGTTTCTTCCTGAGTAATTGTTCAAATCTTTCGGGCATGGTATTTACTTGTCCAGATGTCGACGGTTGATTAGCATCAAAAAATTATGGTCACACATCCAAGAATACTTCCTTATCCTTATAGACATATAGTGGGGATTTATTTTGTGTTGCAGGTCACACCTATGGTTTTCCATGCTGTGTATTATGGCCTGCTCCCGTCGCAACACCTCCTCTTGTAACAACAACGATGTTAGTTTCTCTTTGCTCCACATTAATCATATGAATATTATGGTTGGGGTTCAGATTCTGATTCTGCACTTGTTTTGGATTTACGATAGTTTGAGCCTTCCATTTCATAATTAATTGTAGAAACTATTCAACAATGTGATAAAATGATTTACAATATGTACATGTTTTCGCAATACTTTCACAATCTTGGGAAAAGTATCCTGGATGCCCATAGTTATAGTATATGACTTGTCCTCTTCCTGTACCAAATCCTCCTCCTCCTTGTCTTTGTCCTTGGCCTCAAAAAATTTCACCTAGCTTTGCTGAGGATATTGTTGTTGTGATAGATACTGGTTCTACTGGTATTGTGGCTGAGGATACTAAGGTTGTTGATATTGCAGTGGTGGATATTGAGCAGGATGATACTAAGGCTGCACTCGTTTAGCTTGCATTTGCTCATCATTTTTCATCAAATAGGTATCCATTGTATTTTCCTATAGCAACTGAAGTGCTCTGCAATCTTATTCATCATGTCCTACTGATTTACAAAATTTACAATATAGACTAGCTGGTGTACTTACAATCTTCTGTAAATACATACATTCTTCAAACTTGTGGCCCCTTGTCTGACATATTCTACACCAAGGCATCCCTTGCGTGTTTATCGGGTTCTACGCTCCTACTGCAACATAGTTCTTGAGCGACGAGAAATTTTCTTTATGGCATCCTTCTGTTCTATATATTGTGCATCATAGTTCTTCTTGAACTTCCTTGCTTCTCTTGATGTCCTGGAGTTGCACCATAAGGTTGGCCAGTTGTGACTGAATTTGCATCATTCATGCGATGATTTCTCTAATCAGCGAGGATTCCATCTTCATTTCTATATCTAGAGCCTCTATCTGTGACACAATATTCTATTGCATCAATGGGGTATGGATGTGTGGAAACAAGGAAACAATGAACCACTCCTTATGTTGTACATCCAACATTTGGAAGCTCACTTTGGCCATTAATGTTTTAAATCTCTGGTGAAAGTCCCAAACAGATTTTGTAGGTAGCTGCTTAGTTTCTTTATTCGCAGTAATGCATTGTCATTCATACTTTGGCTTCCTAAAATCATCTATCATGCCCACTCAAATCTGGTCTAGCATTTTCTGGGAAACTCCTACTGACACTATAGAAAATTTCATGTACTAGTCAAGTGCATGACCTCGTGGAGTCATGATCATATGTGATTTCTTGATATTCTCACCCTAGATCTGTCGCACAATCCACATAGCTTCACATGGAAACCAATGTTGTTATGGATCTTCCAACCCATTTCCATTGAATATTGGTAACTTAATGTCAGTCCCATCCATTGTATTAACTGCTGGTATAGTTGGAACAAAATTTTGGCTATCCAAACTCCCTTTTCCTATTTACAGCATTAGTACTACTTGTATTTAAAAATTCACTTGGAGATTAGTATCTATATCTTACCTTTGGTGATGTGCCAGGTGTTGTAGGCGAGTTGTACCCACGTCTAGATCGGGAGCTTCAGTCGACTCTTTTGATTCTTTGTCTCCTTCAGATATCAAATGATTATCTTCTTCTTCGTCTAAGTATGACACAAGCTTGTAGTCTTCTTCTTCTTTTGTCGCACTGCAACTCCCTCTTCCTAATAGAGTCTTTCTTCTCTTTCTAGATCTAAATCTTCTTCTGCTTCTTAAAAACCAGACTCTAGTTCAGTTCCACTATTTCCAGAGAACATATCAACTTAGGTTGTGTAATTTTTCACTGATTTCTACTGTGACATACCCACCCTTTTTGTACACAGCTTCCACTTGTCACATTCGTAGAATGGATTTTTCACAGACAATAATTTTTATCCATGTCTTTAAAGATGACAAATATCTACCGCATGGTCCTTAAAAAAATTTCCTTTCCGCCTCACTGTATGAGGTTGTTGTGTCAGCAATAAACACATTAATGTATCCCTCCAAGATATTGTCTATCCAAAAATATAAAACCATCAACACAGGGTTGCTTACTCTTTTCAGTTGCTTAATCAACTGAGGATTCCACTCCTTTAGTTCTCCTCCTTGGAAATTTATTTGTTGGGTTTCCAACTTATACAACCACTCATGCAACACTATGGGAAACTCATGAAAGAAAATTTCGTGGATATCTGTATAGAGGTACCGACCCAACCACTATGTTGGGTTCCATCGAGCTCCTTTTATTTCTTCTTGTGCAAATTCAAATGCTTTGAAATGCACCTAATATTGAATCTTGGGTTTCATTGGTTCCCACAACATATCCTTCACAAAAATGATTCGGGTCCTGGAAACAAAACCATTTGTTGGATTTTCTCCATCCTCTAAGGACCCTGACCCAGGTTTAGTCCCTTCTTCTTAATGCAACAAATCCGAAGATATCGTCCCGACAAAGAAGAGATCAGTCGACAACACCTATGACGCAGATGCAGTCTCACTCGGGATATCTTTCTATTAGCTAAATGCCAGAACCAAGTTTTCGCAGTTGGGTGGGGGATTTATGATACCTTGATCCCTTACCAAGGTTGTCAACGAAGCCTGTGGGTGGATTATTTATTCTTACTATGAACTATGACCACGACCCAACTTCTCTTATGCAACTAATATAACAACAACCTTTGTGCAACATAATCATATTCTACTTATACATTGCGAATGATATACATCTATTCATAAATAACAAAATCTATAAACATTCATTCAAGGAAACATTTATACAAGTAACTCAAACAAATCCAAAATTCACACATTTACACATAATATAACATGGAAAACCATATGGGAGAAAACCGCAAAGGTTCTCTTCACTTGGCATGAGAAACATATGCACCTTTTTTCTGTGCACTAATCTGCAGACTTTGTTCTAGATCTTCTTTTTTTGTCTTTACAGACTCTTTCTTCCCATGATGCTCTATGATCTTCTCTTATACTCTCTCTCTCTATACTCAACTCTACTAACGATCCACACACATCTTGGATCGACTCAACCTATCCTACACTTCTCTGCACTCAACTGTAGATTCCTCAACTCATATGCACTCAACAAACACTAAAAAAAACAAAATATAGAGAAAGTAATAGTCTGACAGTACAAAGGTAAAAATAGAGAATCTAACTCGCATACAACTCAGGTTTCTTCTTTCATAGACTCTTTTACAGACTCTTTACCTGTCGCTTTCTCATCTGATTTCCACTTAGCCAACAGGTTTCCTTTCCTATTCTAGTAACACCTAACAATAGGCATGGATGACCTGACTTACAAAGATACCTTCATATTTTTGGTTTCTTCCAGCTCTATCCGAACTAGTACCCATGATATTTATGTGCTGTCACTTTCTAACCATTATGCCTTACTGTCATTTTCCATCCGTTATGCCACTTGCATGCCTTCTGGTACTGTTATTCCACCGCATCTTCCCTGATCACACTCCTTCCTTTTATTGTGGCTTCCTCTTCTGTCACACATATTCCTTCTTGTTTCTTCTTGTCACTGCTTCTGTCAAAGCTCCTTACCCTTCTTCTTTCCTATAGTTGCTTCTGTCACAAATCCTTTCTCTTCTTCTTTAGCTCTTCTCCATACTTAGGAATAATTCTAAGTGAATTCTCTTCCCTTTCCCTAGGCCTAACAATATCAGACTAAAATAACTATCAATGTATTCTGACCCTCAACATAGCTTCAGACATAACACATTAGGGGCCATATGTTAACAATAATATTAACACCCTTGAAAGTGTTGGTCTGAAAACATATTTCTATTTCACTTGTAACATGAAGATCAGAATTTTGGAACAATTGAGAGTTTCAATATCTCATTTGACCACTACTTCCACAAAGGAAGAAATGTTTGAAGACAAAGGTGTCTCTAAAGAGGCCAAGTCCATGACCACTTAAGGGACAAAACCTAGTTCCTATAACTCATACAGTGGAAACAATTCCTAATATGGGTATTAATTATGTTGGAAATACTGAAAATCAAGTTTGAGGCCTAAAAAAACTAGCTAAAGTGGGGTTTTCAAGAAAATAATAAAAAATATTCAAAATTCTTAATCCCACATTCATTTTTAAGTGATTGGGTTCACAAACCCCATTTCTATATAAGGAAGGCATATGAGGTGAATTAGAGGAGACAAATTGGAGAGTAAAGGCATGATGGAAGAATTGGCGGCTAGCAATGACTTTTCTACTACAAAGGTTTTTGGGCATCAAAGGCAAGGATGGTAGAGGACTAGGTCTAATCTATGGAGAATAAAAGAATCTTCAAGGGTTGCAAGTATTTCTCCATGTTCATATATTATGAATCAATTCAGTTTTCTTCCCAATTCTTTTTCAATGTTTTCCCTTCAAGTTTTATGTTGATGTAGAATTGGTAGGCAATTAGATCTAACCTATAATTTTTAAAGATAGTTTGGTAGGATAATAGGAAGGATTTTGTGGTGATATTTGCAGGTGTGAAGGATATTCAGGGAGTCTAGGACAACCGTCAAGGAAATCCATCAAACTTCAAGGCTATAAGAGGTATTCTCCTCTCTTCCTCCCCTTCTCAAACTCCATGAAAGAAAGTTTAAGATCTTAGGATTATTGTGATAATTTATTTGTTTTCTGTTGATTGGGATTTACCCACCGCATAGAAATAGGAGAGTAGTATATAGATTTAGTTGTAGAATACTCCACTAACAATAAGCTCATGAAAAATCTCATGTATGAGTAATTATGATGAATGCATATGAAATTGTTAGATTTTTATCATTTAATCAATATGATCTAAGATCTTATTTGAGAGAATAACATGCAAAACACAAAGATTTTTCCTCGGGGAAACCATAAAGGAGAAAACCCCGCAACTTACTTAGAGATGGAATGAGCACCAAAAGAAAAGTAAAACCAAAATATACAAAGATGATCTCCGACAATTGTTCTCTCTCTCCCTTGTGCGAGATACTCCTCTCTCACTCATGCACTACTATTGAGTGAGTGTGTGTGACAAATAGAGAGTCTCACTATCTATTTATACTTGTTTTTCACTTGATAATTACTCTACAGGGCCAAACTCACAAGGAGAGTCTAATAACCCTAATATGACTCAACTATGGGGACTATTGCCCCGAATTACAATGGAGGGTTAACCTCAATGAATTTACATGAATTTATTATATTATTGACTCTCCCGATCGGAGGAACAAACATATCCATCAGGTTGCAATGAAATACAATATAAAATATACAAGTGAATACATTCCGAAGTTACAAATATATCAACACTCCCTCTTAACTAGGAAGGTATTCTATTGACACAGTTCATCAACATAAGTCTTCATCACTAGATAATCATCATCATTTCTCCCGCTATCTTGAGAAAATGCTGCTATCTCTCAATTCTACTCATCATATGAAGTTCTACAAAGCCAATTCTTTTTCATGTTGGATGTAGGTCTCAACACCTATATCCGACCATGGGAGGCCCAACCTGTAACCATGTTGGAAAGGCCCAGCACTTACATATGACCATGGGAGGCCCAGCTTGCCATCATGTCAAAAAGGCCCAACACTTACATCTGACCATGGGAGGCCTAGCCTACCACCATGTCAGAAAGGCCCAACACTTACATATGACCATGGGAGGCCCAACTTGCCACCATGTCAGAAATTCCCAGCACTTACATATGACCATGGGAGTCCCAGCTTGCCACCATGTCAAAAAGGCCCAACACTTACATCTGACCATGGGAGGACCAACCTACCACCATGTCAAAAATTCCCAATAGTTACATCTGACCATAGCAGGCCCAACCTTCCACCATGTCAAAAAGGCTCTGCACTTACATATGACCATGGGAGGCCCAACCTTCTACCATGTGAGAAAGGCTCTCGAAATCATCACTTCCCCTTGGAAGGAACCTCGATTTGAATAAAACCAACCTTCTCTCTGAAGTAATCAAACTTCACTTTGGCCATTTCTAGCATAGAATCACTTTAAGGATGATTATATCCAAGGATAACCTATGAGCTTTGCCAAGACTAATTACATCGGAGGGCAACCTACAGGACTGATTACGTATGAGCAACCTACCAGCTTCACCAGGATTTTATGCTCAAACAACCTATATCATTGGTTATGCTAGAAATCATCACTTCCTCTTTCGAGAGATCTTTATCTGGATCACATACTGGAGTTTCAGTGCTCCTCTCTCACAAATAGACGATAAAGTGACAACATATTTTTCCTCGGCTATACTCAGCACCATGCAGGAATGCATCCTGCCAAACCACTAGCCCATACTGGATCTCAATTTGAAGAAACAACCCAGGGTGCTCTTATTCTCATTGGCGCTACCAATCCAAATCAACATAACCATGTAGGTTAGTCTTCTGATTCATATCATACTTGAGTCCATACTCAATTGTATCCTTCTGGTACCTTACTGCATGCTTTGCAACCAGATGAGCATGTCTTGGATCCATCAGGAACTGGCTAATTTTGTTCACAGCAAAGCATATTTATGGTCTCGTATTCGTCAGGAACATCAATGAACAAAACATCTGATGATACATCATGGCATCAGCCATCTCTGATGAAGCATCCATCACTTAATAGATTTAGGTTCGATGTCAGAGGAGTTACCATGGCCTTGCAGTCCATCATCCCGAACCTCTTCAGGATCTCCACTGCATACTTCCCTTTTCTAAGCAAGATTCCATCTATACTCTGCCACACCTCCATGCCTAGAAAGTAGTGCATTATACCCAAGTCCTTTATCTCAAACTTGACATCAAGTCTCCTTTTTGCAAGTTTAAGAGTTCCTATTTTCCTGTTAGGAATAGGCCATCGACATATAACAAGAGCATCACTAGTATTCTACCTTCAATCTTGATTAAAGGTTGGAATCCACTTTAGTCTTAGTAAATCCTAGAGCCATCAATAAGTTGTCCATCCTGTCATACCATGTCGAACCTTAGGATCTTTTGCAATCACTACCTCTGAAGTAGAGCATCATTCTCCCTCTGCATTTTATACTCTATGTATTGAAACATTCTGTAATGGAGTGACAAGTAGCTTCCTCTACTAATAATATTCTATGTATCCATCTAGGGTCACTGAATACCAAAATCCTCTATCTTGAACTTTTTGAAAAGTTCTTCTCACACCCATCTGTGAGCTTGTCATCCTCTATAGGCTTCCACATTCAACCTTGTAGCAAAGGTTAAGATCTTCATCACTCTAGGTGATCTTCAAGCTCCTCATGTATGTGTTATCCCATGGGTGCCTTATGAGCTCGTACAAGGCCTTCTTTAATTTGCACACTTGAGTCTTCTTGTCATGTGTCTCAAATCCCAGTGGCTGATCTACATATACTTGACTCGTCATTGGTGCAAATGTCTCTTCGTAGTCTACGCCTTCTTTATTGCCTTGTATCCCACGATGTTTCCATATACTACATGTTGGATCTTGTAGATCCATATGGAAGACATTACGGACTTCCCTTAAAACATCATTCTTCTTGAACTGGTACTCTTTGAGCATAGTCTCCTTCCCTTTCTTCTTGTCTACTTCTTCATAGTTAGAAGGCTCTGCATCAATGATGTCACTCATCAGTATCACATAACTAGAGTGTGTCTGAGGCCTCTTGAAGTATTGTCATACTATTCTTCATTTTGTATTCTTTCTTCTACCCAAGGTGGTGTTTATCTCTCAAGGTCAATATACCATTCTCTTTATATTCTTCTGAATATTTTTCTTTCAAAATGGTGTCTTTGACCTGGGAAGCTTCAGGTTCATATTCATGTATGCTTATTGAAGTGAATATTGAACTATCATTACTTGTTCTTTGGAACAAGTCTCATCCTTCTTGTTAGCACTGGAACTGAACCAAAGGTTGTGGAATGCTCACTCCCAGGTAACAACAAAACCACTTTCGAAGAGAGAACTGGCCTTCTGCTCTTCCGAGAGGGATCTCTCACCAAATGTTAACAGTGCCAGATATATTTACAAGTGAAACTATAAATTGTTTGTAAGATCGGTTGGAAAAAAACACAGAACCATTGGGAAATGGAGTCAATATATATATAACATGAATAATCAGAACTTAATTCAAACGATTTCAACACTGGGGCAAGATAGCTACTCTATCATAGTCAATTCATAATTGTTTGGTGGAAAGGAGGAACATGAACAAACCATCAACACAGAGCATTGTAAAAAATGAATTCTGTATCAACTTTAGAAGAAAACTTTTGTGAATACCTGAAACAACAGATGGAGCATAGCAAGTATGAATTCCGAGTTGTTATACCCTAAGTCTCAGATATGAAAGAAAACAAAACGGGTTAGATAAACTGGAAAGAACATTAACATAAGAAAGGAAATAACAGACTGTAAGTGCAAATGACACATGAATTCCTGTATGAAAACACCGACTTTGGTTCTGCAATTATATTAAAATTCTCTTGAAAAACACACATAGCAAAATTTCAAAAGTTTCCAACCTCTCCTCCTACTTTGGGAGGTATATTTATAGTATTTTGGGTTTCCCAGACCGATATCCGGGATTCAAAATTTGTTACAATCAAAGGACATCCTCTAACAGCCTCTTAGGTGGCACACTGGCTACGACTGGCATGAAACTGCCAGACAATGAAATGTGGAACGCGGGATGGAATAGGCACAAAGGTATCCCATAATCCCATCTGGCGGATGATGACTGTACAAAACCATGAGAGAAGTGACCATTGGGATGGGAGTGCAATGTAGAGAAAATTTCCTGCATATCATCATTGTCACTTCTACGAGTGCGCTTTGAGTTTGGGTGACCCATATTGCTGGATGACTCTCCATAAATCAGGACCAGGCATAGTTGTAGTCATCATGTCATATTCTTGCACCTTAAGCTCCATCGTTTCCCAGTAGGAAATCTTGGGAACTGTGGATCATGTGGCTTTAAAGTCAAACAATAACTCAAAATCACTGGCCAATTTGTCAAATACAACATTTCCTGACAATGCTTGTTGCATATCTCCAAATTTGTTGTGGTCCAATTGGCAGTGCACTAGGCAGTCCTTCTACTCATTCTGAGTCATTAAAGGGCCCTTTTCTTCCCAGAAAAAGTGGAGTCCTTTGCTCACCAGTGGTCTGAATCACTTGATGATTTCTTGGACTTTGTGCTCAATAAATTCTATGTTATCCTGCACTGTCTCGAGCATCCTGTGTCTAGCCACTATCTTTCTGGCTCCAAAGACAACAATGATCCTGTTTTGAATACCATATATGCTAGCTGACCTGTCTGACATAGAGCTCAGGAAGGTTATGGCATTCTCCGCGGTCTCCAAGGGCCTTTTGTTCACTTCCACCGATGTTATCTGGGCTTGTCTCTTGGATTCTCTCACAACAATTTCATGATCTTCAATAATATCTAGGTAGCGTCGAAACTTGTCAGCTTCTACGATGATTTGATCCCAGATTAGATGCCTAGTTCCTTGCAACGCAAGCTTGCCGACCACCTGTTGGCTCAATATAGCATTTTGCTAAGTGAGCTCTTGGCATTTTTCCTTTGCCTTTTCTCTTCCTTGTTTCTCTTGGACTCTTTCTTTTTCCAGTTCCTCAACCTGCTGTTTCAGTTTAATGAGCTTGGTATCCTTTAGGCCTATCTAGGACATTGCTTTGGAGAGAGAGCTGGTATCTATCTCTCCAGCCGTACCTATGGACTGAATTGTATTCTCTATACTTACTTTGGAGCTCATTTTCCTTCATTGCTAACCTGGTTTTCAACTCTGCCTCGTTATCCTTCAAAATCTAGATGCTTTCTTCCCACTTTCTTCCTTTTTCTTCAAGCTTCAGTAGCTTAGCCTTGCAGTCAGTAAGCTTGGATTTCAAGACCTCCTTTTCCCTCTCAAAGTCATCCAATTCATCTCCTTAGGAGAGCTGGGTGCCAAGGATTTCTAACTTCTTTTTCAAGGTCAATATCTCCTTATCTTTGTCCTCGAGTAACTTCTGAGCCAAACTCCCTTTTTGCACAGATCCATCTATTTGCATAGCTTCCTTTTGTAAGCTGTTGATTTGGGATTTGAGTGCTTTATTCTCCACTCTCACTTTCCTTAAAATATTTAAACTTTTCACCTTACTCTCTTCCATCTTGGACATCTGTATGGTATCCTTAAGTAGTATGGCATTCAATATATCACCAATCTCTTTGTTCAAGTGTATGATGTCAGTAGTGGGAACCTTTGAAAGGTTCACACTGACCTTAGACACTCCGTTCCCCTTTGCCAGAGCTAAGCTAAGGGTATCAGTGGCATGATCCCTTACAGTTTTCAGTGCCATATTGAGTTGAGGTAGCCGTGAGGCTTCGCTGTATAGCTCTGATGTCTCCTCAAAGGTTTTATCAGCCCTCTCTCAGTAAGATCTCAGCCATTCTTCTTTGGATGCATGCCTACTCGGGGTCTATCCGTCAAACACATACTTGTGTATTTGGAATACGGCTGCCTCGGGCTCTTCCTGTTGCTGTACTTTTATTAAATTCTTCTTCTTTGCTTGCCCCTTTTTGGTCTGCACTAGTTGCTGTCCGAGTTCCACCTTCTGTTTCTTGGGTGTGCTGGCAGTGTCCACATCTTCAGTGTCCATAGGCTCTGGACTCCCTCTTTTTATTGAACTTACTCAATAACTAACCAGTGATGAGTATCCCCCTGCAATCGCAACTACTGTAGCCAACTCCTTTTGGGGAGAGACTACCCCTGGCAGCTGTGAGCCAGTGTCCTACTCTGCATTGGTATCCATTAGAGCAGGATTAGGGAAATCATCCCAATTCACCGCTTCTCTAAGCCTAGGTACCTCAGTGTGCTCAAAAGGCCTACATTTGTGAGCTTTCCTTCTTTTGGAAATCACCTGGTGAGGGTCATTATTTATTGCTTGTCCCAGGGAAAAATCCATGCCTCTAAGAAAGTCGGTGACCAGGAGAAAAGCATCCCTACTTCTAACTGTGTATGGTTTTAATTCCCATGGAAAAATCAAACTTGAACTTTTCTTGAAGTTTAGGAAGTGTTCTTCTTTGACAATGAGCTTTTTCTGGATTAATTCCAGGGAGAAAATCCTAGGGGTTATAAAAGCAGGTAAGACGTAGGGTGGATGTATGAAGCCATACAAACTTATGGTCATTCCAAATTCTATGAGGAACCAATCCCCTATATTCCTGCTATTTGATAGCTACATAAATTTCCTCATCTCAGGAAAACCCCTAGGTAACCTTTCCTGGAAGAAGAGTTCATATATTTCGGCCATCAACTGGTTCATGAATTTACAGTAATCTGTGGCCATATCAGCAATGATCGACAATTTTGGTACCTGTAGGTCCTCCTCATTATAGGCTATGAACATCCTCAGTAAGAGGTACTGGAATTTGAACATTCTAGTGTCATGGAAGTTCGCTAACTAAGAACGGATGTTCTTGGCCAAGAACTCATCAAATTTAAGGCAAGAAAACTGGCCAAAATGTCCAAGCAATTTAGGTTCGGTCAGATAAGTACTTAGGATGAACAAAAGACTCAACAATGACTCTGGGACACATACATTGGTATCTAGACCTAGGAACTGACTGGCCAGGGATATGTACCACTAAATTTCTTCATTGAATTGACTGAGGTCAATAGGGTAAGATAACTCGATGAGTTCACTACCAGGTTTGAAACAGGTCTTCAAGAAGGTTTCTTTACTCTCTTCAGTAGACTCTCTAAAAAAACGTATAATGTCTTCTTCTCGGTAGTCTTGGGATATATGGGAAAATTCATCGGGGATTTCCAGGGTTTTGCAGATGACAAAAGCTTGAACTGGGCAAATGATTTTGGACTTAGATTTACTCACGATAATGCCTTCGGTGACAGATAAATTATCTGTGCACCATTCGACGAATTCATAGGGAAATGGGGGGTTTGGTTGACACAAAAGAAGTGGAAGAAAGAGTAAAAAACATTGCAGGTATCTATACCTCAGTTCTTAAGAGCTTCCAATTTGCCTCTGGCTATTTCAATAGTTTCTCCCACCAGGATGGTATCAAAAATCTCAGTGTTTTCATCTAACAGGTTCTCTTCTATCCTTCGACCTGTGGCCTTAGGCTCTACATCCTCTCTCACCCCAACCTCTTTTACTTCACCCATTTTCAAATAACAATGGAGGGGGTAGTAAGGGCTTACCTTGTTCTATAGCACAGTCTCCTGGCCAGTCCGGGATGGTGCTCTGGATGTGGTTGGATATTCGACATCCTTGAGGTTTCAGAAAGGACAAATCTTTGCAACTGTGTGTGGGCCTATTTATAGTTTTTCACACAACCTAACCTCCATGCATTTACCAGACGGTTCGTACTATAGATCTTAATCCTCGTGACATATACTGTAGATATGTGGGTTATTTATTCCATGTCCTTTCTTACCTCATGCGTGTGTAGCTCCACCGTCGATCGGGACTAACTTTATTCACAACCGTCGATCTGGGTGCACCCCACCACTCTTCGCGAGGTGAGGTTTTGTTTCCTTCCATGCTACTCCATATTGCAAAACAAACTATAAACATTGATCTATCTCCATTCTCATATGCACCATCGATCAAAATGATCGGTACCCTTTTTTGTGACCCAGGATAGCTGCTTTCGTCCTCACTAGTCTAGGATGCGAAATCATTCTCAGTCACAGATATTCATGGGTCCCGCTCTCGACCATTGGATGCATCCGATCCTGGTACTATTTTGCAAATATTAAAAATGACTTGGGTCACACATGTTTTCTGTGCGAAATTTGGTTTGACGCCATTGATCCGCTCTCAGATCAACATCGGCCTTTGATCATGATCTCCTTTTTATGCCTTTGACGCACCCCATGTTTTCCTCTTACCCTCATTTCTCCAATCCACAGACCGTCCCACTGTTCTCGGCATTCATCACCGAACTTGATTCCGAAGGCTGAGTGTTATCCTGTGTGTGCCTAGGCTCCTTTTGCGAACACTATGTTTCCTCCTCAACACTTCTCGACGGGGATGAAGGGTGTGAGTGTCACTTATACCTAAAATATATCAGAGTGTTAACACTTATTTTCTGTAGGTGATTATATGCCATATTTCCCATAACATGCATATTAGTAGTATATTGTTCATTAATGCATACATTCTATCATGCATAATACATTTCACAACTAAACATTGTCATATAAACAACTAGATATATAGGAAAATACAATTCAAACACTTATATTTATTTGTATCATGGGTAGGCTCCTTGAGCCTTCAGCTTCATCATCTTCTTCATTCATAACATCATCATTTCTTATCCAAATGCTAAGATGGATAAGAGGTTCTTCAAGAATTGATTCCTTCATATTCCTCATCTCTTGAGGGATCTTCTTTGAATCGTGAGAGATTGATCTTTAGTTTCTCCCATCTTCTCTTCTCTTATTATGAGTTGATATTCTTCTTGTGTACACTCTTCCCAGAGTCTACTGAAGGTAATAACTTCCTTCTGGCACATATTCCTCGAATGAATGAGTCCCGTGATCCTAGGAGGCCATTCAAGGTGGTTATAACAATATCTTATTATTCTTCGATTGCTTTTTCATATCATCGAACACTTCCTTTTGGTGTCTTTAAGGACGACACATGAGGGATGAGATGATATTTAATAGAATCTGCAATGATTCTCTTGGTTCTAGCCTTAGCCTCATCTCCCTCTGGCTCCTAGACCTTTCTTACTGAAATACTGATCCAATTCAATTTCTTCAAGGATCACGTAGGTCCTATACTTCCATACTAGAAATTTTTCAACTTCACTAAGCTTGTCATCAAGCGGGTGTGATTAGTCATTTTGAAATGAGAACCCTAAATGTAAATAGCAAAAATTTAGATCTTACTGATTTGAGGTGTTCGTTCTAGTTCTAAAGCTGGCTGATCTAGGGTTTCTCAGAGAAACCCTAATTTTCAAAACTTGGAATTTTGAAATTCTGATTGGATAGAAAGATGGGCCTATTCAAAGCTATTTGTACAATGTACTCCTTTTTCTGAAAACAATGGAGGGAAGCTCTCGAAACCAGAAGCCCTAGTTTTCCAATTTCTTCTATAGAAATTTCTGATATTGTTTCTGTGATATCTCCAAACTTACTGCTCCTCCATGTCTGAAACTTCGCACTAAGGTATCGTTGTCTATCCTCTTTATAAAAACACAGGTTAGAGAAGAATTGGTTTCACCAATTGGGACTTATGCACATTTTACCAAGGTGACTTATTTCAAGATTGTTCAGGATAACGAACTTGTACAGACTACCACATGTCACTATTTCACCTTCAGGTTCTGAACATTTTACCAACGAAATTACATTCTGTGACCTATCTAGAAAATATTGCGAAATTTTGGTTGGACCTTCCTATCCCGATATATAGAAAATATCCCTAGATCACCTGTTTATGATTGTATTCTAGAGGAGGTTGGAACCCAGATTTGGAGCAACCATATCTCCTGAAGTACAATGAATATGAGGCTGACATTTTTACATAGTGTACAACACGGATTTTTGTTTGGCCTGTAAAATTTTTGGCTTCTGAGCCTTCTTCAATATCGCATTATAGTGAAGTTTCTAGGATTACTAAATTCAATCTTCTAGTTTTTTTAGGCATGAAACCCTAATTTCCATTAGCTTCCATTGCAGTTGTATTTTAAGCTATATAGTGAACCTTCTATGATTCATATTTAATGAGAACCTCAAATGGAAATACAAAATATTTAGATCTTACCAATTTGAGATGCCCGAACTGGATATGGAGCTGATCTTTTGCAGTGTTGATTTTTTGGTCCGAGGTCAAATTAGGGTTTGAATTTCCCGAATTTTTACCCAACCAAAAATTTTGATCTTGGTTTCTAAATTTTGATTTTGAGGAGGAGATAAATCCTATGCTAGGATCACTCAAAAATTCCTCTTATATGAAAACCCCTAATTTCCCGCAGTAATGATAGGTCAAAACCTAAAAAATGCCCAGAATCAAATTTTGCTTCAATAGAAAGATGCGCCCTTCAATGTAGAGTTATCCTAGCCTCCTTTTTCTGATGATCTGTGGAGAGATACCCTAAGCCATAGCTTCTACTTTTGTACAATGTCTCCTTCTTAGTTTATCTCTAATACCATGTTAGATTTTTATCATTTAATCAATATGATCTAGGATCTTATCTGAGAGAATAAAATCCAAAGAAATAATCACAAGAGACAAGAGACACAAAGAATTTTGCTCGGGGAAACCATAAAATAGAAAACCCCGCAACTTCCTTAGAGATGGAATGAGCACCAAAAGAAAATTAAAACCCAAATATACAAAGATGATCTCCGACAATTGTTCTCTCTTTCCCTTGTGTGAGATACTCCTCTATCACTCATGCGCTACTATTGAGTGAGTGTGTGTGACAAATAGAGAGTCTCACTCTCTATTTATACTTGTTTTCCACTTTCCAATTACTCTATAGTGCCGACCTCACTAGGAGAGTCTAATAACCCTAATATTACTCAACTATGGGGACTATTTCCCTGACTTACAACAAAGGGTTAACCTTAATGAATTTACATGCCTTTATTATATTAATGACTCTCCAGATCTTCGGAAGTTACAAATACATCAAATATATCAATTGGTGTTGCAAGTATCAATGATGATAATAGTTTATTATAACAAGAAATGTTTAGTGGAATTATTCCTTTGAGAATGCATACTCCCTGTGCGAAGCCATCAATCCCTGTTAGCTTGAACTGTTTCTAAAATTAACTAAATTTTGTGAATTGTTCATGGTTGAACTTTCATTTACTAAGTAAATTATTTTGAGATAATTTTTTAACTCCTATTCTTGTCCCTTGCAAGAAGGTTGGATAAATTGTGTGATCAGAACCCTTTTTAGGGTTGTCTGTTTAAGATAAATTAAGGCAAACTTACGAAATAAATTAAATATGTAATCCAATAATTAGGGGAAATTCCAAGTGGAGAGATGGTAATTTCCTTTCATATAAAAAATTTAGGAGCATGTGCATGTGCTAGAACCCTACGGTCTCCATGATACATGGAAACTATTGGGTGTCGTTTAGAGTCGTTATGACATATGTTATAGAGTGGTATCAGAGATAGGGATACTACTCTTGAACCTCATGGGCTATAAAAGTAAAGAACAATGTCAAATTGCAACTTATATGATTAAACCATCCATAAAATCATTGAATTAAAACCATAAATGGAAGTATATATGCATGATAAGATTAAAATATGTGTATATGGTTGTTTTTATGTCTAAAAAACTTGATAAAACTATTCAAATTTTCAGTTTAAACAGAAAGTTGTGCAATGAAAATGCGTATGAACCAAAAATTCCCAACTTATTGGTGAAGTGGGAATGAATACCCAAAGGACATAATCCAGTGGCCATCAGACAAAGGTGAAGGTATAGGAATCGCTCCAAACATTGAAAAACTTATAGAAATAAAATGGAAACATGCTACAAAACCTAGAGTTGTAGAACTAGGTGAATCTACAAATGTTGCAGAACTTGATGGAATTGCAGAATCAGGCGCAACATGTCTATTCCAACATGAGCCTTGGGAAGAAGTAGAGGATTTACTAAGAGACACAAGCTCTTAAGAAGTGTATTTGTAAGCAATATGGGGCAACGTTCTAATGCTAATTCAGTTGAAAGTCATGATAGAAAAGAGGCACCTAGAAACAAGATAGATATCTTATCCAAAAGGTACTTGAAGAGAAAATATGCTGAGGGTCTATTACAGGGTGAACTCAGAAAAATCAAACCTCCTACTTTTAATGGAGAGAAATTAGGGGAAAGTGAAAAAACATGGTTGCTAGAAATGAAGAAAATTTTGCAACTCCCTAATTACTCTGATAATCAAGAGGACTGAATCACTATATGTAATATTCAAGGAAAGGATTACTGGTGGTAGGAACAATTGAAGTAGGTGAAAAATATTGATGAAATGCATATTTCATAGAAGAAGTTTTAGAGGTATTTTAAGCATGAATACATGTCTCAATAATATTACAATAGGAAAATGTAGGAGTTATTTGAACTCAGATTGGGTAATACGACTATGGAGGATTATGAGAAAAGATTCCTAGAACTATTAACGTATGTTGGTTTCATTGAAGATGAGAAGATTAAAATCCAACAATTTCTTAGTGGATTACCAGCATATTATCGAGACAAAATTACTGTGACAAACCTCATACTTTGAAGGAATGCATAAGGAAGAATAAATGCATGTATGGACAAGATAAGGGAAAATAGGATATGCACAAAGTTTGGAAAGGTAAACTAAATTATTCAAATGATCAGAGGAAAAAGGGGCCTAAGCCTCTCGAAGCTAAAAATAACCTGATTAAATTATCTAAAGAAACAAATATCACTTGGTGAATCAAAGATGGTTGAGTCTGTTGGACAAAGGAAACCGTATCAAATTAAATGTTGGAAATGTGGAGGTGATCACTATGTTAAGAAATATCCAAAGAGAAGTAATCGATATTCCAATATATATAAGGTTAAAGAATATACCACAATAAAATATGTAGCGAGGAACATACCTTGAATTTATGCAACTCTAGATAATCAGAAAGCAAACCATCAATCAACTATGAACGAAATTGAAGGTCAGATAACTAATGTAGTAATTTCAATTTTAATTGACTCTGGGTCCTCTTACAATTACATTAATGCTAATGTGATTGAAATATGTCACTTAGTGATCAATAAATTATCATAGTTTAGAATGGTGCAGTTAACCACCGGTATGAAACAAAAGATCACTTCAATGATCGAGGGTTGTTGTTTCAAGATGAACAGGTTTTAGACAAGAGATGACTTAGATATAATTACCATTGAATCATATGATATTTTTATTGGGATGGATTGGATGTAATCACATTTTTCCATTCTAATTGTCATTACAAAATCATTATGTGTCTGGATAAGGATAGGAAGCAGATTCAAATAAAGGGCATTCCAAGCTAATATTTGTTAGACAAATCTCAACCATGCTAATGAAGAAGTGCATCCAAATGGGTTTTTAGTTGTAATCAATCCATGTTTAAGATATACCAACTAAAAAAGGACAATCTGTTGAAGAGTATGTCGTGTTACAAAAAAATAAAGATGTATTCCAAGATGTACTAGGATTACCCCCTAATAGGGATATCAATTTTACAATTGATTTGGTACTAGGAGAAATCCCAATATCCAAAGATCCTTATAGAATGAGCACACCTTAATTGAAGGAATTACAGATTCTTTAGAAGAACTATTGAAGAAGAGTTATATACACCTTAATGTATCACCATGGGGAGCAACTTCCCTCTTTGTGAAAAAGGGACTATACCTTGAGAATATGTGTGGATTAAAGACAATTGAACAAGGATACAATTAAGAACAAGTACCCATTACCCAGGATCAATGATTTATTTAATCAGTTGCAAGGAGAAAGAGAATTATCAAAGATCAACTTGAGATCAAGTCATCATTAAGTACGAATCAAGGATGCAGATATTAGTAAAACTACTTTCAAGACCAAGTATGGGCATTATGAATACACATTTTTTCCTTTTGGAGTGACAAATGCACTAGCCATATTTATGTGTCTGATGAATGATGTATTAAGAGAATTTTTGGACAAGTTTATTATTGTATTCTTGGATGATATATTAATCTATTCCAAGACATAGGAATACCATTAAGAACATATGAGAGTAAATTTACAAATTCTAATAGAGAATCAATTGTATGGTAAGCTCAGTAAGTGTACTTTCTACCAACATAGATCCATCTTAAAATTGGATATATCAAGCACCAAGAGGGATCCAATTTTTTGAGGTGTAAACTTTTTTATGTTAATCTTTTTACACATTTGGAAAAAATTTACAACTCAAGAAATTATCTAGGTTTAATATGGATCTATGTTGGTTACTTTTTAATTTTATGTGTGGAGATGATTTTTTTTTAATCACTTTTCATTTGGTTTTATTTTATGAGCCAACACAAATTCTTTTACTTACTTTTTATTTTTGGTAATGTTACATAATGTTACATTACATTACATTATGTGACAATATGTCCCCCATACTGGATTGTAGAGAACCTCATCACTCTTGGTGCAATAAAATACGTTCTTATATCTGGGTCACATTATCTTAGAGGAAGGAGTGACCATGGACCCTGCTAAAATAAAAGCTATACAATAATGGCCCACCTCTAGAAATGTATTTGAGGTAATATCTTTTATGGGGTTGGATGAATATTAAAGGATATTTATAGAATATTTATCCATAATAGAAAATTATACTACATGTTTAGAAAATAAGGGAGTAAAATTCTACTGGACCCAAAAATGTGAAGATATTTTAGAGTTTTGAAAGAGTTACTCACATGTGCACCGACTTTAAAGATTGCAAATCTAGGTAAGGAATATGTAATATGAACAAATGCATCTCTAGAAGGACTTGTTGGAGTTTTTATGCAAGAAGGACATGTGATTTGTTATGAATCTAAAAAATTGAAGGAAAATTGAAAGAAGTATGCAACACATGATCTAAAGCTCATTGCCATAGTACATGTATTAAGAACGTGGAGGCATTGTCTCATGGATAATATATTTGAGTTGAAGTAAGATAATCACAACCTAAAGTATTTGTTTAAACAACCCAATTTAAATGCTCTCCAAGCTAGACGGATGGAATTCTTAAGCGAATTCAATTTTGAAATTAAGCATATCAAGTGCGAATAAAATCGAGTTGTAGACACACTCAGTAGAAGAAATCAATTGATGAAATCCATCAGTAGTTGTAAAATAAATTTGAAGAGAATGTTGTTGGAAGCATTGAGTTGTGATAAGCATTGTTTGCAAGTTAAGATAGCCTTACAATCATGTAGTGTACCATCTAAATATATGCATTATAAATTGAAGGAGACTATAATTCTCCTATACTATAATAAAATTATGTACCTAAAAGGAATGAATTGAAGATGATTATACTGTAGGAGATGCATAATGTTCCACATGCAGGACATCTTGACTATCATAAAATTTTTACAGTTGTTAAGAAGGAGTATTATTATTTGAGAATGAAGAAATATGTAGCAAGGTTCATTTCTAGGTGCCTTGAATGTCAAAGGGAGAAAATAGAATGTAGACATCCTGCAGGTCTACTTCATCCAATGTCAATACTAGAATGGAAATGGGATGTGGTAACCATCGATTTTATCACTAAATTACCAAGGACACCAAAGAAACATGACTCCATTATGGTGGTGGTCAATAAATTAAAAAATTATGCTCATTTTATACCTATCCTGTCAACATTTAAAGCATCAAATATTGTAGAGATCTATATGAAGGAAGTTTCTAGGTTACACGGGATTCCAAAGGAAATTGTTTGAGATCAAGATTCCAAGTTCACTTTGAACTTTTGGAAAGGTTTGTTCAAGGAATTTGGAACCAAAATCAATCTGATCATAACATATCATCCACAAATGGATGGGCATATTTAGCGGGTTAATCTAATCATTGAATATATGTTGAGAATGGATATAATGGAAAGACCTGCCAAGTAGGAAGAATGCGTATATTTGGTAGAGTTTACCTATAGAAACATATATCAAGCATCATTGAAGATGATTCTGTTTGAATACCTATATGGAAAAAGGTGCAATGTTTAAGTGAACTAAGACAAGCCACTGGAAAGGTTGATAGTGGGAATTGAAATTATATAGGACATGGAGGAACAAGTGGCCAAGATTGAGCATATTTGAAGGTGGCATAGGACATACCACGTGGTATTCACTTAGCAAAACCATGTCATAGCCCCTTCCTTCATGGATAGTGAAGAATACCCATAATATCACTATATATTGATAATTACTTACAAAAATCCTTTTGTTGAGTCCCCCTCCCAATACATATTTCCAATTAGAAAAACCTTATTTCTATGATATATTCTTGCTAACAAGGGAATAATGTATAGAGAGTTCCAAGTGGGAGATCAAGTATTCTTGAAAGTCAAAGGAAAGAAAAGTTAATTGAGTAAGGGAAAGTATAAGAATTTGGAAACCAGGTTATATGGACCATTTGAGGTCCTAAGTAGAGTTGTACCAAAAGCATATGTGTTGGACCTACTTCCCACTATTAGAATGCATAACATTTTTCATGTTTCATTATCGAAGAATTATGTATATGATCCTAATCACATACTTGATTGGTATTTGATATAGGTAGAACCAAAGGGGGGAATTCAGGTTCACCTAGTCTTCATACTGGACCAAAGGATCAAGACACTTAGGAACATAGCCATAGGACAGGTGAAGGTCCAATGGACCCATTACAGTCCTAAAGAAGCTACTTGAGAGATGGAATATACTATGCAGGCTAAGTAGCCATACTTGTTTTAAATAATTTGAATATTTTTTAAATTTAAATAAGTTTTGAAACTATGTTTTGGACAATGAAACACCAAGCACAATTTTAAATATAAGGGTGAGGGGAATGTAACACCCCGGTTTTGTACCCATGATGTAATGATGTAAATTTTGATGATGAAATCCCTAAAGGAATGAAAAATTTGTATCAAGTACATATTAATATAGAAATAGAGTTGGTTGTTGTTGAGGAAAATGTTGACGAGAGTAGGGGACTATGAATCCACTAGTGAGAAGAAAAGGAGGTTGTAGATAGCCTAGGGGGATCTATAACATGATCTTATCCCTTTGAGCCAAAGGGTGCTTTAACCATATTTAATCATTGTTACATTTTTCATTAACTTTAATATTTAATTATGTGCTAATGAGGAATTATTGCATGGGTTTCATGTGAGTCTTTTGGGAGACCATGTGTGGGGAAAGTTGTCCATGCAAGAATTTAGTGAATGGGTTTTGACATGATTCTTTATGGCTATATCATGTGGGAGAAATTTGGTCATGCACCAGGAAAAAATAATTTGAGAGGCATGGAATATATGGTTAGTTGGTTTTGGGACAAGATCAATACATCTTGGTGGGATGTGTGAGTTATGAAACCAATCATTCAACCTTGAATATGAACTAAATTTTTATATTTGATGGGTGTTTACTGAATTTTCATATACATAATTGTACTTCCTATGAAATGATGAACTGTGTGTGAACCTTCCTTGGTGGAATTTCTGGGCATTGGTTAATAATATGCATATTTCATTGTTGTTCTTTTGGAAAAGAATTCAAGGAAGGAAATGCATTGTTTCATGTGTAACTGATTGGTGCCAAATTCTTGAAATATTGAGAAAGAACCACGACGTTTTTCTGTGGAATTCGTGAGTGCCTAAGTTATGAAAGAAACCTAGTGAGGATTACCTTTTTCACATATTTATTATCCTTTGACAACCTTTAGTGTTCTCTCGGTGGATTATAGTCGCATCTCAGGGATGACACCTTGATGAGATATTTATGAGCAAGGAAACCTATGATTGGGTCGAGTGTGGCTCACACATAGTTAGTTTCTCTAGTTTTCAATGATTTATATAAGTGATTGTTACTCTGTTTCATATATTTAGCTATTATGCATGAATTTAACAGATGGAATGTTATTTGAAATATTTAAATTCTTTGTGGTAACTTAGTTGTTTTGCATAATTTTGTGCTTAGTGTCAATTATTATTTATGTTTATGATTGGAATGATCTTTAAAGGATTTGGTTTATGATTGTGTTGAATATGAAGCTTGTGCTTTGGATATTCATGTTGAATTATGTATATGAGCTCATGAACAATCTCATGTATGAGTAATTATGATGAACATATATGAAAGTTATCAATTGGGGTTGGTGGTATCAATGATGATAGTAGTTCATTGTAAATGAAAATATTTAGTGGAATTAATCCTTTATGAATGCATACTCTTTGTGTGAAGCCATCAATCCCTGTTAGCTTCAATTGTTTCTAAAATTAACTAAGTGTTGTGAATTGTTCATGGTTGAACATTCATTTACCAAGTAAATTGTTTTTAGATCTTGACTGATATTCCAATCCCTTGCAACAAGGTTGGAAAAGTTGTGTGATCAGAAAAATTATTAGGGTTGTTGATTTAAGTTGAATTAAGGTACACTTATGAAATAAATTAAAAGGATAATCCAGTAGTTAGGGAAATTCCAAGTGGAGAGCTAGTACATGCCTTCCATATGAAAACTTTAGGAGCATGTTCATATTGCAACAACCCACAGGCTCCATGGTACATGCAAACTCGTAGGTGTGGTTTAGATTCGTAATGGGGTATGTTATAGAAATCATTCAAGAAACTACAAAGAAACAATAACCTATAGTATAGTTTCTTGAGTTCACATCTTCTGCCCAATCAACATTAGTATAACCATGCAAAGAAATATATTTGTCCTTTTCATAGATAATACTATAGGGAAAAATTCCCCTCAAGTAATGAATAACTCTTGTACCAACCTTCCAATGCGGCTTCTTTAGTTTTACCATGAACCCACTAAGGACATTTACATCATATAACAATTTCGGATGACTATTACACAAGTAAAGAAGGATACCAATCAATTTTTGATATAGTGTATAATTCACTTCTTAACTTGGATCATCAACTCTCAACACTACATGGAAAAGGACCTCTATTAGGGGTTATATAAGAAGCCGATAAAAAGAGGCTTAAAATCCATTTATAGTGGAGGCGAGCGAGCAGAGGTTTTAGCAGATATTTTTTAATTAGCGCGTTTACACAAAACACACCAATCGTTCCCTACTATATCACACTAGTGTAGACCAAAATAATACATGACTGTAACAAATAAAAAATATAAATCAAAGAAAATTTAATTTAAAAACTTGTATTATTTTAATAACCATCCATCGGTGTGCTTATATATCATACATGAACCATGACATTATACTATAAACACACCAATGCATTTAATACATCTAAACGGATTGTACTTTCAATTTATATTTTTAATAATAAATATAATACCAATGCACACGATAACCCTACATGCATCGATGCATGTTTAATAACTAAAAGCACTGCTTTCTACTACAAAGAATTTCATTGAAAAAATCATTTAAATTGAATTTAAAAACCCTGCTTGACAATGTGTCGGTATAATATATGCACCGATGTGTTTTTTTACCAAACAAATCGGTTGTCATCATTAAAAAAATTGAACAAAAACCCCATTAATTTTATTTTAAAACCCTATTATTCGGTGCATCGACTTTTCCTTCCACACCAATGCGCTTTATCTTACAATGCATTGGAATAGGGTTTAATAAAAAAACCACAAGGTAAAATACATTTTTACCATCACTCAGTGTGTTTTCACTCAATTGCACTAATGAGAAACCTTACAAACTTTTATGCCCTAACATCCGTGGTCCACGTCGACACATTCTTCATCTATATTAGCTGCCGCTACTAGTTTTAATTTTGACAAACTGTGGTCAAAATTCAAATTTTCCATACATCGCTTGGATGCCTCGACGAAAGTCCATTCAACAAGTAAGTTGTTTCTTACCTCATAATTTAATTTTTTTACATATTATTTTTTGAATTAAGCCTTAATTTTCTGTATTTTAAAATAATATTCCAAAATTCTACGTGGTTCATTTGAGACATTTGGCTCGCATGGGACGATGGTGCAGCATATAAAATTTTATAGGATACACCACAAACGATGTGACTCGAAAAACTGGAACACACCATTTCCTGTAAATATATAACAAAACATTAAATTTGTAAACAATGTGTTCTATAATTTGGAGCACTGATTTTCCGATGCCTTATAATTAATCAGACACACTGGAAAACATAAAGTATTAAAAAAAAACTAAACTATGTATTGTGCCTAGGTCATGTCACTACATTGGTATCGATGCTTTGACGTGGCCTTGGCGCACCGAGAAGATACACACCAGAACATAAAGAATAAAATGAATGTAAAAATGGTAATTGGTGTGTTAAGTATTTTAGTGCACCAATTTTCCAATGGACTTAAATATAACAAACACAATGATTAACAATACATAATAAATGAATAAATTAATTATAAAGTGCATGCAAGGAATTTAAGGGCACTGTTGGTGGTGCACTTACATTCCATAAGCGCACCATAAATATTTTTTTAAATTTTAGTAACGTTTTTTAATAAACAATGCATTTGGTTGAAGTAAATGCACCATTAACATTGCGCTTGCTTGAATGAAATGCATCAACAACATATTATTGAACCATTTTACAAAATTTTAATGCCAGTGAGCCCATTCCATTTCAGTACACTAGTGCCGATGCTATGACATGACATGGGTGCACCGAAATTACATTTAGTGAACATGGTTAATGGTGCATTCATAGAATGGGAAACACCGTTAGGTCCATTTTATAAATTGTACCGATGCATTGATGCACCATTTAGATTAATATTCAATATATTAAAATATAGTATCGATGCGGTTAAATTGTAATAGCGCACCATAAGTGGTGCATTTATGAAACTAAAGCATAGTTTATTCAATGCGCTTCTATTATTTTGACACACCGATATTAATGGTTTACTTTTTTCAAAAAAAACTATTCTTGATTGTAATGGAACTAGGTTAATTAGTAAATTAAATCATTTAAATATTATTTGTTATTATTATGAGTAGGGGCTAGAGAGACACACCATTTAGATGAGTCTCTTCTACAGTATTTAAAGTCTCTCTGATTGTCTGTAAAATCATCTTTCAATAATAAATAAATATGTTCTTTTGGAAATTACATTCCAAGTTGGTATCTGACCATTGGTTCGATTGGCTCTTTCTTCTTCCTGAATATGCTGACGTGTCCATTCCACTTCTCTCTAGTGCCCACACGCCAGATCTTACATCCACACCCCCACCAGCTCCTCTTCCTTTGAGGTTGATCCCCTCACACATCCGTTATCCTCTTGCATCTTCCTCTTCGCTCCTTTACTTCTTGCTGCACACCCACACCCCACCTCCTCAATCCCCCCCTGCCTCCCCACCAAAAAACATAATAATAATAATAATAATAATAATAATAATAATAATAATAATAACTATTATTTTGATAATAATACTTGCAACATCTTTTTAAACTATTAAAATTTTGTAATAAATTTATTATTATCATTTTTAATAATAAATTATTATTATTACAATTAATATTTTAATAGTTAAAATCCAAATTTAAACAAGATGAATACAAGAAATACATAGAGAAATCCCCAGAGAACAAGGATGCATCCATACAGTTAGAAGATGATCCAAATGGAAAGATACTATCAAAGCTTGAGAAAAAACATGAGGAAATTCACGACCTAAAGCTTGAAATTTAGTCACTGAGAGACCAAGTTAAAGGAGGCAATGACTCTCATACATTCCCAACCCACAATGTTGTTCACAAAGTCAAGATAGATTTACCAAGATTCGATGGCAAAAATAATCGAGACGATATTCAATGGATCAACAAATCGAAAAATATTTTGAAATGTACAATATATATATGGCGACGATGCCAAATTGAATGTTGCAGCAATGTACTTGGATAAAACCGCTTGTGACTCCTTGTTATGGCGGGACTCAACAATGAAGGAAGACTAGTTAGAGACTAAGACACCTTCAAGAAAAATTTCTTTAAATGATTTAAATACATGGACGAACCTAAAATCTATAGCAAGCTCAGTCGTTTACAACAAGAAGGAATTGTGGATGAATATTTTAGCAATCTATTGGTCCTGACCACTCATGTCCAAGATGTAACTGAAAAATGACTCTTGCAAATTTCCATTGTAGGGATGAAATAGAGTATTCAAAGTGAGATAAAATTATTAGACGCCAAAGACGTGGAACAATCCTATCAAAAAGAAAAATTAATTGAAGAAAAGAAAATATCACAACGTTCATCCGTTTATATACCACCCCATGTAAGAGAAAATGGGAAAAGGGATGACAATCAAAAACAATAATTTCTTCTTGTGCAAAAAAATGACAATGCCGAAAATAATAATCAAGAAAAGGGTGACATATAGCCTTCCGAAACAGAATCAAATAATGATGAATCCTACATAAAGGAGACTAAAAATGCCTCAACATTTTCAGTATTTGTAGTGACATGGATATATCAACCCCAAACTCTCAAGATGTTTGTCCATATCAAGAACACTAAAGTGACCGTGTTGATTGATAGTGGGATTACACACAACTTCATAGAATCTGGGGTAGAAAAATGATTAAACATATTCATCTACCATACCTCCAACTTCCAAGTATCAATACTCGGGAACAAAACCACCTATTGTGATGGTAAATTCCATAAAGTAGAACTAGCTATAAAAGACTACCAGTTTAGATCATCGATGTATGTTATGGAAATCAGAGGGGTTGACATTGTTTTCGGATCCCAATGGTTGGAAACACTGGGCTTAGTAGGATTAAACTTATAAGAATAGTTTATAATATTTTATGAAAATGGGAGGAAATACAAGCTTTATGGTATCAACTTCCCCCCTCCTCAAATTGTCTCATCAAACAAGATGGATAAAATGATAAAAAGGGAGCTCAAGCATTATTTTTACTTTGTTATTCTATGGAAGGGGCAAATGATGAAAATCAAAATTCCAATCCAAGAGAATTAGAACAAATTCTGGGGGAACACAATGATTTTTTTTAAAATCCTCCTCATGGCCTCCCCCTCGCCCCCACATTTTAAAGATCACATCATAGAGTAAATTCTAGGCACAGGTTTAATTCAAAAAATGCCATATAGATAATCTCACATAAACAAATCAGAGATCAAATGTTTGGTGAAATAATTATTAGGTGTTGGAATAATCAGACATAGTAAGAGTCCCTTCTTTGTGCTAGACATACTTGTGAGGAAGAAAGATGGATCATATAGACTTTACATTGAATATCGAGCATTAAACAGAGTCACCGTAAAAGATAAATTCCACATCCCCTTTATCGAATAATTATTGGATTAGCTGCATGGTGCAGAGTATTTTTCTAAATTAGACCTAAATTCAGGCTATTACCAAATCTAAATTCGAGAAGCAGATGTCCCCAAAATATTTTTTTTTACCCATGAAGGCATTAGACAAAATTAGGGGTCTAAATGGGCCTTGTAAGAAAACAAGCCAACAATAAATTCTTGTGAGTTGGAATTCAAGAACCAATAGAATTTTTTTAAAATGTGTCAACCATAATGGTTGACTTGACATATTTGTAAAAAAACCCTATTTGTTTGTTCTGTTTTCAGCACATCTCCCTATGTTTTTACTCAAATTTTGAGTAGGAGGGCTTGATGGATGAGTGATTTAATTCCTCATGCAGCGAGTACCCACATTGCATACGTTTGATGGACCCCACTGCCCCAAAAACAAGAAATACCCATAAACTTTTTTTTCCAGGTATTTCTTGTTTTTGGGGCAGCGGGGTCCATCAAACGTATGCAGTGTGGGTACTCGTTGGATGTGGAATTAAATTACGCATCCAACAATCCCTCCTTCTCAAAATTTGAGTGAGAACATAGGGAGATATACTGAAAATATGAACAAAAAAAGTACTTTTTTTCTTTCTTCCTCCATAAGTAATAAATATTATTTTATTATTTAACTATTATTTTATAATTTTCCTTAGGAGGGCCATTTTAGACCTCAAATTTCCTCTAATTATTGTATGAATTTCAAGTCATGTCATTCGAATTACCTAATGCTCCATCAACATTTCAAGCAGTAATGAATGACTTATTTCATCCATACCTAAGGAAGTTCGTGTTGGTATTCTTTGATGATATCTGTGTCTATAGAAAAAACTGGAACTCACATCTTAAGCCCGTATAGAACGTATTGAAGCTTCTAGAAGAAACCAAGTTTTATGCTATCAAAGCAAAATGAAGTTTTGGAAAAAAACAAATAGAATTTTTGAGGCATATTGTTTGAGCTGAGGGAATCAAGGTTGATCCCAAGAAAATTGTGGCAATCAATGAATGGCCTTCCCCTAAATCCATTACATCGTTAAGGGGTTTTCTTGGTTTGGCAGGTTATTATAGAAGATTTGTTCATAACTATGCACAAATTGTGGCACCCTTAACATCACTATTAAAAAAGGATGCTTTCAAATGTGATCAAGATCCATAAACCTATTTTGAAAAGTTGAAAACTCTAATGACATCCACTCTAGTAGTAGCGGCCCCATATTTCACAAAATAATTTATCATGGAATGGGATGCTTAAGGGACAGGTGTAGGAGTTGTGCTGATGCAAGATAAACATCCCATCTCCTTCGAAAGTTAGAATTTAAAACCAAGTGTGAAAACAAGGTCAATATATCACAAAGGGATGTTGGCAATAATGCATTCCCTGGTTATGTGGAAGAAATATTTGTTGGGAGCAAGCTTTCTTGTTAAAATAGACCACAGCAGCCTGAAGTATTTCCTAACCCAGGAAATATCTGTCCAAAAGAACGGAAATGGGTGAGCAAAATCGAGGCTTTTAATTTTGACCTTTTGTATAAAAAGGGAAAGGAAAATGTGGTCACAAATAGTTTATCAAGGAAGCATGAAAGTGATACTTCGCTATGCGTCATCTCCTTATTTATTCCTGAATGGATCTCATAAGTCCAAACTGAGTATGTGAAATAACCAGAGACAAGGAAACTAATTGAAGAAGTTGAAAGAAACAAGGCATCAAACTCCAAATACTCATGGGAGAAAGGCATACTATATTACAAACAAAGGATATATTTACCGAGTTCATCAAAATTAAAAGCTCAAGTTTTAAAAGAGAACCATGATTCTTCGACAGCTGGTCATGTTTCCTTCTTTAAAACATACTGCAATATTCGTCAATTATTCTTATGGAAGGGAATGGAGTCTATTATTCACAAATATGTTGATGAATGCGATACTTGCCAAAGGGAGAAGTTTAAAACAGTGGCTCCTCTGGGACTTCTTCAACCCCTACATATTCCAACCCAAAAATGGTCAGAGATCTCCATGGGTTTTATCACCAGTCTTCCTATGTCAGAAGCAAAGGATAGAATATTTGTAGTAGTTGACTGATTAACAAAAAACCGCTCACTTCATTAGTTTTCCATCAAAATCAAGGGCTATCCAAGTTACAGATAGTTATGTGAAAAATATATTTAAGCTCCATTGGCTTCCCAAATTTATTGTTAGTGATAGGGACCTATTGACACAAAACCAGTCAATAGGGTTCCACTCTCTGTTGACACCCAAACCACCGCGATCTCCCTGAGCACCAGACCAGAAAGGTTTTCCCCATCTGATAACACATGTAGAGTAGATGAAGCCTCACCCGAGATGTTTGAGGGAGAGCTGACGAAACCAAGTTTCCAAAGTATGAAGGAGGACCATGTGTTGTGGAAATATAACCCAGTNAATTGCCAATTACACATGCAAATTACACACAAAGGAGACTGAATATGGAGCAGAACACTAATATGTATTGAATAAGTGTACAATATCCAACCCTATGAATTCATAGGTTTCCATAATAAATAATTACATGAGATATTTGAATGCATAAGGATGCCATTTGAATTTGGTAAAAAGTAGGCTTACTAAATCTAACCAAATCCCCCATAGGTGCATAAAGCAGTTTCCAAATCTGTCTAGGAGCTCATGAATTGGAAAAACCAATTAGGCAAGCTAATAGATGATGGAAGGACAAATAATACATGCTTTTATTAGGATAAAATAGTGGAGGATGATGAGGACAAAAAACAAGGTAACTTCACCTAGTCAAACTTTCCCAATCGCCTTAAAACTCAGCGAAAGCAGGCAATAACGCAGAAAAAGAAGACATGCGCTAGGAAGGCTAGGAATAAAGTAGATTTGATTCCAAGTGGTTTTCCAAGTGCTCCATGACTCAAATTTATCAATTTTGACCACTTTGGACATGTGGAGGACAACTTGCATAAGGTGGAATATGGAAACTAGGCAAATAAGACAAAAATTGGATTAATTGATGTCTAAGGTAGCTAAATATGGGTTGATTATTCTAACAACCCCCCTTAAGCTTGAATTATGAGTAAAATATCAGCAACATTATAGGGCCTAGCAACAAGGCTTAGTCACCCTTTACAAACTGCATGTCCATTTAACCAAGGAAAGAGGCAAAAATCCAGTGGGAAAAATACTCCCTTAAACATGGACAGTAAAACAAAATTTGGAAATATTGTCATCACTCATGCTTCACAGCATGATCAACAATTCCTAACAATGATTTGAGATTTCTGAATGTCTTCTCACAAAAAACTTTGATGAAGATATTTGCTACTTGTTCTGAAGATGAATAGAAGAGTAGGTGAATGGTGCCATCATGCACAAGCTGTTTGATGTAGTGCATATGGATCTCAATGTGTTTGGTTCTCTGTCTCTTAACTGGATCATTGTAGATTCAAATGGTACTCTAATTATCACAATAGATAGTAGTTGAGTATTTTGATTCGAAGCCACACTCATCAAGTAACCCCTGCAACCATAAACATTGAGTTGCTGCATTTACAACTCCTCTGTACTCTGCTTCTATAGATGAGAGTGCAATGGTACTCTGTTTCTTGCTTGACCAGCTGATTGGTCCTTCAGAAAGCATGAACACATATCTTGATGTTTACTTTTGATCTATGTTGTCAACTGCCCAATCACTGTCAGTAAACCCAATCAAATCAAGATCAGATTTAGCTTTGTAGAAGATCCCATGAGTCCTTGTTCCCTGAACAAAGTTAAGGATCCTTTTGGCTGCTCTCCAATGGATCTCATGAGGCTGATCCATATATATTGAAGAAAAAATTACTGCATAATAAATATCAGGTCGAGTATGTGTAATATACAGCAAACACCCAATCAATTGCCTATACATTGTATTGTTTACCATAGGTGAAGAATCAGCTTTTTCAAGCTTAACTCCTGAAAGGAAGGGAGTCTTGCTTGGCTTGCAATCCTTCATGTTGAACTTGTTCAGAAAATCCAAGGCATACTTGGACTGATGTACTTTGATTCCATGTTTTATTTGAGCAATCTTGAGCCCCAAGAATTGGCTCAATAACCCCAAATCAGTCATAGAGAATGCATGGTTCATTGCATCCTTCAAGGAGGCAATTTCATCCTTTGAGCTTCCTGTAATGAGAAGGTCATCAAAATACAAGACAATAATCATTAATGAAACATGAGTCAGCTTCAAATAGACATTAGGATCTGAATTGCATTGAACAAAACTCAATGATAGCAAAAAGCTATCAATCTTGGCATACCAAGCCCTGGGGGCTTGCTTAAGCCCATACAATGATTTCTTTAGCCTACACACAAGTGATGGATTAGTAGAAAATCCTTGGGGCTGCTGCATGTAAATATCTTCAGTAATATTTCCATTTAGGAAAGAACACTTCACATCCATGTGATGTACCTCCCACTGCTTCGAAGCTGCAATGGCTAAGGCTAGCCTAATGGAGTCCATCTTTGCCACTAGTGCAAAGGTCTCATTGTAGTCTATGCCATGTACTTGTGAGTAGACCTTGGCTACCAATATTTCCTTATATTTCAAAGGTGAACCATCAGCAGCAAACTTGGTTTTGTAAACCCACTTACACTGAACTAGCTTCCTCCCCAGGGGAAGATCAACCAGCTCGCAAGTGTTGTTCTTCTGGAGTAAGCTGAACTCTTCTTTCATGGCTGTTTTCCATCTTGGATCATGTGATGCATATTCATATGTCTGTGGGTCTGATTCAACCATCAGATAGCATTTCTCTACAAACAAGGGGTCTTTCATGCACAGAGCACTCTCAAACTGAGATTTAGTCCTCCTATGATCATTAGGATTTCCAGCTAGTTCTCCAACTGCATGAATGGTCTTTGCTGCAAATTTTGGTCTTGTAGGACTGTTAGGATATGTAATTAAATCATAATTATCATAAATATCAGAATCATCAAACTCAAATATCTCTTCACTTAGATTTAATGGTTCTGGTGGTGAAGAGGATTCTCCAACTTCCACTGCTGCTAAAGGCTCTTCTTGGAACTAAACACACCTTTCAATGAAGGCTTTGTTTGTGATCAAATTGATCAGCTTGTACCCTTTTGAATCTTTATATTACCCAACAAATATAAACTCTTGGCTTTGGGGCTGCAAAGCCCTCCTCTTTTCTGTTGGAATTCTAGCCCAAGCCCTTGAGCCAAAATTCCTAAAATGGGTCACATCTGGCTTGTGCCCACTCCATGCTTCGAAAGGAGTCATACCATCAAGATTTTTATGAGGCACACTATTCTCAATATAGGCTGCATAGTTTATAGCTTCGGCCCAAAACTTTGGTGGCAAAGTCTTAGCCTCCATCATGCAGGTTGCCGTCTCTTTTAGTGATCTGTTCTTCCTCTCAGCAACACCATTTTGTTGCGGTTTGTAAGGGATAGAATGCTGCATCTGAATACCTACATCTGCAAAATATTGAATGAACTCAAACTTGACATACTCACCACCATTGTTAGATCTAAGGACCTTGAGTTTCCTCCTAGACTGGTTTTCAACCAAAGCCATAAAGATTTTGAAGAGACCAAAAACTTCAGACTTGTGTTTCAGGAAATAAACCCAGCAATACCAGGAAAAGCCATCTATGAATGTTAATGCATATTTGGACTAAATCATTGACATATGAGGAAATGGGCCAGAAACATCACTGTGGATCAACTCAAGAGGTGCAAAGGTTCTCTCATGACTAGCTTTCTCAAATTTATGCTCTAGGTGTTTTCCTAAGATGCAACCTTGACAAACTCCTTTGGAAAACTTAATCTTTGGTAACCCTATGACCATTTATGTTTCACTAAGATCATAAATATATTTGTAATTAAGGTGGCCAAATCTTTCATGCCAAAGCTTGCTTGCCTCATTAGCACGAATTAGAAGAGCAGAGGGGTTTGAGTAGGGTAGGAAGTGTGAGAACATGTATACCTTCGAAGTGTGATTTGCAACTCCTTTTGCAATGACTTTACCACTTGATATCTCTGTGATCTTAACTTCATCAGGGGAGAATATGAACTTCTTTGGAGACCTGTGTGGGTCATATGATACACTGATAAGAGGTTAGAGGCAAGACCTGGAACATACAACACATTGCTAAAATTACCATGGTCAAGATAAATCCTCCCTTTGCCCAAAATTTCAGTGAGAGAGTCAGCTCCCAGTACAATTGGTGGACCTTTTGACATGTCAAGTGAGGTGAATGCCTCCTTGGTCGAAACAATATGTCTTGAAGCTCCAGAATCAATGAGGAAACCAGGTGAGCTTGATGTGCCAACAACCAATGCATGAACTCTCTCTCTGTCTTCTGAATTTGATCCTCCTTCCCTCTTCTTTGAGCTGTTAGGAAGGGATATTCCATTCAATCTCCAGGAGTTGGGTCAGCATGTCAATTTGCTTCTTCATGTAGTAGCTTTCAAGATGATTTCCCTTACTGCAATATGCGCACTTGCTCATTTCTCCTTTGTTCTTCTTCTTCTGGGGGTTCTTCTTGGAGCTTTGGGGATCCTCTGGAGACTTGTTCTTGTCTCTCTTTTGCTCAAGTGGATTCTTAGCTTTATTCTTTCCTTTTGAATCCACCCTCGAATCTCCAGCAACCAGAGCTTGGTCTTTGGAAGGTTTGATGGTGCCCATCATCACCAATTTATCTTGTTCTTGTGTGAGAGATTCCATGAAATCTGCAAGGCTAGGAATTTTCCAGGCTCGCGCTGTCAACTTTGTGGCATGGAAGGTCGAGACAAACACTAAATATTCAGGGCCAATCTTCGAGATTATGGCCAAAACTAGTTGTGCCTCCTTCTTTTTGATCCCACACTATTTTAGCTGCAAAACAAGGGCTTTGAACTTGGAAAAATAGAGTTGCATGGATTCAAAGCTATTGGGACTCAGGGAGATCAATTCATTTTCAATTTGATGTCCCCTCATCTCATCTATCTTACCAAAAATCTCAACAATCTTCTCCCATAATTCATTTGGTGATGTTAATCCATGAAGATGGAAAAGGGGGTCTCTGGATATGCTCAGACACAGGATACCATAGGCCTCATCCCTCCTGTTGTGCCATTTAATTTTATTTGCAGCTGCATTGGGCTCTGCTTCTGTTGCCATAGTCACTTTGTAGAGGCCTTTCGCTCTCAATAGTATCTCCATCTCCGCTTTCCATTCAAATAAGTTAAATGGAGTCAAGATGATCTTCTGAGATTGATCCATAGCTCAGAAATTGTCCCTTCAGTCAGCAGAATGCTCCCAGTCAATGATGTCAAACCTGCAATAACAAATTGGAAGGATAGAAATCAATCTACAAAGGATCTGATACCATGTGGAAATTGAACCCAGGTGTCAGAACAATTACACTCACAAAAATTGCCAATTACACATGCAAATTACACACAAAGGAGACTGAATATGGAGCAGAACACTAATTTGTATTAAATAAGTGTATAATATCCAACCCTATGAATTCATAGGCTGCCACAATAAATAATTACATGAGATATTCGAATGCATAAGGATGCCATTCGAATTTGGTCAAAAGCAGGCTTACTAAATCTAAGCAAATCCCCCATAGGTGCATAAAGCAGTTTCCAAATCTGTCTAGGAGCTCACGAATTGGAAAAATAAATTAGGAAAGCTAATAGATGATGGAAGGACAACTCATACATGCTTTTCTTAGGATAAAAGAGTGGAGGATGATGAGGACAAAAAACAAGTTAACTTCACCTAGTCAAACTTTCCCAATTGCCTTAAAACTCAACAAAAGTAGGCAATAAAGCAGAAAAAGTAGACATGCACTAGGAAGGCCAAGAATAAAGCAAATTTGATTCCAAGTGGTTTCCCAAGTGCTCCATGAATCAAATTTAGCAAGTTTGACCACTTTGGACATGTGGAGGACAACTTGCATAAGGTGGAATATGGAAACTAGGAAAATAAGACAAAAATTGGATTAATTAATGTCTAAGGGAGCTAACTATGGGTTGATTATTCTAACATGTGTCACTTTATTAACTTAGCACAACACTTATTCCACAGATCTAACCATTCCACTTATGCATTAACAAGATTGTGTCATCATTCAAAAGATCTCATTATCATATCAGAATAACAACAAAACCATCTATGTGCAAACAAGTATAACAATATAACATCATTTAAAGCAGAAAAACATCACATCATTCACAGATTCGTATCATAGAAAACATGAAAACAGGAAAAGACACAATGATTCTACTCAATTTCTGTGATGTCATATTAGTCTTCGCAACAAAATACAGAGTCTCCAAAATAGTTCTTCAATCACATTCACAGCTAAAAACAATGCTCACTAGTGCTCGCAAAAATACAACCAAAGCCTTGGTCAACTCGCCATGAAGACTTAACACTTGCATTTTTACATCTACTTATAGGCTTGCGCCTTTACATCAATGATCCACTTAACGAACTCCCTAACTAATTCTTATTAGATTCTACAAAATAGTGACCATTATCCACAAAATGCGGTCCAAACTACAAAATATGACAAAAAATGCATAAAATATTATAAATCTAACTTGTGCATTGTTTTTGACCTTGCGCTGCATCCTTGACCTTGCATAGTATCCGCGATGCTGCGTAGCTATCTTACCCAAAAACCGCCTGCCAAGATGCCACCAACACAATCTTGTGGCTCGCCCTCAAGCCACGTCAGCTAGACATGGTGTATTAATTGATATTTAGCTTGAATTCCTCGTACTACTAAGTGATATCCTTCACTTGTTCTTTGACCTTCTCAGCAATCTCCCAACTTCCTGTCAAGTCATGTGCTAATGGATGCTCAACCATCTTATTAGTAACCTCCTATTTTCCTTCCAGAATCGCTTGCAGCGCAGAGACTGCCTTAACCAAAATTTGCGCTCCAATTTCTTAGAACTCATCCAACTGTGTACTATGCCTTTGTTGATGCTCCCTTACTTTGGAAACACACTACTATAACTCCTTCAGCTCCACAAAATTGGTGATTTAAATGATTGGTGGAAACACTCTCAACGATGTCTTCAATGTCACCAACTACCCTTCGGCCTCCTACAACTGTGTTGTTAGTTGCTCTTGTTGCTCATCCTGGACTACAATGCCCCACAATTGTGTAGTCACTTCAGTCACCCTCTTGGATTCTTGTTCCATCTCCTCTAGTTGTGTCGCCAAGTCCTCCATGGCACTCTTCTTCTTTGCTACTTATTTTGGTGGTGTGTCTGGATGTACTAGTTCCTGCAACTCCGCTTTGCAACTGGTAAATGACCTCCCCAATCTGTGTTGCTTTTGCCACCACATCCAATTTCATTGTGCTCTCGTATACGTGATAACACACATTCATAAATTCTTCTTCCAACCACAGTCTGCTGTCCCAGAGATGCGCTTTCTCAACCACTAGTCGATCTTGTTCCTTTTTCAACTCCTCAATTTCCTTAGCACTCTTGGCCATCAACTGCTCTTGTTCCTTCTTCAAAACTTCAATCTCTCTCCGTGCTTCCACCTCTTTTTCCTACTATCGCAATATGTGATCACTGATACTTTTTTCCTTGTCTTTGAATTCCTAATTGACGACCCTCTGCATATGCACCAATGTCTATGTGGACAACACATTGATGTCGATGGAAAAAAATTGTAACTACTGCAAGGAGGCATTAAGATCCTTGTTGTTGGTGTCGACCACAGTCGATGGAGTTTATACATTTCAAATCCGCATCATAGTACTAAGTGAGCTAGATGTCTGTACAGGTGTTGCCTCCGGGGTACTCTTCACAACTACATTAAATAATGAGTCAAGGCATGTTCTTACCTCAACAAATCCTTCTTGCACTAATTTCTTCAGCTACTGCATCTATTGCAGTTTGAATTGCTGCAACTAGCCGGTTCAATTGTGCCTCAATCCCTGGGGCTGCGCTACTTGTCTCCCCCTACTCATGTCGCTTCTTTGTTCTTGATTCTTCAAATGCATGCTCTGCCTCTAAGTCAGTAAGGGTTCACGACGAATCTTCATCTAAATCATGGTGTCTCTACTAATCATGCTCAGGTACAGGATCAATTGGTGCATCTGTTGGTGGAATCATTGATACTTCATCTAGGCTGATAGGTTCTCTCCATGGTGCAGACTAATAATCAACAATGGTCTCTATCTTCGTGTCAGACAACTTGTAAGGTGTCGGTAACCATTGATTTTTTGGGTCACGCTACACTTGCACATGAATGGCGTGTGGTCCAATTGAAAATCAAACGATCCTTTGGAACTTTGTCACAATGTCCACAACCAGTTTCTAAAACTTTTACAGCTGCAGCTTGCAGCACTTCCCAATAAATACAAAACTGAACAACAAAGTCCTTAAGTTTCTCGAGCTCCTTCACCCACCATAGATTCTGGTAGTTTGATGCCTTGCACACTTTTACTGCATCCACATCCATTCCTTGGTAATATTCTGGTTCCATCTAGGCCATTAGCGCAATCAAAAATCTACAACCAGCTATATGCGAATGGGTGCTCTCCCTCCTGGACTGTCAATACATCATATGTCAATTGGTTCATTAAAAACAACAACCACTGGACTCCTTACGCACACTACTCTATGCATGTAATCACCCCTAAATTACACTAGTTCATTCTATTCATCCTCACAATCTTAGTAGCCAAAATTTGCGCTCCAATGTGGACACCTGGGTCATTGATGCTATCGACATAGTACACTTGTCCATCATGCTTCAAACCATATTTCTTCTTCAGCATGTCGGCCAACTTCCTATCATTTTTTCTTCCCTTGAAATATTGCGAAGGGTTAGCCCCATCCTTGGGAAAGCCTATGATCTATGAAATGATTGCCACGATGACTGTGACCAGCTGGCCTATCCATAAAACCCCACCATGAAAGCACTCCAAAAGTTGTTTTGTGCATGCATTTGTTTCATTCAAATGCCCAAAGTGCAACCTGTTTATCAGATCCAACAACCCAGATATTTTCAAACCTCACACCCGATTCATGGGAATGTGTACTATTGGGCCACCTCCAACTGCTACCATAAGTTTGTAGGGACCCTTTGTGATTTCTGTTGTTGGGGCATAAGAAGGATGTCTACGGTGCAAACTATGCCCTACGGAATTTTTGAAATCTTCACTAGGTACTTTTGGTTCTTTGTTATCTTCCTTGGTTTTGCATTAGGTCACATGGGAGGCACATATGCAGGATGTACGCAACAAACAACCCTACACGGACTGATGAGTCCATGACACCCTAAGTCGAGGGACCTTCCTGCATAGCTACCCCCTCTTATGCTCTCGTAGACATTCTAGTATGCCTCTTCTTTGGTACTGGAGAGCTGGGAAGGTGTGCCCCTCCCTTATTCTTCAGAACAGAGGAGGATCCCACCGGCATACTTACAAATTCCTCCTTAATAGTGACCCCAATAACCGGTGAATCCCTCTCACTAGAAATTTCAACCATGACTTTCTCACGCTGCATGCCCTGAAATGTTTAGTGGGAACTCAACCTTACCTCACTTGACAACTCATCCACTCACTGCAACTCAAATCAATGCAACATAACACGACTCTCTGCAACAACTTTGCAACTTTATCAATACTCAATCTTGTACAATGGTGAATGCCAACCAGATTCAACCCCTTCTTATAGGACCAAGCCAATTGCACCTCCATCACGACCAAATAAACTTTAATAATTTCGACCAAATCATGCATTAATCACCTAAATCCGCCAACAATCCTGCCAATCCAATGGTCAGATCGACCATAAATACGCGTCGGTTCAACAAGCACCATCGGTTAACTTCTTTAACTATCTTCATTTATTACTGATTTGACTATGTCATGGCCCTGTGGCTATCGCGGCATGGCTTCCTAACTACGATACTAACTCCTCCACTTGTGCATCCGCTTCCTCTTGGTACACCACCCTCCTATCTATCATGTTATGAAGAGACACACGTTCTTTTTTTCATCACGTAGTGCCTCAAGCATTGCGCGATTCGAGGCCCGTCTTATAGGGATTCATCCTACTACCATCCACTAACTTTGGCAGCATTTCTCCATCTAACTATTGCAATTGTACTGCACCTCCTGATGTAATGGAATTAATGAGATATGAAACTAGCCAATGCATCTGTAACTTAGTTGGATGCTTCGTGAACTTGATGTCACACATCAGGACCAGGTCTCCTTATTGAAGCTATTTCTACTATATATATCGATCATGCCAAGCCTTTTGTCGATTCTTCTCAATGTGCTGGTGAAAACCTGTGATAAAGAAATCTTCCTTGAGCTATACCAACTGCTCCAATCATTCCTCTAATGTTGTTTCATCATCCATTCCTGTCACTTCTGCGATGTATAAACTTGGAACAATGTATTCCATAGGCATGCCTACCTCTTTCCCATACACCAATTTGAATGGTGTATGCCCTGTCAATCTTTTGCAAGTGGTGCAATATGCCCATAAGACTACTGGAATCTTCAAATCCCAGTCATCACAGTTTGCATTACATACCTTCATAAGTGCATGCTCCAACACCTTGTTGAATATCTCCATTATCCCATTTCCTTGTGGATGATACTGTGTACTCTTATTATGTTGTATTTGAATCTCTTTCGTTAATGTGCTAACTATGCGATTGATGAAGTGACTCCCCTGGTCGCTCATCAATATCCTTTGGAATCCAAACCGAGTAACAATGTTGTCAAACAAAAACCTCGTTGTTGTTGCAGAGGTGCAATCGACAACCGGTGTGGCCTCCACCCACCTTGTCAAATAGTTTGTCGCTGTAATGATGTACCTCACACTAGTTCTTTTTCCATGTCTGTTGATTGGTCCCACAAATTCCATGGCCCATTTATCAAATGGCTGCAATGTCACCTAATGTACCAGCGACATCTCATCCCTTCTTGCCGTTTCCTAGTTCTTTGACAGACATCACAAGTCCGCGCATAGTCCGTTGCATCACTATGTAGAGTGGGCCACCAAATCCCTGCACAGAGCACCTTCCTAGAAGTAGAGCGACCACCATAGTGTCCACAGGTGACTCCTACATGTGCCTCTACCAATATTTTCCCTTATTCGTGTGACAGGATACATCACCGTAAAATCTCATATGGTCCAAGTTTATAGAGTTGTTTAATGACCAACTGGAAATCCATGGACTTGAAAACCAACTGCTTCTTCTAACTTGTAATAAGCTCCTCTAGCATTGTTCTCGTCGCTAGAAACTGAACTATTTGTTCATAGTAGTCATCAACCATATCAACTCTGAACAACTCCACATTTGACAATCCATCTTCAATGTTTGTTGGTTCCTCACCTACCCCAATTCGGGATAAATGATATGGGACAACGTTCAAGTGACCTGGCTTCACAATTATCTCAAATCAAACTCCTGAAAAAGAAGTAGCCAGTGGTATATATTCACCCAAACACAGGATTGTTGACCAGGTATTTCAAAGAAGAATGGTCCATGAACTTTTTGAAATGACTACCCAATAAGTAATGGAAAATTTTTTGTAGCGCATATACCATCACCAGACCTTCCCTTTCTATGGTCGTATAATTTTTCTCTGCAGATGACATCTTCTGATTCACAAAAGAAATCGAGTGATCTAGATCTCTTTCCCCTGGTTGCACCAACACCACACCCAATGCAACTGATGATGCATCCACATGGACATGGAACTCTTTATTCCAATCAAGAAAAACTAATATTGGTGTAGACACCATCTTTGTAATTAGTGTCTCAAAACCTCACTGACACACCTGACTCCATATAAATATTGCATCCTTCTTCAGTAACAACTCCATAAGAGTTGTGTGTCCCAATATCGCTCTCAGTTGCTTCACATTTGTAGGTGGCGGAAAGCTCAAAATATGCACAATCTTTGTAGGATCAACCAATAGTCCTTTCTTGCAAATAATGTGTCCTAACAACATCCCAAATGGTGCGCAAAGAAATAAACTTCTTCAAGTTTAGCGCGATATGATATTGTCAGCATCGCTCCAACATCAGTCGCAGGTTCACCAAATTATCTCTGGTCAATCCATATACTGTCCAGTCATCCATGCATACTTGCATAAAATTCTGAATAAAACCCTTGAATATGGTGACACCAACACTGGAAAATATCACAGATGCATTCTTAAACCCAAACGGAAACACAGTATAGTTGAGACAAACCCATTCAGTAACAAAGGTTGTCTTTCAGTGATCCTCTTCCACTATCCTAATCTGGTGATAGCCAAAAAATCCATCCGTGAAGGAATACATTTCTTGACTACCTACTCCTTCTAGCACCTCATCCATGAATGGTGTCAGAAATGGATCATGCACACACACATCATTCAATTTTATGAGGTCGACACAGATCTAAACCTTGCCGCTCTTCTTATCTTGGACCACCATAGGACTGATCCATTATGATTCTTCAACTGGCTCAATTATTCTAACCTCTAGCATTCTTTTGAGATCAGCTTTGACTCTCTCCTTGTATTGTGGATTTAAGTGATACAGTCGCTGCCTTACTGGTCATGCATCAGGTTTCAAAGAGATATTCATTTCTCCTAAATATTCCAATATTCCCTTCATCTCAGAAAACTTGGTCGGAAACAAATCTTGAAACTCATGCAACATATCTGTGATCTTTTCCATGGTCTCTTCATCCTAGTAGTCCCCAACATTTGCAAACTTTGGGTTCTCCTCCATCCCAATGTTGACCTTCCTGATCTTTAATGGCTGATTCATTGGATCCATCGGTACGTCAGGTGCTGCAACATCCCCACTCCCTTATGTTTCCAGAATATTGATGTTTCACGGATCATCATGGTCCTCTAGTCCTCTAGTTACATTATAGCATTATATCATCGACTACATCTAATAATGCACATGTGGATCCACAGGGTATGAGGCTGGAACCACCTTCAAAACAACATCGCCAATGAGCTGTAGCGCATTATGAATATTTGGATTGGCATTCGCGAAATTGAAGGTGTGAGTGAAGTGAACCATCAACTCTTCCCAAGTAGTGATCTCTCTACGCAACTCGGATGATACATACCATGATCGCAACATCTCATATAACGTGTGGATAAAGGAATGGACCCAATCATCCTTTGGTCATGATGCTCACAAGGTCTGACACTCAATAAGATGATCGTTAGGGCTATTCCGCCCATCGTACCTACCAGCATGGTACACTTCTGCGTTTCCAAATTGAACTGTCATCAATCTTCGACACTGTGACCATCTAGTGATTGACTTCTTATGGGTCGCCCACCAACATGCTAGAGTATCCTTCAATGCTTCATCCACCGCGAGCAACCGCTATGGTTTCGACACCTTATCTTCGAATTACAATAGGAATTCATACAACTCAGTCATTCCTTCGTATACTGGTAATTCAACCGTTTCAGTCATGACACGGTACAATGACTGCGTAATCAAGCCACACTTTGAAGTGATACCTCATGCATTCGATTATGCCAATTTTCAAGAGAATCGTCAGAGTTAGAAGATGTAGAGCTGGAGATGCGCCAACCGAGCTTACCATCAATTATCGAATGGATGTAATCCTCTGAGATGTTATATGCATGATCCCATCCTTTTATAGCTTTGTCCTTTACCATCTCAACATACCTTCGTCCTTTATTTGGGTCCATTAGGGCGATGACCTTGATGTCACAGTTTTCAAAATTCATAACCCTTTTCTTAAAGTTGATCACCGCAAACTATCATTGCACTAGTACAAAATGAGAAATTAGCTACTAGGTGACTAAAAATTCTAGTCACCACAGGTTTTCCAAGTGATTTACTACTAAATATGAGCAATTTTGATTGACCCAACTATAAACGACTAAAATTAATGACTAATTTAGTCACTAGTTAACAAATACGACTAGATAATAAGTGATAGAGTTAAAAATGACTAAAATAAATGACTAATTTAGTCACGACATAAAAAATAACTAGCTAGAAGAATATGAATTAGTCATTTATGTTAGTCATTTTTAATTGTGTCATGGAAAATCGCAAATTTGGCAATGAAGTGTAATTTTTGTAAGTTGTCTACCTTCTATTAGTAATATTAGTGCCATGCACCTCGATCTTCAGAGATCCAACAAAGCAATTGCATGAACTTTTATCCTTATGGGGGTTTTTATGGTTTGCAAAAAAAAAAAAATTCTCTAGCTTTCTATTTTTGGCGAATCAAAGGTCATGATAATTGATTGGGCCAGAGGTCTCACCAAGTTGCAGTCACTAAGTTATATATGATTGTTGGTTGAAAAGGATTGGGCTCCTAAAGAATTGTTTTCTTTCTTTATCCTTCAAGCACCTGTACAGGGAGTTCAATTCTGACGCGGACAACCTATCAAATCTTGCGATAGGAGACTGCCCTGGTATTCTTCACTAATTATGTAATTAGTACTCAAACAGAATCATGAACACTGAATGTCGCTTTATTTGCTTCTAGTTTCTCCATTCTGGTTTTGCCTTGGACTGTTTTAGGTTGTATCTGCATGACAACTCTCCGAAGCCCTGCTATTTTTTGTCTCACAGTTATTTTGTCTTTTTCGCATTTTTGCTTTCTACAGGTTGACGGGTAGAATCCCTCTCATTTATTTTTGGATATTAATGTAATGTTTTGCCCAGGGCTTCAATATTGTCTTCTATCCTACTTTGAAGGGGATTTTACATGAACAACTATGATGTAATTTTGATTCTTATGAATAACAAATTACATATTTTTTTACAATGAAAAAAAAACCATTAATATAGAAAGAATCCACCATGTTTCTTTCTATATTTAGAAAAAACAATTTAAAAAGCTATATTTTAACAAAATGTATAATCTAAATTTCAATAAATTATAACAAAATATATAATTTATATTTCAATAAATAGAGATTCCATAATTTTTTCATTTACACCTTGGAAAAAACACAATTTAAAACAACCTATTTTGACAAATATATAATATATATTTTTATGTATAAATTCGTTTCCATTTTTCTCGTTTAACCCGTGCTTTAGGTTGTTTCTTTTTTAAGCTTCAGATTGAATTTCTTTATGTTGCTTCCTTTTAAAACGTTTGTACACTTTGGATTGAATAGGGAATGGAGAGAACCAACAAATGGAGAGAACCAACAATGGCAGGTGGGCAATCACAATCACAATCTTTTCATTTCAGCATTTATGGCATTTCTGGTTCTGCAATTTCCTCTCCTCTTTCCATGGCCATGAAATTTCCACTTGCTGGTCCGTCTTCTCGTTTCGTGCTTTCAAGATGGATCGCATCTTCTCGTTTGGTGTGTTGTGTCTTTCTTGAATCTGGATGTCGGTGTTTGAGTCTTGAGAGTAGGCATCTCTGCATGCGTCTATTTGTGATAGAGAACGGTGGTCGCCTCAAGAGAAAATGGATTAGGGGGTTGGATATGATTATTTCTATGATATTTATTTATGGTCATACGTCCGTTTCCTCCCCATTTGTCTTTTTTTCATTTTTGATGCTATGTCTGGAGGGAGCAAGGAAAATGAACAAGCATTGTATGTAGACACCCTTAGTATTATTAATTTCTTTTGCACACTTTGGGATTGATTTTGTATTATTTTGTGATGTACTTATTATGCTTTACGTTTAATGGAAGTGTGACCCAATTGTTTAGTAGATAATATATGTCAAACATTTTACGTTTAATGGAAGTGTGACCCAATTTTTGTTGAACTAGTGGAGTTATTTTATAGTATTTTATAATATATTTAAAAATAGTATTTTAATTTTATTTTTTTAAATATATATAGCCATATTTATATATTTATATTAAGTATTCTATAAAAGTTTATTAAATATAAAAAATATTTTTTTAGTATAAATTGTCGGGAGATCAAGTCTCACTAAAGGTACTTTAAATTATCAAAATATTGATAACATAAAAAATTTGGTTAAATTTTTTCTAGGTTTTTTTAACATAAAAATAATTTGTTACAATAAACAAAGTAATTTATTAAGATCCCATAAATTAAAGTTGATCCCCCTCTCTCTATCTCTCTATAAAATAAATAAAATAATTTACAAATTATTTTATATTTATACATTCCAACTGAAGAAAAATTTAAACTAATATATATTTTGGTTTCCAACCCCCCCCCAAAAAATGAAATTATGGATAAACCTCAAATAAAACTTGGCCTAAAACATCTATGTCTAATAGCATACTCTTGCAAAAAGCACTACAACTTTATATTTCGATCAAAAATTTGTGCAAAACTAAAACATCTATGTCTAATAACACACTCTTGCAAAACGCACTATGACTTTATATTTCGATCAAAAATTTGTGCAAAACAAAATAACATAGCATTATCATATACAATCAACTTTAACAATCGTAATTTCAAAAACTAAATATTATTTTCCTCAACAAATATGTTGGAAATCGAACCTTTTTGTAAGATTCCTTTTGTATTGCTTCAAGCTTCATAAAGCATTCATTATTTGATAAGTAAATCATCTTTCAAGATATCCTTTGCTTATCCTTTAATTCTCCAAAATCATGATGGATGGAGACATTACATAAATTGTTCCTTGTTTTTTTTTTTTCACTACCTTACTTCACTCCATCCACAATAAGAGTTAACCATAAGTTTTCTAGCTTATTTTTCTCCTTTGGTCAATTAATAATTACCTTGCATTTCTCTTTAAGTAATTTTGACTTAAAAAGTTTTAATATGTTATCATTCTATTTTAAATATTTAAAGTAAATACAATTATTTTCTTCTATAAAAAGGCATATTTAAAGTAAAGAAAACCACTACTCCTCTAAAAACAAAATTGTTTCACTGGATATAACTATATAACAAGATGTTGACTTGGGGTATATTCAAGAAGATATCTTGGCATGGAGCACATTTAGGAGGTTTATGTAAATTATTAGAGGCATATATTTGAAAATTTAATTTTTTTTTGTTGACTAGTCAATTTTTCTTTATAAAACCAAATACCTTCAAAAATAAAAAATAAAAATAATCAAAAGTTAAAATTAACATTGTTTAATATTTCTATATATTATTAATATTACTAAAAAAATACTTAAAATAATTTTTAGTAATATAGATAAAACTAACCAAACACAATTATGTCTATACCAACATAACCTATATTTAAACCTTACCACGTTATAATTCCATAGTTCAAACAATGCCATTTTTTTTATGTTATATGGTTATAACACATAAAGTTTGACATTACCGCTTGCATACAATCTCTTCGTGGTATGACCTTGGATAAATATATGGTTAAGATTTATGATGTGGCATATAATAATATAACAATCCACATTATATTGGTATGGTTTTAATGACCTTGGATAAAGATATGGTTAAGATTTATGATGTGGCATATAATAATATAACAATCCATATTATATTGGTATGGTTTTAATGGATATGTTTAACATTACCGCTTGCATACAATCTCAGCTTCGTGGCATGACCTTGGATAAAGATATGGTTAAGATTTATGATGTGGCATATAATAATATATTAACAATCCACATTATATTGGTATGGTTTTAATGGATATAAACATATGCCTTTGTGATATGTTTTAAACATTGGCGCTTATGGTTTAGGCTCCACATTATACCATATGGTTTAAATATAGTGTTATAACATATGATTTACATGGAGTCATGGTGACGTTGGGTTTGGTTACTAGGATTAATCCAAAAGCAAACAAAATAAAGAAGTATTAGGTACGCTTTTTCTTGGACATGGATATTGCATCCACACCTGCTACTGCGAGTAGCATTTCCCGTCAATGATAACCTCTGTGAGTACAATATATAATTCCACCTATATGCCTTTCCTTTGGCCATCTGTCGTTTTATTGCTTTAGACACCATCTGGCTATGGATATGTTGCACCTGCATATTGGAAAGAAGGATACAATATGATGTGCCCATCCCTAAATTATATAGAAAAGGGAGGGGTTCTTTTCTTACATGACTAACTAGAATCCACACCACTACGTATGGCACATGATCCCCTAGTAAATAGCTATAGAGCGCCTAACGCTTTTGTAGACCAGAAAGATATACCCGAGATAATGGTGGATGCCTTATTGTAGACCGAGGGTTTTTATGCAATGAAGTGAAGCTTCATTTAGTTTTTGGTTTATTGAGGTAAATGACATCAATGCAGACAAGCAGAGCTAATCCTGAGAATGGAACAAAGAATTTTCAAAGCAGGGCAAGAACAGGCTGAGGCCGGGGTCGTGGTCACCGGAGCTGATGCATACTAATTTGCCATATGTGATAGGAAGTGATGTTTTAATTTTGGTAAAAAATTAATGACGTATTTTTTATGTTTATCTATTTCTATAAGTCGCTGTTAATTTTTTCTTAATTTTTCTAGAATTTGAACTTTAATAAAAGTGGTTTCTAAACCAAAATTTTAATTGCAAGTAATATGGATATGGTGGGTGTATATTGCATAATGTCAGAGGGTGTCATTTATGATTTGTGTTATATCCGGAAACCTACATCCATTTTTCAACAGTGCTCACAAGTGTTTGTCGATCCCAAAAGTTGATACACTTGATGTTTGTACTAAATGTATAAGTCGATGTGATTAGGTGGTGATGCTGTTATTCAATCCAAGTATGCGTAAAGATCATTCGATGCCAATTATCATTATGCTACTCCATGCAGTCGATCACAGAGTTGATACAGGAGTCGATGCATTCTTATGAAAGGAAACATTCGTTAGAATATTTTTATTGAAGGTGATTCTTACAAACCTTGGTGCCATGATCAGTTTTATCTTCGGGTGCCTATTTCAAATGGGGAACTTGCCTTTATACATATTATTTATACTGGTAAATTTCTTTACCATTTTTTATTGTTCAACCTCTTTCCTTATATATTACTTTCTTTGAGAAGGAGATAACTAGTTAGTTAATATAGGTCCCATTTTGCTGTTCTCTTGTCAGGCATCTCTATTTCTCATATATATCATGAATTTAATAGAGATACAGATGCATTGTCAAAGAGGGCGGTCAATATGCGGGAAGGGGTTATACACTATTAGTTTTTCCATGATTACGATTGCACCAAACATGGTAGTATTACAATCTATGTATTAGTTCAACTTTGGCTCTTACTCGATATATACATGAGAGGAGGAAACATGGTCGTTTCTTCCTCTGTATATACAAATGTAGACACTCCCCTTGGATGTAGCATGATGGATTGCATTGGTATACTTTTTATACATATTTTGTTATCATCTTATCTTTTTTGAATTGACAGGTTTACAATGACATGCTTGCAATGGAAAAAGTGGTGGCATTTATTTCAACTATCGTATTACAACTGCATTATCTTAGATGTTTTTTTATATTTTTGGGGGCAACATGTACTAAGCTGGCACTTTTGTGATGCAAGAGAGATCGACTATATATTTTGCTTTATGGGATATTTTAGCTTTTACACTTTTTTGAACTTTCATTTGGCAATCATATTTCAGTCATCTTGTTTATGGTTTGATCGAGTCATATATATATATATATATTGTTATATTAACTTATAAGATACTCCATATAAATAAAGGTATTACATTAATTCAACATAAATTGTCTTGATATCAACTATGTATTTAGTATTTAAACCTATACTAATTAATAGTATAATTTTTCAGTTTAAAAAATCCAAAACTTAGAAGACTACTCCTAGAAAAATAATTAAACTCAAAACCTAAAATGATATAATTCATTGACAAAAATTAAAAATTCCATAGTCAAATGTCAAAGTGATTGGTAAATGACACCAATGTCAAATTTAACACAAAGTGGCCAATGAAATGGAGGGAATAAAATTGGCGGGAGTTTTGCTTCCGCCCTCAAATCCCCAATATCAGTGAAGACTTCGCAGTAGAAAAACACCATTGTCATTTGATTACACTTCATATCCTTCGCACCCGATATTATTTTCTTTGTGAATTTCATCCAAAAACCCTTGTTCTCTACGGGGATTAACAAAGTAGAGAATAAAGATGTTTGGCATGCAGAGTCAGTCGGATGGAGGTTCTCTATTCTCAGGAGGTGGTTTTATGCCCTCTCAGGCCACCCAAGTTAACGAAGGTGGTTTTTCCTCTGTGAGGGTAAGCGGCTTTTCCTCTCAGCTTAGGTGGTTTTAGGGTTTTCAACCTCTACATGTTTTGGCAGTTTAAGGAGCCCAACATTCAATCAAGCATGGATGGTTTTGCAGAAATGAGGTACTAGCACTAGGATTCTTCCATTGACGGTAAAACAGATAAGCCAGGCAACCCAAAATCTCTCTGATGAGAATTTGAATTTTACAATAGATGGCGTTGACGTCAACAATGTAAGAACCGTTCTTAATTTTTACTGAACATTCAAGGTGTTTATGTATTATGGAATAAATCACCTTACTATGTATGTCTTTTGGGTGCGCAGGTAACCTTCGTTGGGATGGTCTTCAACAAGGAAGAGAGGGTTACTGATGTCTCATTTTATCTCGACGATAGTCAGGAAGAATCGAAGTGAAACGATGGTAAGCTATTATTATTATTGTTGCTGCGGTTATTTTGTAGTTTCCACCTAATCTGTGGAAGAGCCTTTCCCTCTTTCCTCTGATTGTGTTCTCAATTAAGTGCAGAAGAAGATCTCAACCTCATAATATCTAAACCTGTATTCCTAAAAATAGAATGAGAATAATTCCACTGTCAAGATTCAAGACAGTTTCTCCAGAAGTAGATCAACTAAGCGAATTGAGGGCCAATGGAACAGATTCTAAATCCTCTCCCATTTCTCTTGAGTCTTTCAAGTAGTCAAATTTTTACCATACCTCAGAAATTAATAAATTATCCATAATTTACAGTGTTCCTCTTTCAAGTGATATGGCTGAGCAATACTAGCATTTCTTTCATTACCCTGTTTTCTTCTTGCAGCTTATCATTTGTGTCAAGTGACCTAATGAGAACACTAAAAGTCTTAAAGTTTGGCACTAGCCCCTTTTTAATCATTTTATCATAAAACATCAATGCATCTTGCATTCTACCTTCCTTACAAAGCCTGATGATAGATTCCATATCATGTGAACTGACATGAGTGGCCAAAACCTTCTTCAGAATTTATTCATCTGTATTAGCTGTCAGCATGGAAGTTGTATCAATGCCATCATCATTGACTGACCTATCAAGTTGCACAGTACAACTTGAAATACCAGAAGCTGGATTATTTAATTCCAATTCCCTTAATATAGTTGCTGCTTCCTATATCTTTCCTTCATGGTAAAGCCTTTTGATGAAATCAACAAACGAGATATCAAGCTCTGGCCCAACAAACAAATTATCAGTTCCCACTATATTCAACCTTCTAAAATATTCAGAGTATAATCTACTGTTAGTATTGATGCCAAGAATTAAATCCCTCTCAAGCAGTTCTTCTACAAGTTTACTTGCTTATTCCATCCTGCCTTTACTGCAAAGCCCATTAATAAGGTTGTTGTAGAAAAAGAGATTTGCTGCGATTCCTCTCCTTTCCATTTCATGAAACAGTGTCAGAGAATTTGATGTATTACTGAGGACGCCAGGGCCTAGCTTTTTCACCTGCTCTGAATTGATGTTGCAATCATGTCTTAGTAATTCCAATCCTCAAGTTCCACTACCCATTCCAAATGAGAAGATTTGCAAACTACCATCATCATGTAAAAAAGGAACATTATTTTTGTCCTTAGAGAGACGCCTGTAAGCTGAAATGCCAACCCATTGAGAAGATGGACTTCCAGGCAATCGCAGAAGTTGTGCACACAGCTCCATAGGACCAACAGACACAGTAAGTGGAGAGTTCGACTTCAAACTAGAGAGGCAGACAAAGAAACCACTGCCATCAAGCAAATCCTTCCAGTGATGTAGTCCAGCAGGCCTTAATTGACCATCTTGATCACCCTCAAGAACACTTGATACTTTGCTAATAGATGTCGCATCAGGATTCAAATGCCCAATCAAAGTTGAACCATCATGATAAGAGAGGAAAAGTAATCTGTAGGCTAATGTGAAACACAAAGATATACCTTTTGACTGCACATCTCTACCGTGGAGATGGATAGTCTCTGCCAAAACTTGAGCTCCAATATAAACCTCTACTTCTGTTTGTTGCCTATACAACATGCCATCTTGTGATAGTACAAAAATAACTAGCCGACCACATAAGATGGGTACTAATACTGCATCAATAATTGAATCTTCCAATAACGTAAAATAATGCATAGGGCTAATGTTATCTTGGGACAGGTAATAAATCTTCACAAACTTGTTGGTCACCACCATGAGTTGAACCTGAGAACCAAGAAGCCAGGCTATTTGTCGAATGTAAGCACCTTGCAAAGAAATCTCAATTGCAAGACGGTTTGTTATTTCATCTCAAGAATTGACAGTGAGAACTTGGCATTCCTCATACCCAGCTACAGCCAAACAGTTCTCATTTGCAGAGTTGAAAACAAGATGAACTAGTTCAAATCGAACTGAATTCCTGGAAAGAGGCTTCACATTAGACTTGTCTGTTGTCACAGGTGCAACAGCTGTCTGTCCAATAAGTTTCCTTGCATCTAAGATTGTTACTTTGTCACCTTCTCCTGCTGCAAGCCTGCCTCTGCTATTTATAGTAAGAAGAGATTTGACGATAGAGCCACTTGAAAGATGGGATTTAAGTTCCCTTGCATTAGAATATTCTGTTTTAATCTTCATGTCTAGAGATCCACTTTTATATGCCTTCCTTAATTGCAAAATATCCGAATTGTAGGATAAAACCTTTTCATCCCAAAACTATCCTCTCATCCTTTGACAATACTGAATGACTAGCCTCGTTAATACCAGGAAGAAGTTGTCTACATAACCTCAAAACTTGGCCTTCAATATCCATATCCATAAAAGGTGATAGCAACCCATCCTCTTCCTCTTTGGGGATAGATAACTTGAAAGTCTTCTCATTCTCCATTCTGTAAGGTGGGGCATTTTATCCTCCATCCATGTGGCACTCGCCTGTGTTCAACCTAGGAATATAATTCTCTCGATGATGCAATAAAAGTTAATGTAGGCTTTGTAACTGTGTCAAGTGTGCCCAAGTGGAATCTCATGGTAAATTGTGACTTTGAAAATTTCTCCATCAAGCGTCAAAGGCATTCCTCCTTTAGCTTCTTCTTACTACCTGTCATGCTCCGAGCTTCCTGCAAGGTGGGGCATTTTATACTTTGTCTATGTGGTTTTGGCCTGAGTTCAACCTAGGAATAGAACTCTCTCAATGATGCGAGAAAACTTAATGTAGGCTTTGTAACTGAGTCAGTGGAATCTCATGATAAAATGTGACTTGAAAAAATGCTCCATCAAGCCAGCCATAATCCACTTTTGGATGATGAATGATGCTTGAGCAAGACAGAACAATGTGCATGGTCTCCAAGTCTTTGTGTGCAATTTGTAACTCAGTGAACTCCAAAGATCCTCTATTGTGATGGTAAGAGAAGAAAGCCCATGCAATAAGGCCTAGAATGAGGCTTTCCTTTGGCATTGTTCTGCTATGTGCACCCTTTATTTAACCTTTAAGGTTTGGGTGGAAAAGGCATCCTTAGGCCGAGATGGCCCAGAATATTCTGCAGACTCAAAACTACAGCAAATCCCTGGCTACAATCCTCAATGCTTCCATAGAGGTGATTGGATCTGTTCATTTGGCACAGCCTGCTTACATTTACTATTATCAGAGTACATGCAAGCAAAGAATGATAGATGACACGTTTAGGAACAATAAACGGATCCAAAAGCAGAAGAATAACTGCCAGGAATATAAAAAAATTCATGACATTTATCATGCTTGGGCCACCTGAGTACATTGCCACTTAAAATCCTTTATATACCAGAATACAAAGAAAATGCTGTACACATAAAAGAGTTTGCAGCAAAAGTCACACTGGATGGTCTTTTACAAAAACATTGGAGGATTTCTAACCCAGAATTCCTTTAGAGAAATAGACAAGATGCCATCTCCTGGTGTGGATTGTTACAAACAAAAAGATAACCCCAGAGGTGCCAACAAGCTCTGTTTAGCTGCCTCTTCAGATTCTGGAATATGCTCAAAACAATTCTGACAAGTGCATATATGGTGTATCAAAGAGGTTAAGGAGATGGATCCATTTCTGCTGTAATTAGCAGCTTTACAATCTTGTTTGCTACATGCTGGAAGAGGCCTTTACTTGTGGTGTAACCCTCTAATATTTCATCTAGTCTGCTGGGCAGTTTGGATCTATAAATCAAGAAACCTTCATACTGCCATTCTGCTACAAGATATTGTCTGCTCTGTCTAGACTGAGCTTCTTAACCGCTACATATAACTTTCCCGAAAGATGCTCCCAGATTGCTGGTTCAAGGTGCTTCAAAGGCCGCCTAATGAGCTGATACAGGAGGCAATTTGTTCATTCTAGAATACATCGAGATTTCACCAATTTGTTTATATTTGGTGAATAGATCTCCAACAAAGGCAGTTCGTACAAAGATAGAGACAACATGGTCTAGACAAGAACCACAAGTAAGTCATGTCAAAGTTTTTGGATTAGTTATATATCCATGGTTCTCTAATTAACAACGATCCAAACTAAATCTCAAAAGAAAAAAATTGATGCTTACAGGCTACCTTCACACTCCAATAGCATTAAAGTTAGTTGATGTGGATACTGACAAGTTAAGATTTAGTAAAGATGTTGTGGTTGATGAGAAAGCAGGGATGTTCAGATGAGTTTGGATTTGAAACTTTTTGAGGATGAGGGAGTTTTCAGTGGCAGCTCAGGTAGGATGCTTGTACAACCTCCACCTGAAGGCAGGTGGCCGTGGGTTGGTCACAAAGCTGTTGCAGGTAACCCCAAATCAGCAAAATAACAGGGTTGATGTGGAGGAAGAGGATTTTAATACTAGAAAAAATGATGGCACAACATGATTGGAGATGTTTGGCTAGATGAGATGAAGGTGGAAGGACGACCAAGAAGAGGTAGGAAAATTTGGAAGGACGACCAAGGATGATTTTAATACTAGACAAAATGATGGCACAACATGCTTGGAGATGTTTGGCTAGATGATATGAAGGTGGAAGGACGACCAAGAAGAGGTAGGAAAATTTACTCTAATTTTCCTAAATATAACAAGTGAATCACATGCAGATCGACCAAGCACCCTCTTCATGCTGTAGAGCATATCCAGTTCCTAAAAATTTAAGCTCCCCTAAATGACTTGACATTTGACAGACTTTGTATGCTGGACCTTGTGCCCAGAAAAGTAACCAACTTGCTAAAAACAGACCAAATTTGACTCATACTTGAACAATAGTAGTAATATTCAAGTTCGAATATGTATACAAATACTATTCTGTACGGAAAAGTTACATAAAAAATAATTCTGGTACGATTAAAGTACGGCAGTAGACATCTCATAAATACAAAAAATGCATTTTTAAAATTAAAAAATATATGTAGCCATTCAAAAGTTCGAAGTAATATTAGTTGTTTATTGTATATAACTTGCAACATATCTCAAATTTGAACGTATTTTTTTAATGTTGATTAGCTAATGTGTGTTACTTAAAGTTTATATAAAAGATTGGGTGGAACAATAGTCACAAATTTGTTTAAAATGATTTCTGAGTTTTAGCGTGTCCAGGTTTTACTTTGTTTTGTTTTACAAAATCATTTTTTATGTGATTTGAATTTATTTATTTATAAGAAAAAAAATATTGCCTGAGAGTAATTCTAGTTGAAATTCCACGTTTATCTTAACAAGTAAATTTTAAAGTAACATTTAGTGAATTTTTAGAATATTAAAATTGTAAATATATTTAAGTATTTCGTCAACTACTGTACTATATTCATACTATGTTGATTATTTGCCAAATTTCAAATTCCATACATATTTCCGTTCAAGAACTCCCAATACGACGGAATCTTGCCACTATGATTTGAATGACAAGCAAAAATCCATAAAGGGCATTCAAAATCTTGATCAGACTAGGAAAAATATAACTGTCAAGAAATGCGAAAAGCAAGAAAGCTAATCTTGAAATAAAAAAACTGCAATGTCACAAGATCTAACATACTTTGTGTGAACTTTGCAATGAATATGTAAGTGCGCAGCACCTGCTGCAACTGAAACCTGTTCATTTGCTACCTATGATGTGTTTTGTAGATGTACCTTTATTTGAAGTACCTTTTCAAGAACTTGCTCAACTATGGACCCTTGGATATGAGTTAGCTGTGATCATGTGCCAACTTGCCAACTTGCTCAATTTTGTAGACCATTACCTGTTTCGGAAACTTCTGTCAGATACCCTTCTATGCAACATAGCCCAAACCAGAAATACTGCTACTCAGCGACTCTCTTGGCATCAATATTGATAGAACGCAGTGGATGAGATTCATACCGGCACTTAGTTGGATGCACTGGAGTCTACACTGCTTAACTAACCTTGTAGTGGATGCTTGGTTGTGAGACATCTTGGGGTAGGAATCATCTATAGGCAGAAAGGATGCATATGTAAAAGTATTCTGTTGAAAACGAAGAATCTTGGAAAGGAACAATGTGAGAAATTTCTTCTCATTGTAAGCAAACGATTTGAAGGAACCATCTGAGTCTCTAAACTAGCAATTGATTCTCTATAGGCTTTACTCAATCTTGATTCTGTTGTTTGGGTCAGGCTAAATGATGGACTAGAGATTAGCACTCCTGAACGAGTGTTTGATGTTACAACATCCAGCAACTGTTTTTTCTAGGTGAAACTCGATAATAGTGATAGATGCCTCTTCTTTTGACAAATTGAATGCAATAATATGTCTTTTCAGGATTAATCTGTATACATTGATCAACATAGAATCCATTTGGATTGTCAAGCTGTTTTTAGTGGCCTGCTATTTATTTTCATATAAGAACAGTGTCATCAACATAAATTAAAATGGCAATAGAAGTTGCAAGAATAAGGTGTCCATCTATGTCATGGACATTATCGGATATGAGACCCTTATATTTCACCAATATAAATCACAACTGGTTTTGAATCTTGATAGGAGTGGGTACGCTTGTGTTGACTCCTATCATCTATGAGCATATACTATGTATGCCATTAGTGTTACTTGTTCTGGTGCAAACCTTTCCAGTGTTCATTTCATAAGGAGTCTTTACCAGTGATATTATGTTTTATCAAGTCTGGAGTTCCAAAAATTCATGCCTGTCAAATAGCAAGTTCATATTCTGTCCATGATGATTGTTAAAGCTAAAATGATATAGGTTTGAATTTTTATTTCTTTCTTCTAGCAAATCTTTCAATATTTTAATTTCTTTTTCTTTGTTTCGAACCATTATCTTCTGTGTAACAGCTTGTTGGGGAAACTTTTCAACTTTTTCAGTCTTTTCTGGTTTGGCATTAATACAAAAATGGACTCAGGACACTTGAACACTCCTACTTCCACTGGATTATGCAACTTTAACATCTGATATCTACAATTCTGTCAAACCGAAATGATTCTTGCCAGATTTTAGAGAGAAAATGCTGGTTTCCCTTCCCATTATTTTGAGAGGCCAGAAAGGGGCCAAATCGCAGCGTGTTTAGACTATGGCATTACCAATTAAACTGCGTTGCTGAAATTATTTCAGCAGCAGAATGAATTACCTGTGTTATTTTTGTTTAGAATCCCCATATTTTTACATCTTTGACTTTACCATATAGTGCCTAACAGTTGAGCTTAGGTGATGTTTTATGCCATATTTTAGTCAGCTCAGCTTATTTTCCTGACCTATTAATTATTGGATTTTTTAAATTGATGGGGAGATATTGTATTTTTCCATTAGAGAAAATGCTTTACAGGGAGATAAGGCAAGGCTGTAAGTGGTGCTCATTTTTTCGTTGATTACTAGTGCCTAAAAGTAGATTTGAATGTGTACCTCAAGGTAGACCTTAGGTGTTGTTTTCTGCCATTTTTAAGCCAGGTTTGCTTATTTCTCTGACCTGTTAGTTATTGGATTTGTTTAGATAAAATGCTGTTCACGGAGATGAGGCAAGGCTGTAATAGACAATTTGACCACTCATTTTTCACTTGATTAATTTTGATTATCTTGTTTAAGAGTTCTTTTCCTTCATTGTGACTAATAGTGTGTTTGTGTTTGATTATGGCAGGAAGTTCCAAGTGCAATTGCTACCGCGAGGGGCAGAGATGGGAAAATTCCATCGGAAGCTATTAATTTTATTTTGCAACTATTAAAGGTAGAGATCTATTTCTGAACTTGTTCCGTTTACCAGACTTTTATGAATATTTAGTAATTCGTGTTGAAGAATGCAACTTTGGAAGATATTCGTATTGTACTCTTATTGTATTACTGTTGTACCTCATTCTAATTTCTCAGATGAAGCACAAGGGTTGAATGTTATGGTGTACATAATTGAATGTTATGGTGTGCCATGGCATTATCAGTATTGCAATTATTGGTGTTAATCTGGGAAACATATACATTCTGGGCATTATCAGTATTATGTGGAGTGACTGCTACAGCAAGAAATTAATTGGATGGGAAATTTCCGGGACTCAGAACATCCAATAATCTTTTCCAGGCATGTATTTGTGCTTCTCATTATAAATATCATCTGTCTATTATTTTGAATTAATTTTCTCACCATTTTTCTATGTGATGTTTGTTTAATACAATGATGTGAATGGAATGTGAGATAACTGATAAATGCTGTGATTAAATGAGCCCAAATAAATCATTAAAAATAAAACCATACACACTTATTAGTGCACCGACAGTCAGGGATTCAGTTGAGTTTCAAACAGTGGGTATCTAATTAGCATCCAAAGTACTTGTAGAAAGTACTGAAGATACAAATTGATAGCTGCAAGAAGAAAGTAAATTGAAGATACAAATTGATACAGTTGTATCATTTCACTTGGGATATGATGGAAATCAACCACCTCTGACAGTCCTATGGAGCAAATTTGCAATTTTCATTTGCCTCATTTCTATTTCGAAGTTGCACTTTGTTGATTTCATCATATGGATGGAAATTTGATATAATGATATATTTGTTAGTGGTTGTCATTCTCTCATTTGCTAAAGTTCCATTGATTTATCATAAATCATTCATTGCTATCTACACTTAACATAGGTGCTTGTTGTCCGCCGATTGCACACCAGTAGTAGAAATCTTCCAAAAGTTGTCTCCTCACTTGAGAAAGTGGGAGAGGTGTGACCTTGGGGGCAAGCACAGAGCTAGGTACTATCACCTACTCCTAGCTCCTCCGTTTAGGCTAACTCCTAACGAAGCCAAGGGGGGCAGTCCCTAACAAAGAGTCTTCTATGGCTCAATGTTTAAGTTAAGTTTTGGATGTTTTGGATGCGGATGGGTGTTGTTTAGGAGTTATTGTGATTTAAAATGATTAATATTAAGGGGATGATGATTAATTAAAGCAATCCACGTTGCTAACAAGAGATCACACATATAAGCAAAGATTCCAGACTTATAACTTAAGCATTCAAATATAATTAATTGAAATGGACCATAGACAGTTGATCAAGATATAAAATTAATCAAATATAACAAAGGACCAGTGCCTTATGGAGTCAAATAAGCGCGTGAAATAAAGTCTAGGAATTAAGCTAGTAAGTATTAGGTTTTGCAAGTGCTCTTGGTAGATTTTAAGAGTTTTTTGTTTGTGATCTTCACTTATGGTGGTTGGATGTCCTAACCGGTAATACCTTCAGTGGCTCTGTTCGAAGACATGACGAACCTGTCTGGGGTCAAAGGTAAGTGTTCAATAACTTAACTACCAGTGCCTAGATTAGGTAGCCCGACGCCCACACTTGGAATTTTCCCACATGCCTCGGTATTTATCGAACAACGCCGGTGCATTGGTTATGGGAAAAAGTTTTAGTTAAGTTCCTCTTGTGGGGTTTAGAGATCCAATGTCGTTTCTGGGTATTCCGATCGAAGATCGGTCAGACCATACTTTGGCAAAGAGGGAAGGGGGTTAATTAATTAAAGGGATGTGAGTTGTGACTTTTATTTAAGTTAATTAATTAAAACTCTCCGACAGAGAGCGCTCTTGACTTCGTCTTATGACAGTGGTTCAAGAGACTTAGCTAATCTATATGCTTGATGCAAGGATATGCAGTGGGAATGCTCTCCAATAGAGAGTGCTCTTGACCTGGATTACGGTAAGTTCAAGAGACTTTCAAGATTAATTGATTAACTTATTAAACAATGAAAAGACGACTCTCCAATAGAGAGCACTCTTGATCTACAAAGTGAGATTCAAGAGATTTCTACTTTAAACAGTTGAATTACTTATGAAAGATACAAAAAATTAAAAGATGAAGTAATCAACCTAGTTAATGAAACAAAATGTGCTAATCTAACAATTAGTATCTACTTTGCAAGAAAAATGAAACTACTCTAAGTACTCGAAATAAATCTAAGCTAAGAACAAAAAACACTCTTCCCCAAATGGGGAAGAAAAACCAAGTATGGAAGGCCCTATCCCACTTAGCCTTGTTTTATTAATGAATTACAAATGCCTTTGGAACTTAATCCTTGTCAGGACTTTGAGAAGTAACTTAAGTAAAAATGAAAAAACTCTTATGAGTTTGTACAAAGGAGAATGACTTCTTTTTTGGCTTTGGATCCTTGTCTTTGGATCTAGCTCTGCTTGCTCTTTCTTGTTTGGTTTCGCTTTTGTTTCACCTGTGGATAAGAGCTCTAAACAATGACTAGTGAGAGTGTTAGGAAATCAAATTTAACTTGTGATTCGAAAAAATTAAGTGGATGAGAAGACAAGTGCCTTATGAGATGAAACAGGAGATCAAAACAATGGAATGAGACCCAAAATCAAAACTTGGAAAGGATCAGGCAAGCTCACCGTTTTTTATGTAAAATGCACAATTTTTGGCGAAACGACTTAGGATTTTTTGCAAATTTAAAACTAAATATTTTTTAACATTTTAGGCTAATTTCCAGAATCTGAAAAATAGCAGAAAATTGCAGAAAATCAGTAAAAAAACGGCAAGTACAAAATGGCACACTTTTCGAGAAAAAGTAAAAAAAAAATTGAAAAAATTTGAAAAATTTCTGATTTTTTAATGAATTTTCAGAATTTAGAATTAACAGAAAAAGTCAAAAATCAGCGCAAAAAATAGCGAGCTTGAAATGGCATGCTTTTTGAGAAAAAGTAAAAAAAAAATTAAAAATTTTTGGAAAATTTCTAATTTTTTAATGAATTTCCAGAATTTAGAATTAATGAAAAATACAGAAAACCAGCAAGCCCAAAAATTGGAAAATTTGCACATTTTTCGAAAAAACTCGTGCACGTTTTCCAAGGCAAAAAGAAAGCTAGATTTAAAAAGAAAATGAAACTAGTGTTAGTTTTTCAAGCATATATATATTCGAGCAAAGTGTTTACTGTTCTTTTACTTTTCTTCCTCTTTAAACAAAACTTGGATCTTTAAACCAACAGATAGATGAACACTTGAAATGATAACCAGCAGTAGAAGAAGTACATAAATAAGATCTCACACATGCACAAAAATTTACCCTGGAGAAACCCAATATGGGATAAAAACTCCAGCAAACAATCTTCCTTTATTGCAAATAATATGTAAGATCGAAATACAAACTTTCCACCATGAAATATGCTTGAGAGAGTGACTGTAAGACTAACCAGACACCAAGATACTTCGCTGCCCTCTTACTGCTGTTATAAATCAGCAAGTCAATAAAATACTTCGCTGCCCCGTAAACTGTGTAAAACAAACCAGCAAGACAAACTGCTGCCCTCTCTTTGCTGTGTAAATTCAGCAATAGAAAACTTTTACTACGCTGCCCTATTACTCT